>JAQIHA010001327.1:0-11629 GCA_028751875.1 Rapana venosa
ATAAAGGGGTTTGGATTGTGTGTGTGGTGTTTTGTGGGGTCCCGTGGTGTGCTTTTTTTTATTTGTTTTTTTATATCGGGATAATGGAAAAAGCCTCATTGTTTTTTTTTAATCCAGTCCCCGTTATGCGTTTTGTAAACCCTGCACCTTTCCCCCCGGCACACAATGGCCTACTCTTACGAACAGCGGAACGGACTTAACTTTGGGCGAAAGATTTTCTGCTAGGGGCGTTGCCAGGGGGCCCCGGGGTTTATAGCTAAACCAAAGGATTTTTGGGGAAGGGGGACCGGCACTGATGTTAGTTAATCCAGGGAAAAATCCCCCTTGATCGGGAATCAAACCCCGGGGGGTCGTAAATTGCTGCGCAATGTTGTGACCACTAGGTCCCCCGTCCCCTCTTGTGTGTGTGTGTGTGTGTGTTTTGGGGTTTTGTGTGGGTGTGTGGGGGGTTTGTGTGTGTTTTGTGGGGGGGTTTGGTTTTTTTTCAGCGGCGCTGCCGCAAAGTGTGTTTTGGCTGAATGCAGGCACCGGTGAGTGCACCTTTGTGCGGAAAAAACCGCATCGAGCGCGTGCGTTTTTTTCCGCCCCCATGCCACTTTCCCCGCTCCCCTTTTTCCCCTCATCAGGTTGGTGGGTTTTCTCGTACAACCCAACAACGGCTGCCGCATTAGATGGGTGGTTGAGGTAAAACCCCCTGTTAAAAAAGGGAAAAGTCGGGGTTGAAGTGTGCGGGGGTTCGTACCCCTTTAGCCCGGAAATTTTTCCCCCCATCCATTAGCCATGATGGTGGTCTGGGCGCTAGTCTTTCGGATGAGCAAAAACCGAGGCCCCGTGTTTTTAACGAAATTATTTAGCGCACGAAAAGAACCAGGGCAACAAAGAGTTGTCCTGGAAAATTCTTAGAAAAAAAGCCACTTGATGGGGAAACAAATACAGTTGAGACATGAAAAAAAAAAAAAAAAATGGGTGGCGCGCCTTGTGGCGACGCGCTCCCCCGCTTCCCGGGAGAGCACCCCCAAATTTCCGGGGGAAAAAATTCTGGATTAAAGGGGTATAAAGAAATCTGACGTTTTGATTTGTTGCTTTCAAGATTCACGTTTTATAAATTCCATACATTATTATTATTATTATTATTACTTCGGCTGGCGGATCCGGCTGTGGTGGGGGGATGGGGGGGGGCGGCCTTGGTGGGGTGCCCTGGGGGGAGGGGGGGGGTGGTGCGGCGCTGATCCCAAAAATGGGTCCGTGCGTTCTTCATGCGATGCCTCCCCGTCGGGGCGGATGCGGGGGGCCCGGCCCGAGTCTCGTCCCAATGCTGCAACACCACCCCCGCGTCAGTCCCGTGGGAGAGAGGAACCCCCGGCTGAAGCGGTCTTTAGTGACAGCCACACACCCTTTCCCCAAGGAGGAAGATTTGGTTTTTAAAAAAAAAAGGGGGGGGGTTTGGGGGGTTAAAGGGTCCCAAAGGGGAAAATGCCCTTTTGGGGGGGGGGGGGCCCCAAGGTCCCCCCATTTAAAAAAAAAAAGTTTTTTGGGTTGAATTTTTTGTTTGTTTTGATGGGCCCCAAGTTTGGCCATCCCCTCAACCCCCTTTCCAAAAAATTTGGTTTTACCACCCCCTCCCCGGGCTCCTTACTAGTTCCGGGGGAAAGCCCCAAAAAAAAGGAGCTCCCAACCCCCACTGACCCCCAAAAATCCCTCCCCCCCTTTTAACCTACCCCAAACTTTATTTAAACCTTTTTTAAAACCCCGTTTTAAACCCTAAACCCTACTAAAAAATTTTGAACCACCTGGGGGAAAAACAAAAACTTTTAAACCCACCGCTTTTCCCTTTTCCCTTTCGCTTTCCCCCGATCAAGGGAAAAAATTTTTTTCCCCTTTTTCACTCTTTAACCTTTATGACCCAGATTCTTACCTTTTCGGGCCGGTTGAGCCGGGTTACTTTGTGAAGGTTGGGAACCCTTAAGGTTAAGCTACCACTTCCAACTTTCATTCGCTCCCATGTCTTTTGTCTCATGATTAAAAAATTGTTGTTCGTTGGCCCAGCCCGGGCAGGCCTCGTTTGTTGCCCATCCTTTCTGTGCTGGGGATTGTGAAAAGCCTTTGGGTTGGGGTCGGGGTTACGGTTGCGGGGCTTTGGTATTGCCACCTGGTGGCAACTCACTCAGTTGCTCCGGCGGGCAATTCTTCTTTTTTAGGGGCTTAGTAGGGGGTTGTTCTTATTGTTAGTCAGACAGGTAATAACACGCCAAATGCACAGCTTTTTGCAGGCCCCTCTGGCTGTCCCCGGGCCCTGATATTTTGGGCTCCTTGGCCCCCGCTTAAGGATGGCTAAAAATTGGTTTATTTTTGGTATTGGAATACTTTTTTGATGGGAACCCCGGACGGGGAGTCACAGAAATGAGGCAGAAAAAAAAAAAAAAAAAAACCAACAAAACTTCTTCCATGACAACAGCTTCAATAAAAACCTGAATACTCATTCTTCTATCCACTGTTTGTGAAGTGTCGGGTGTTTTATCGACAACCATTTATGCAAAATCATCACCAGACTTCAGTCGTGCTACTTAAATTACGGTGAAATTAGTGCAATTCAAAAGTACCTGTCAAGATGCAACACCAAAAACTTGTAACTCTCTCATTTTTTCCTGTTCTGGACTATTGCAATTCTTTTGTTGGTCGGGCCCAATCATCTATCCACTCCCTTAAACGTATACAAAACTCCGCAGCTCGACTAGTTCCAGAAAGAAAAAATCTGAGACTTTACCTCTCTCTTTGCGATCCCCTTCCACGGGCTGTCTGTGCCACAGAGAGTAAATTTATGATCAGTACCCTCGTTACAAATGTCTCCACAAAACTGCACCCTCCTACCTCTGTGAATGTCTTAACCTGTACACCTTCAGTTCCCTCCGCTCTGCTGCAGTACCTTGTGCCTACGAATACCTAGATTCAACCAATCCACCCTTTTGGGCCCCTGTCTTCTCTATTTTGGGTCCATCGACCGGAATGAGCTCCCTCTCTTCTTTTCCAGAAACCAGTTATGACACTTTAAATCCAGCCTCAGACTATTTATTCAAACCTAAGATTTCCCCCCTCCTGTTTCATATCAGAACTATCCCACCTTCACTAACCCATGTCCTATCACCCTGCTAAAGTATACGACCTGTGTGAGTGTGTGTGTGCTTTTGAAAAATATTCGACTATTGAAATTTTATTTAATAGATTTTGTCTGCAGCGCACCATGTTTGTAATACTTATTTATCATTGATTGTATGACTGTGTAAGATTAGGTTGAATGCATGTGCTTTGATTTGTCTTTGCAAGATATCGTGCTATATAAGTTCCATTTATTATTAATACTACCACAACCACCACCACCACCACCACCCTCACCCCTCCTCCTCCCCCCTCACCTTCCCTGCGACTCCTTGTGCAGGGTGCGCTGGCGGGTGGAGTCTCGGGGGGACTGGTTGGGGTCTGCATACAGGGCAGGTGCCGTCTCCGAATCCTGGGCGAGTGGCTGGTGTTGGGGGTACTGGGCCTTGTAGTCGTTGATGATGTGCTGGAGACAGACACCAGTAGCACGCTGGTGTTATCCACAACAACAACAAAAAAAAAGGATCTGAGCATGCTGTACAAAGCAAAGTGGTGTTAACACATTTCTTTCCTGTGGCACGAGTCCCTCGTGATTTGCTCGTCGTTTACAAGAGACCGCGGAACGAGGGACTCGAGTCCTGAGCATGACTTTCGTTTTTGGTGAATAGTTTCGGTTAGCTTTACTAACTTCCTTTTTTATATGCTATAAAAATTTCATTTATTATTATTATCATTATTATATGAAGTACGATTACTCTTGGTTCTTCCTGTGCCACATGTGCCACATGTCAACTGTGTGGTCCAACAATTCATTGTTTCAATATTTTTCCAGACCTTATCCTCTTTCAGCAGCGACGGCTTGAAATGTACTTGGTCTGGAGAATCAGATTGCTCATTTTTTTGTGGGATGAAAAGGGTTAATAAAAAAGAAAAAAGAAAACCGCTCAACTACATCCCCTATGGGCCCAAGAAATCAAGAGTTCAAATCTCGTCAACAGTATCTGAATCACGTGCATCATTAAAAAAGGATCAGATGGATGCTGTACAAGCAGTGGTTTTTAAAAAAAGAAAACCATTCAACTTCAATCCTATGGGTTCAAGAAGTTGTGAGTTTGAATCTCAGAAACAGCATCTGAATCAGATGGACTATGTAGCAGAGTGGTTTAAAAAAGAAAACTGTTCGACTTCAATCCTCTGGGTCCAAGAAGTCGTGAGTTCGAATCTCAGAAACGGCGTCTGAATCACGGGAGAGAATAGTTCTAAAACCTCCCAGGTCAACTGAAAGTGCAGACCTGCCAGTGCCTTAATTCTCTTTGTGTGTACATGTATATATATATATATATACACATGCCGAAGATCAAATACGTGCATGGAAAGATCATCCCATAATTTATGACAGACACCAACATACCCAGCATGCATCCTGTACAAAAAAGCTGAGCTGTTCTGAGGTCGAAATAGGTCAGCTGAGCACAGAGGGCAGACCTGAATACAGAGTTACACTTGCAGAGAGAGATAGATAAAGAGAGAGAGCAGGGAGGGGGGAGAGAGAGAGAGAGAGGAGAGAGAGAGATGAGAGAGAGAGAAGAGAGAGAAGAGAGAGAGAGAGAAAGAGAGAAAGAGAATGAATGATGGGTTGTAGGTTGGTTGGCTGGCTGAATGGATGGGTTGTATGTAGGTTGGCTGGTTAGACGCTGGACAACTGACCAACCCTAGTCTACATCTGCTACTCAAAAAAGTGTATTTAGGCGTTAAACTATTAACTAACAAGGATAGACCATAACTGTCTTCAGTACAGTTTAATACCCGCCTATGCGCGCACACACCCACAAACCCACCACCCCCTTACACCCTCATCACCCACCAACATAACCTCCTCCCCCAATCAACAACCCCACCCCCCCACAATACACAGACATTCTACCCACCGAGTCCCTGTTTCTCTGGGCATACTCCTTCGCCTCCTCAGCACGTCCGGGAGGGTTGTTCAGGCTCAGCTCACTGGACTTCTGCATCAGGTCTTGCATTGCCCCCTCCTGGATGAAGCTGTCCGAGAGCTCTGCAGGGAGGTCATCTGCTGTTGTTGCCTGTGTACACACACATATATATATATAAAAATATAAAATATACATTATTATATAGTAAGTTGTCAAAGTTAAGATGAATGAAAATGCAGGATGGATGAGTGTGTGTGGCTTCTTTCTTTCTTTCTTTTTTTTAAAAATTCTTTTATTTCGAGGATAATGCAATAAGCACTCATGTACTTTTTTCCCCCTCCAGTCTCTGTGTGTATGTAGTTTTGTCAATTTTGTCATCCATTCCCACCAGCACACAATGGCCTACTCTTACGGGTTTAACGTGTGCGCAAGATGTTCTGCTTGTGTTATATATATATATATAATTATATAGTAAGTGTTAGATGAACAAAATCAGGATGAGTGTGTGCGGTTTCTTAGTGCTGCATGTGGTGTGCAGGAGGCATGTGGTCAAAAAGGTAACGGTAAAGGTGTCCCATAACCTATGTGGTTGTAGGGGAGCGAGGTGTCAGTGACCTCAGCTTCTCTAGGGGCCAGCATATTGAGGGCGGTGCCCATCTCCTCTCCCTCACTGCTTTACCTTCCCTGACCCTAAAGAGGGCGGGCACCCATTTATAGCTGGGTGAGCTGAGAGACGAGAGGACTGGAGAAAGGTGGTTGACAAAGCTTCAAAGGCGCCCCAAAGGATTCAGAATCTGAGGGATTAGTGACGCTGATGGTGACGAACTGAGGGATTGTACTGAAGCCAAGGCGCACAAACAGTCACCCATCCAAGTGGTAACCACGCTCTTCGCTGCTTAACCTTAGCTGGGGGAAAGCGAGTGCTCCCACCACTGAGCTATCCCGTCCCTTTAATGTGTGGTCATAAGGTTAAACAAATATATTATCCACCCTCATGGGTTAATCACTGCGAGAGGTTTTTTTAATGCTCCAATGTGTGTGGTAAGTGACATGCATTGTACAACAGGAAATATTATTATATATATATATATTATATATATATATATATATATATTTATATATATATATATAAAATATGAGAACTCATTCAAAGAGTAAGAGACAGTATAAAAACATATGATATTTTACACCCAATAATTATTGTGTACAAAGGAAAATTTTACATCTTCTTTTTTTTTCTCTCTTTTATTTTGAGGATTAATGGTGCTTGTGCACATGCATGCACAAAATTAATACACACACAAAACAATTATAACACACACACACACACACATGACTCGCAGAGGGAAAAAGTACTTGGGAATTTTACAGGGGCCTGGAGGTTTTTTGTTTTTTATTTTCTTTTAATTTCACACATTTTATGTGCTTCTCCTGCAATACCGCACATACATGAATCAGCATCTAAAACTAGAATGTTTCTGAACTTTTTTCATGGATTTTTGTAAATTTGTAGTGGAAATTACGTACTGTAACACATACACAGAACTAGAGTATAAGTGAGGAAGGGGGATGAAAACGGAATATTAGCAAATCAAAACTCTAGGGTTAAACACTCTGCAAAGTACACACAACTCCTTTTGCCTTTTTTCTTTTTTTTTCAAAGGGCAAAATTTCCCTTTTCCTGTGTTTTTTCTCTCTCTTAATGGTGAGTGTGTCAAAAGTTCAACACATGAATACCCCATAGAAATATCATCAGCCTGACATTTTCTACAACTTTTTGTGAATACATATTATATGGGTTATTCTCAGAAACATGTGAGGTTTTTGTGACATAGACCTTGAAAAATAAATGTCATTGGAAGTTTATGGCTTTTTGTTATATTTTAGAGTACTCTGTCATAATTGCATTCTTTTGAAAAAATTTAAAATATTAATTGGTTTCCTAGTATTTGATGAATTAAAGTTCTATTTTAGCCGGTTGCGGTTGTGACAGGGAAAACCCAAAAGTAGCATAAAAAATCTTTGTACCAGAATATAAACAAGAAAAAACTCCAAAATGCTATTGTTTTCATTTATAAAACAAATTTTAACATTTGGAAGTATGACAATCACTGAAAAAGCATTTTTTTGGCCATTTTTCTAATGACACTCTAAGACAGTTTTGTACACCAGATTTAAAGTTGTTTTTTTTTTTGCTAGTGCCCACAGGAAAGCATCACAATTAGCCTAAACTTTAACCACAGAATCATTTAAATAAAACAACAATTTTCTTTACACAAGAATGGAAGCTATTTCAAATTAATACCTTATAAAAGAAATATGTTGCGGTTGTGACATGGAAACCATTTGGTTGGACATGGAAACCCACACCCTTCAAAATAACAAATCATTGGAATTTGTAGCAATTTAAACATACATTTAAACAAAACACACCAACTTTAAATTGGAAACAATGCATTCTTGTAACATTATTCATACTGATTTATCATTTATATGTATTTTTATGGTTTTTGGACATGGAGACCGTTTGGTTTGTGACATGGAAACCACACCCCTCAAAAGCACAAATCATGAAAGTGTAGCAATTTAAGATCAAATTGAAAAAAACACATCATCTCAAATGAGAAACAATGCATTCTTGTAACTTTATTTTCATTGATTTATTATGTTAAGACTTAGAGTGACATGATATTATATCAATAAACATTATCTACATTTGATTTATCATGCTGGAGTGATACTGATATAATATCAATCAACACAACTAAGTCCAGTTTCTCTCATCTGACCTAGCACATCCTTCATAATTAATGATAAAATATGAGCTCATGAGTGCATAGTGCTTTTATATCAAGTACAAAATGCATGTTTTAAAAAACGACAAAAAACAATGAAATCATATTCATTCTTGGTTTTTTTTATAGTAAAAACCAAAACTTAATTGTCGATAAAAACTTTGTTAGGATTGTCAATTGATTACAAACCCATCACCTTTGCTGTGTTGTTGGGTTTTTTCCCTTTTTAAATATTAAACATTTTTGAATAACAGAATAATTAAGGTTATTTCTTCTTCATTTCTTGTTTTAAGGCAAATGAATTCTTTTATTTTATGGGCAAATAGAATCCTTCAAGCACTTTTCAGCATTTGCCGGTGCTTTTTTTTCCACACATGCAGTGCTTTTTGTCCCACATCTAACATGATCTAACATAATTTCAAAACTGTTTAGGACTGTTAAGTTCTCTCTCTCTCTCTCTTCTTCTCTTCTCTCTCTCTCTCTTTTCTCTCTCTCTCTCTCACAAAACCCAACACAACACACACAACACACCCAAAACACACACAAACAACACACACATATGATTTGATTTATATTGTAACAGTTAAAAAAAATTGTTGGTCATAATCACATGCATCCATATGTATAGTGGGCACCCTGCCCCCCTTTATTCTCTATCAACTTTTCTTAGACACTGCTCTTCTTTGTAACTGTACCCCCCTCATTAGACTTCTCCTTTATAACACATAATTTTGTGTGTGTGTTGGTGTTGTGTGTGTGTGTGAGCAAATAATTATATGTATGTAAATGTATGTGTTTGTGTGTGTGTGTGTACAAGCGCAGAGAGAGAGAGAAAGTGTGTGTGTGGTGTATGTGTGTGCGTTTAATGTGGACGTGTGTGTGTGTGTGGTGTGGTTTTGTGTGTGTACACACAATTAAAATTTTTAAGCATGTGGGAAATTTCTTATTTTTGCTCAATAAATTTTTGATTTTTGGGGGGGGGCAAAAAAAAGGCATTCAATGGTTCTTGTCATAACCCAAATTTTAACTGTAGTGTTCTTGCTTTTTATGTCAATGTGAATGTGTACCAGTTGTGTGTTAAATTTTTTTTGTTTCAACGCTTGTCTTGCACATTTAAAGATGAATTGGTTCCAAATGTTGACAAGGAAAACGGAAACGAACGAAAAACAAAACAAAAAAGCCCCTCCTATGATGTGGTTTTCATCATAACTGATCGGACTTGTAAAGTTTCAGGAGTTTGAAAAATGTTAAGCTTAGGACTTCCAGCATTGTATCCTATCTCTCAAATGAAACAAATTTTTAAACGGAAGAACGTCATTGTTTGATTAATTTGAAGCCTACGGAACATAAGTGGTAGAAAAGAGTGACGTGTTTTGGTCGTGACCCGGAAAAGCTGAGCCCCTGTCATCTGCGCAGTTGTAGCACATTAACGTCACTGCGATGACGTTTACGTGCATTTACGGTTGACTCATTACGATTAACAACGATTGTGTAGATCAATCATTCCCTGAAATCAAACACTAGAAATCTGTATCCGAGGAAAGGGGACAAATTATTACAGTAGATCAGAGTTGTGAACAAAACCTAATCCGTTTCCTGTCACGACTAACACGAGCTAAACGTTTTACGGCCAAATTTAACGTGCGAGATAACACAGAACAAAAAAAGTGCAGGGTTATAATTTTAACAAAATAACAGAGCATCCCAAAAAAAAGAATCAATAACTGAATACAAAACGTGAGACAATTTTACTATAATTCTAGATCTAAGGCCGAGACAGAAACCACACTATCTTGGTTTCGGGTCAAAACGTGGTTAATACATGAGTTTACAGATAACGAAATTATTCCATAAAAAAATTCAAACACTGAAAAAATCACTTCTGTCGTAATTGTTCAAATAAAACACGAATAGCATCTATAAAAGAAAGAGAAAGTAAAACTTCAACAAAATGTTGCGGTGTACAAACCGTACTATTTTCGTTTCATGGTCTAACCGTAACGCGGCCAACAAAAATGGATCTATTAATATTTTGTGCAAAATTTATTTCTTGAAAATAACAACCATTTTTCCCCAAATTTCAGTGAAGGGTTTTTATTTCTTTCCGAGTAAGAATAAGGTCATAATGAAACGATCGCTAATTGTACCACAGTAACAAGCCAAAGCTGTTGACAAGAAAAGAGAACTGAAAAAACAAGCAATTTCGTAATTAAACACGAGTTTACGATTATTAAAACCCCCGGTTGGCAAAAGGTAAATACTTTGAAAGAAAGTATTCCTTTTCCTTCGATAAAAAATGCGATAGAAGCGGTAAATTCTCTTGATCAAAATGCTGCCGTGCTTAGCGGTCGGTCGTGACATGAGAAATTTTGGGAAGGAAGACAAAAAACGGCACCTAGTATAGCATCGCGATTTCCTTTGGCGGAAAAAAAGTAGTGAGAGATATTTTAGGTCAGGTGAAGTGCCAAACATAAAAAATTCGGTCAGTGAGGAATGTGCCGAGTTTTGCACCAAATTTACGCGGTGGTTGTGGGCGTTAAAAATGAGAACGATTGTTGATAATCTGGAGTTTCAAGCCATGAACGAAGGTAGAAGGCTTGCTGATCAAAAAACTTCGTTTTTTTTATACTGTTAAATGTTTTTCTTTATCAGTGGAAGCTATAATGTGGGTTTATGATATGTATAGTTCTTTGTGGAGTATTTTTAAAATTTGGGGCCCGACTTTGGAAACCCAAACGTCCCCGACCACAACGGGGGATTTTAATCCACCCTCTATTTAATGTTCATGAAAAAAAATGAAGATGTTTCTGCTTGGGAGTTTGAAAAAACATCTGGGCATTAATTTAATACAAATTGTGTTTCAAATTAGCAGTCTTTGAAATCAGAAGAACATTTTGAATAAAATATGCACCATCATGTCACAAAACCGCCAAGTTGGAATGAGCACATTTTGTAAAAGAAAATTCAATATTTTTTAAAAACAAGCACAATACTCATTAAAACTTTTAAAATTTCTTTCTTTAATTCAAACATAACCAGTAACCCGATTCACTACAGTTACAAACTAAATTCAGTCAAATGGTAGAGGTGTGAAGTAGGTCACTATCATTTCTCACTGTTTTCTGAGGGAAAGACCTATATATATATATATATTTATATATATATATATATATATATATATATATTTAAAATATATATATTATATACAGTGCTATTCAAAGGGACAGGAATGGCAGGAAAGGGGAGAAATCACAGAGGAGAGAGAGGAGGAGAGAGAGATGGGGGAGAAAAGAGAGGAGAGAGACAGAGAAAAAGGGGGGGGGGGGGGGGGGGGGAGGAAGGGGGGGACCCGGGGGAGAGGCCCGAGAGGTGAGGACAGACAGCAGAGACAAAAATGAGGGAAAAGAAGGAGGGACTCAGGAGCGAACACAGCCTTAACCAGTGAATCATGGCGGTCTTTTTGAAAATGAAAAGAAAGCATGCACAGACGCATTCACCCGAGCTGGCTGTTTGGCCTGTGTATATTCTTCTTTATAACAACAAAAACACCGGGGAGAGGAAAATGCGAGGAGGAGAGAGAGAGAGAGAGAGAGATGAGAGAGGGAGAGGAAGGGGGAGGAGAGAGGAGAGAGAGGGGGAGAGAGAAGAGATGAGAGAGAGGAAAACAGAGACAGAGAGAGAGAGAAAAGAGGGGGAAACAGACAAATACAACAGAAAAGATACGTTTTCAAAAAACTTTCTTCTTTAAAACCTTTTTTAGTTTAACCGTAAAAGAAGGTCATTATGCTATTTGTGAGAGGAGAG
>JAQIHA010001328.1:0-11624 GCA_028751875.1 Rapana venosa
TAAGTCTGTAGGTCAATGAACTTTGTCTCTGTGTGGGATCTTTGCACACCCTGTCTTTCTGCCTCCCCCCCCCCCCCCCCCCCATCCCACCCCACCTCTTCTATCTCCCTCAGTGAAAGAGGTAGGAGGAGGGTGTGGGCTTCAGTAAAGGGGGGAGAAGAGTGGTGCGTGCAGTCAGAATACTTCTATGAATGTGACGAAGGTGACTGAACAGTCAGGTCAGGGCGCTATGTGACTTTGGCAGGAGTGCATGGAATTAACAGTTATGCCATCAAGATAAAGTTCTTGTGTGATGTACTTGTCGTGCGCTCTCTCTCTTTTGCCCCTCAATGTGTATTGTGGCCAAAGGCCGATGTACATTAAACCATTTCAGAGTTCAGAGTTCTCTCTCTCTCTCTCTCTCTCTCTCTCTCTCTCTCTCTCTCTCTCTCTCTCTCTCTACTTCTCTCTCATTCTCTCTCTCTCTATCTATCTATCTATCTATCTATCTATCTATCTATCTCTCCATCTCTCAACATGCATGTGCGTGTAGATGCAGTTAAAAGAGATTGGTTGATTGATTGATAATCTTTATTCCCAAGGGTAACAGATAAGTACTGACATACTTATTTTCATCCGGCTTTTGCCCTGAGAAGGAATTATCATTAATAATCACAACTAATAATTTGAAGCAAACATAAACAACATTATTTTGATGTGAGAGAGAAGATGAGTTACAGTTTTGCTTTTTAATACTGAATATAGATTATCTCTCGGTCATTGAGGAAATAGTAGGGGAGGTAAACAAGCGCAGGTAAGCAGTTAGAACTATTCCATCAGTTTGAAAATGATTTAGCAAAGATTCAATGAAGAAAAGAAATCAAACTATTGAAAAATAAAACAAAGCTAAAAACAGATTCCTTTAAATGGTAGCACTTGAGGTATTATTGCTAGAAGTCATGCCTTTGACCTGACTTAACTGCAGTTTTATTTTATTTATACCACTTTAAGTCACGGCAGATTTCTCTGCATGAAATTCGGGCTGCTCTTCCCGAGGAGAGCGCGATGCCACAAGAGCAGCGCCTCCTTTTTTGGGGGGAAGGGGGGGGGGACTCTGATTTTGTTTCCCTATCGGAGTGGCTTTTTTCTCTAAGAATTTTGCCAGGGACAACTCTCTTGTTGCCGTGGGTTCTTTTACGTGCGCTGAATAATTTTGAGTAACACACGGGACCTCGGTTTATTGTCTCATCCGAAAGACTAGCGCCCAGACCACCACTCATGGTCTAATGGATGGGGGAAAGTTTCGGGCCCAAATGGGATTCGAACCACCGCACACTTCCGACCCGGACTTTTCGCTTTCTAGACAGGCGTGTTACCTCTAGACCACCGATCCATCAGCTCCTGGGTGTATCTTTGTCAGAGGTCCTGGTGGTGATGGAAGCTTCACCCTCGGTGGTGCTTTACAGCCAGACACTGTTCATAATAATTTAGACACGTCTGCTGCATTCATCAGAATATGTGATGTCCTTGTGGCAAAGCAAATCTACCATCGAACAATTATGGAAAGAATATGATCAAAATGTATGTTGCACAAAAAATAATTAATAGAAGAACATAGAGTTCTCATGAAGTTATACAGCGTTAATTTTATACATTGTCCGTTCTTCGCCATTTTGTTTGTTTATTCAGTACCTGCTGCATTAAACTGACGACAGGGCACTCATTGGTAGATCTTCCTGACAGGCACATTTGTGTCACTTGACTGGTTCTTTACCTGTAATAGAGTGACGTGTGAACTGGGTGAGAAGGCCTGTACCTTACACTTCGTACAGCATATGTAAATCAGAGAGGATTATACTCCTCTTCTTTTTCTTTTCTTCTTCTTCGAACGCTCAGACAGCAACTATTGCTGTTTGTTATATGGGCGAAAATGCGTCATGCTGTCGTTAAGCGCCTGACAAGTCAGGCCCAGCGCATCCGACTGTGGAATAAGAGAGAAATATTTGTTTTACGTCTGTGTGAAAAAGAGGCAGGAGAATGGACCAAGAAGGCAGAAGATAGGCAAGAAGGAGGTGACAAGAAGAAACGGAAGAAGGCAGAAACAAAGAGAGTGATAAAAAAGAGAAAAATGTCTAGCACATCATTTTCAGAAGGTGGGGATACTATTTATACTGACAGGCCCCGGCATTCTCACGGGGAAGCAGAGGATTGATCAGTCTGACGACTATCACAGGTGTTTGCTCACTTTTTGAAAATGGGACACACCATGAAGTCTCAAACTAAACTGAACCTAGACAGCACCATTGCTACATAGACATAGACAGATCTACAGGAAGATGGAGCAGAGGGGGAAATGGGCTGTAGGCCTGAAGCCAACAAGGAAAATAATGGCGGATATCTGCTGACTACAAACCGGAACACACCGAGAGCAGATAAGAATGAAGATAACCCCTACTCTTGTTATGGCTGCTGCTCTTCACCTGAGATTAATGAGCCTCTTCTTTTCTCCTTGGTGATGATGTCGGCAATTCCTTCACACCGTTGTTCATCACCGCATCCTGAAGGAAGGAGGTTTGTGTGTTAACAGGCCTGTCAGCAACCTGACCTACACAAGTCTTCATTTTTTCTGTCTTTTATTTGTTAACTGTCCTCTTCCTGTGTAACACGCTCCACATACAACAGGGTCTGACATGTGTCAAGCCTGTTTGTGCATCATGATCCGTGTGTACTGTGCGTTTTTGTGTGATAGGTTTTGTGCTGCATATCCCATACCATACTCTGGCATCCTCTACATTTTATGTTCTCTTTGTATACACTGTGTAGTCCAGGCCTTTATACTTAATGCGACATGCTGTTTGCGTAATATACTATATTCTCAAGGTCCTTAGTGTGATATACTAATATGTTATGACGTTTATGTAATATACTGTATCATCCATGTCACTTGCATAATCAACTCGACATTGTGATATTATTGTGATATATTCTAAAGTCATTGTCTTCGCTGTTACAGATTTATTCTTTTATGTCCTTTCTGTAAGATATTCTATGCCTTTCACTTTTGTTACTCTTTTTCCATTGACTTTTGAGCAATGTATTTATATTTCATACCCTTTGCGTAATATATTTTATGCCTTACGTGTCATGAATTCTATATTCCACACCAAGTGTGCAACATACTTGTCATATCGCTTTTGGGTAATGCACACTACATTGCACGCCTCTTGTGCACTGTACTCTTTTTCCCATGTTCTTTGTGCAATGAGCTCTAAATAGACCATGCTGGTTCTGTAACAGTGCATACTTCAGGACCTTTGCGTAATTTGCTTTGTTTTGTATGCCAATTGTGTTATTTATTCCATATTTCCCGCTTTGAGTAATTTACTCTGTATTACCACACTGATTTAAGATCAACTCTATATTCTTTGGTGCAGAGCGCATCATGGCAGGCTTCAGCATACTGTCATAGCTGCCAGCCCATGTATAGCAAGCCTTCTGCCAATGGGCAACCACGTGTACCACCATGAATCTTTCTGAAGGGCAGTGGTCTGACTAGGTTAAGACACAACCAGACCCCACATCCTTAATGTCTTATATACCTGTGGTGTTACATAGGCATGGACTTCTAACACGTGGACATGTGGACAACATCCAGGTGAGGCAAGTAGGGGAGGCAGACAGTGTGAGGCAAATGGGCTCTGCACCCTTCTCCAACTGGCTGATGTCCCCCCTCTTCTCCCTCCCCCACCCCTACCCCCCCCCCCCATCCCACCTCCCCCCCTTTTGCATGACTGTTTAATGCTATCTCAGCTTCTTTTTGTTTTAATTTGTGGAGTTCTTGTATATCTAAGGGTATCTACATGTAGCCCATGCGTGGTCCAAAGTATAAGTTTTGCTTCATCTTGCATTAAACCTTTTTTTATCATTTGAGTAAATGACATCTTACTGCTACACTTTGACAGTGGATGCATCCACAAAAAGTGTAGAGAAGGACAGCTTTATGACAACAGACTACAGAGTGAGGCAAAGGCTTTACCCGACAATGCAAGCTGGATCTGGGGTCTACAGGTAACGAAAACGCCTCCTGTTGATTTATAGCACCAATGGCGGTTGGGCCCGAAACCTTTCCCCCATCCATTAACCATGAGTGGTAGTTCTGGGTGGGCTACTTCTTCGGATGAGACAATAAACCGAGGGTCCCGTGTGGTTACACATAATTATTTAGCGCACGTAAAGAATACACGGAAAAAATTCTGTAGAAAAGCCTCTCTGATATGGGAATCAAATGCATATTCAGACATGAATAAGAAAAAATATGGGTGGCCAGCTGCGCTGGTGGGGACATCTCTCCACTGGAGAGCACCGAAATCCACGCAGAGAAAAATGCCATTACTTAAAGTGGTATACATGAAATGAACTAATCTCCCTGCATACTTTAGGCGAGGGACGGTAACTCTTGTGTTGCTTGGACCCAGCCTGTTCACGCAGGCATCGATTAAAATGGCTGCAAGCACATTGGAGTGGGACAGCGGCTATAGGCTGTCAGTGCAGATTGGAACGGAAGACATTATTTTGTCTTGGTAATTGTATACTTTTCCAGTCGAAGTAAGCTTGTGAGAAGTACGAACCCCCATAAAGAAGAATGGGGAAGGAAATTTAGAAGATCCTTCAGTACAATCTCAGTGAATGTCGGGGCGTGTACACCTGCAGATAGGGTGTGTGTAGGATTACGCTGTGTATATAATCATTAAGTGTGTTTAGCATGCACAAATGGTTAGAGATGAAATTAGAGGCTGCATTATCACTGATTATCAAATGTTCATTCATGTTATCTCAGCAATCTGTTTAAAACATGAACTAAAGCAATAGTAGTAAATGGTGATAATATTTCCCCTTTTGTAACATGAAAAATAGACAATTCCCGTAAAGTTGTATATACCTTCATGGGGGGGGGGGGTGGGGGGGGTAAGCACAATACTAAACAACCGATCGTACTGCTTTTTTTTGCCATAAAGAATGAATCTTGAAAACAAGGTACCAACAACCTAAATACATGGTAATCTACAATACAACAAAACAAACATGTTATGATTATCATGGATTTATTATTTATACCAACTTTAAGTCCACGGTAGATTTTCTCTGAGTGAAATTTCGGAGGCCGAGCTCTCCCCAGGGAGAGCGCGTCCCACAAGAAGCAGCGCCACCTAAAGAGCGCGCAAAAAAGGGCTCCCCGCCATACCCTTATTATTTTTCTTTTTTTCCTGTCTGCAACATCCTCCGACACGCGCGGCGGCTTTACTAGAGAATTTGTTGGCCAGGGACAACTCACTTGTTGCCGTTGGTTCTTTACGTGGGGGGCCGTTACATAATCATGTATAACCACACTGGACTTCGGTTTATCGTCTCAATACCGAAAGACTATCGCCCAGACCACCACGTCATAGTCTAATGGACTAGGGAAAAGATTCCGGGCCCAAACGGGATCCGAACCACGGCTTACAACCTCCGACTCCGGAACTTTCGCTTTCTGGGCAGGGGCTAGGAGCGCCGAACCCCTCTAGACACACCGACAACCAGACTGTTTACAACCTAAACATGGTGTGTTATCTATGCTACACCCTAAACATGGTGTGTTATCTACTGCTACAAACTCAAACAGACCAACATGCAACATGGGTGTTTTATCAACTGCTACAAACACCCTAAACAATGGTTGTGTTATCTACTGCATTCCACCTAAACATGGTGTGGTTATCTACTGCTTAACAATACACCTAAACATGGGTGTGTTATCTACTGCAACACAACACCTCAAACAGTGTGGTTTGTTTCACTGCTACATATACAACAAAGCCTTAACATTGAGTGTTTATCTACTGCACACCGAAACATGGTGTGTATAACCTACTGCTACAAAAATCTACTGCTACACTTAACAGGTGGTGTTTATCTACAGCCTACACCTAAGACAGTGTGGTTATCTACTGTATCAACTAACTAAACATTGACCAAAATTGAAAAAAACAAGTAAGATGCCAGAATGTTAGGGTTGTTGGGGGGGGGGGCCCTAGTTTTTCTTGATGTAGTGCTTTTCTCAATATCCGAGAGCAAGGTATTTCAGGAAAAAAAAAACCATAGATATCAAAAGCAACAGCAATGGGAAATAAAGAACAGAACTGGCAAAAGTTTAACACATCTTGCGAACGTCTCCAAATTGAACAACACCACTCTACCACCTCCATCAAAAAACGAGATAGAGAGAGAGAGAAGAGAGATAGAGAAGAGTGAGAGAGAGAGAGAAGAAGAGAGAAGAGAGAGAAGAGAGATTTTTCAAGATTTTTCAAATTTTAATGTGTTTTGGGCCATGACAAACATACACATTGAGAGGTAGGGTGGGGATGGGGTGGTCCATTAATATGTATGACAACCAAATATAATAACCTATTTTCCCAATCAGAATCAAAGTACCAACCCATTAAATAATATATAAACAAGCATTTAGAATATTCTATCTACACTATTGCTGATATACAGCGTTTTATCATCTGTCCTCTTTAGAAAAATTAAAACAAAATATATATCAAATAACAAGAAAATCAACTGAACCAAACCACCAAGTTTAATAATTTTATTCGGAAAGTGAGTAGGGGGGTGGAAGGTTTTGAGAACTGAGAAGATGACCAAACTTTCAAGAATAGCCTGACTTCTTCTAAAAGCATGAAACACATATTTACCATTACCGACATGGCGACAGACATCTTCGAGCTCTTTCCATCTAGCAGTCTTGACAGAGGTAAAACAAGAAAAATCTATAAAGGAACTTTTTCTCTCATGTCATTATATAATGAACAAAAGTTAGTCAAAAATGTCGTCTCATTTTCTTCTTGAAAACCACATGCACAATTTGCATATCCATGATCGGGTTTATCCACTGTACCTATGCCTATTGCAGTTAGAGGTAATACACCAAGCTTACATGTGAAAATGCGACTCTAAAAACATACTATAATCAATGCATGTAAGAATCGTTCTACTGCACAAAGACATCTTTAAACGTTCTATACATTTCGTATCTACTACCCATCCCATCACGTATGGTAGAAGACATTCCTGCTTAATATAATCTAGCTAATCTTGTTTGAACTCACTTTAAAAAAACTGCGTCAATACTTGGTGACCATTGGTCTTCAAACCATACTAACTGACAAACCACCTTGCAACATAACATGGTCCTTAATATCTGATCTGTCACGCCACAACAACATTTTTTACAAACACGCCCGATTATCCAAAGACAAAAGCGATCTAGATAACATTGTTTATTGAAGTCTGTCTGCTTCCATCATGCAGAAAATGCAGCCAAAACTTCACAATCTACAGTTGAGTTGATTAAAAAGAGGAAATCTGCCTAGGCTTCACCATGTAACACAACATTTTGAGTTGGCGTTTTCAAAGGTACGGCCCAGATATCGCGTTTGCAAGCCAAAAAAAGGGGTGTAACTTTTTCAAGGTAACGAGTCCCTATAAAACTCCCCAGACTTCAGAAGTATAACAATATCGACTGCACTTTTGCATCAAATATCTTGAAGAAAGTTTTTTGTGTCATTCTATATTTCATATTTCTTTGCATTTTGAATAAGCTCACTTAAAATATACACCGCTTCTATAGGCTCCTTTAACCATTTGTAACAAAATTAAGCAGTTCCAAGTTTTGCAACTTAGTTTTGGGTTTATAAATGTAAATCTCATGGTAAAGTGTAACTGTTTTACGCACTTCGCACAAGATCACCTATCATAAAACCATTTATTTCCCATTTTTTGATAGGTGTCCTCCTTTTCTCTAAAAACCAATAACCTTATCTTTTTCTTTATTAACCTCTACAGTTTTAAAAAAATATCACAAAAAACAAGTTTTATTAGATAATTCAGTTGAGTCTGCAATCCTCAGTGAGTGGTTGACAAACAATCCACATCGACAGAGCGAATAGAGAATAAACAATTCAGTCACAGTTGAATAAGCAGAATGTACCATGAAACAAACACCAAAAATCATTAATATGGATAGCTAAGTTATTTATAAACAGTGAAAAAAAGGTGGACTAAGAGAAAACAAACAACCTTGAAGGCGAACTCATCCGTAGGACAATGGCAAAAATCAGTATAGTCCGGTTATTAATTCTACAGCAGGATAAGGAGTGAGCAATACATAGCTTTGAGGGAGCAAAAAAACTATTTCCCCCTCACTCCACATCCCACATCAAGGACAATCTTCAAATAGTTTTATGGTGAAGTACCAGGGAGTCAAACGCATTCCTGATATCAAAAAAGCACGTACAGCTTTCCTTTTTCCCACTATTTAGACATTTCTGGATAACAGAATACAATGTAAAGATATGATCGACGGTGGAATAATTTCCCTATTTCTCCTGAAACAAAACCTGCCCTTTTTCCAACAATGCCTAGTGGGCGTAGGCTTTCTTCCAACCACAAGTACGAGGTCGTGGTTAAGAATTGATGTGTAACATCATTAACAATAATATAAACCTAATTAACCGAAACCCCTCTAAAAATGGTCATGGTTGTCTCATCACCATTTTTGAAGAAAGGAATACTATTGCTTTTGCCCTTCTTTAGGATAATGCCGTGACAAATATTTGATTAAAGAAATTATTCCAAAAACGCTAAATCACAACTCCATTACCTGCCTTTAGCATCATCATGCTGTTAAACACCATCTATTCCTGGGGAGTTTGCCACATTTTAAGAATTGTTATTGCACGTTTAATTTCTTAATTTCTTCATTTAGTATGGGCAATTCCAAGATATGGTCTTTGTCTTCTTCCAAACAGCTATCTGAATCAGTGTTATCTTTGAGAGCAGTAATTTTTTTCCCAGTATATACACACTATCCTTGAAATGTTCATAACCATTCATCCAGTTTATATTTTATCACTGATGCCAGTCCTTTCACTATCCCTCCAATCCTTTTTAGTTCTTTTTTCATCCTAAATAATCAGAAAACAATTGCTTTTTCCTTTTCTTTGCCAAACAACTCAGCAAGATCTTTTCTGAACCATCTCTTTCCTTTTGTTTTTTACAACAAAAATCTAAATACTAGTCTTTTTCCCTTCTAGATATGTTTTCTATCAAAACACTCATACTCGTTCTTCTAAATGATCTAACTATATCTTTGTCATTTGTTTTGCCGATGACATCACATCAAACCAAGGAGATCGCCTGTGCTTTTTTTCCCCCACACTAACAATTGTTTAACATAGGTTAACCATGCCACTACTTGCCGTTAGGAGGCAGTCAACAAATAACTCGAGGGCCTTATCCACATTACTAGCTAGTGAATAAAATACCTCTTGTCCAAATTCATTCCAAATACTATTATCCGTTAAATCTGCCGTCTTATTTGAAATCTCCCCTCTTTTTTCTTTCTCCCTCTTTTTCCACTTTCGTCCGAGCAAATTATTTTTTTATCCCCAAACCTGATTTTCGTCGCTTCCTTGTTAGTATTAACAATATTAGCTCTTACTATTTAGTGTTGTATGTTAGAATTTTAATACGGTAATTCGACAGGTATGTTCTGATTCTATAGCTTCCAGCACTTTCGGTTTTCTTTCTAATCATTAAACAACCAGTTAACACATCACAAGATACAAAAAATCATCAGGACACATGCACCTGAGCCTGAGCTATCCAATATAGGTGCAGCTGCCATCGTTACATAACAGAATAGCCGTTTCAAAAAAATTACACAATCAGATCCCACCATACAAAACTGCCAAAAGGATTTGCCTACCAACAAATTTACAACTATAGTCTTCTGAGTACAAGCAAGAGAATAATCATTTGCGTTAAGAAACATCAAAAAGTCGAATAATCATCAGAACCTCAGAAGTCGTCACAGTTTTTGGAAGCAGTTCGTGCATTAAAAACACCAGAAAGCATCAAAAAGAAATCATCATGTGTTTTGTAAAGGTCTATAACACATTTTTCTAATAATTCTAATCCATAGCCATTGTCAGTTTTGTTCCAAAATGGCGAGTCATGTGGTGGAATGTACGTAGATATATAAATAAAATCTTTCTTTGTGTTCAACAGCTCTTTACTAATTTTCAGTATAACAACATTTTCAGTTTCTGTGTGAATTCTTTTAACATACTCAGAGTAGCACTTTTTCACGAGAACCACTACACCTCCAGAGTGTCTGCCGTGCTTAGTAAGTTTTCTTGCTTTTGAAATATAACTGCTAAACTGTGCAAATGATGCTGTCTCTAGATTATCAGAAATAAATGTTTCTGTTAAGGAAACAAAATCATACTGTGTGACAAAATTAATAAAATCTGGGTCTTCTAACTTTAGGAATCAATCCACACACGTTGTAACACAAAAATGTCATAACACCACATTTACTTTCCTGTATATCTGAGGCATGAATTAGCTTGTCATGGTTTAACAACCTATTTCTGTCATGCTGTGCCTTACTAGGGTATGATGCCCGGCCAAACCCCTATTCATTCTCCCTCCCAGGTGAAGGGCTCCTAGAGTCATTTCCCTGATTCTCACGGACTATTACACTGTCAGCTGCTTCCTGTTCTTGGCGCCGCCTAAAAGCATCAGTGATACTGCTTTGGCTCAGCGTTCTTTTCTGGTTGCTGTCAGAGCGAAGTGTCCGTGTGGTTGGTCGTGATTCCCTTCTTCTTGCCTGCACTTTCCTCCCTGCCTTGCGCGCAGAACGTGACTTGGCAGGCTGGGGAATTCTGGACTCCAAGCCACTGCTCCCTTTGACTGTCCTGGAACATTCACCTCCCGCCTCCTGTTGTTCCGCTTCGGAAGTGTCTGTTGAAGCTGGTTCCCCCATCCCTTTTTCAGTCAGTTGTGTGGCCATGTCTTTGTCAGCTATTTGGTTCGAGTCAATTTGCAAGTTGTTGTTATTACACTGTTGTAAAGTCATGTCCATTACGTCTTTTTCCTGTTCAGCACATAGTTCTCCATCATTGTTTACTGTGCTGTTAGTTCTGTCATTTTGTTGATATGATGTAGTTTCTCTTGTGTCTGTCTGTTTGTCCTCTGTCTGCCCAACTCTACCGTTTTCTGCATCCCTTATGTCTGTGTCTGTATCACCGTCCACGTCCTGGTTTGCCACACAGTCAGCAGCACGTGTGACTGCTGGCAGCAGCAGGTCACTGGACTGTGTCTCTGTGGAGTGTGCCGACCCTGCTGACTGTTTCCTCCTGCCGTCTGTTCTCCTGGTCTGCTGGTTGCTGCTGTACTCCCCAGGTCTGGAAGCCTGCCAGCTGTGTGGTTTGGGCGTCGAGCGGACCGCCTGGCTGTAAGTCTGGAGTCCTGGAACCACCGGCAGTCTGTTGGCAGCGTGCTGGTGGCCAGTTGTGGAGCTTGTTGTGGTGCTGGTTTCTCTTCTCTGGACAGGGTCGTCATTATGCATGCGCTGATAGATAGGACTGCCATTTGACGCTCTTGGATCCAAATTCCTTTCTTCTGTGTAGTCTCTCTGTAAATTTGTACGCTGTTTCTTCTCAGTCATATCTCCTGGTAATATGTCATATGGGAGTCGAGAGTTGCGGTGCACTACCAGAATGCTGGTAGTTCCTGATTCTCCTGGGTTGTGCTTG
>JAQIHA010001329.1:0-7500 GCA_028751875.1 Rapana venosa
CCTAAACCCAAACCCAAACCCTAACCAAAAACCCCCAACCCCAACCTACCCCAAACCTAAAATTTACCCCTACCCAACCAACCCCTCCCTAACCCTCCCCCAACCCCAACCCAAACCCAAAAACCCCCTACCCTAAAACCCTACCCTTAAAAAAACCCCCAACCCAAACCCTAACCCAACCCCAAACCAAACCCCAAATTAAAACCCCCCAAAACCCTAACCAAAAACCCTAACCCCCCCCCAAACCCCAAAAAAAACCTTTCCCCAAAAAACCCAACCCCAAAAATAACCCAACCCCCAACCCAAACCTCAAAAAACCAAATTTTCCCCCTTTCCCCAAACCCAAAACCTAAGAACCCCGAACCATTATCCCTTATTTATCCTTACCCAATTTCCAAATCTTCCCTGGGGCTGCACTCACCAAACCCTTTCCTTTACCTTACCCTTTACCCAAACCCCTTAACTAACTCTTTACCCAAACTCAAAATATCCCAAACTGCCAATCTGTAAAGAAAAAATCTCCCATGACAAACTACTTAGTCCTAAAGGGCCAAAAAAACCCCGGCTAGACCCACCACCCACTTCATTCCTTCCCCAGGTTACAAAAGTCGTAAAAAAGCACACTGCCCATTCAATGTACTTAAATTTGGGGCGGGCTATTCGGGGTACCCCCCTCTCCCCCCCGAGTACTGAAGGGGAATTACCATCAACGACGCAGAAATGAGAAAGAAAAAAGGGGAAAGAGGAGGAAGAATACGTGAAAAAAAGTGAAAAGGGGAGACAAAAAAAGGAAAGATTGGGTGAAAGCACGATAAAAAGGTGGGAACAGGAAAAAAGACTGAAGAAAAGCAAATTAAAGCAACAAACAAGGAAAAAAACCAACCAACCCCCCCCCCAAACCAACCCCCCACCCAAAACCAAAAACAACACCCCTCCACCAACCATCCACCCAACCCCCAACGAAAACCCAACCTAAACCCCCTAACCCCCACCGACATCCACCCACCAACCACCAAAACCCCCAACCCACCAAAAACCAACCACCCACCCCCAAACCCCCAAAAGCCAACCATCCCCCCACCCACCAATATTCAAATCCAAACCACCCCAAAACCACCCAAACCAACCACCACCCCCCCTTCCAACCCAAACCCTCCACCCAAAACCCTCCCAAACCCCCCAATCAAGCACTAATCCACCAAAACCCGCCTTCCTCCTCAAAAATGGGTGACACGGGGGGTGGTGCCAGGGCCCGGGTGGTTTCTGGGGGAAGGGGGAAGGTAGGGTATAAAATTTGGGGGGGGAGGTAGGGGGATTGGTAGGTAGGTAGAGATGTAGGGAGGTAGAGAGGTAGGGAGGTAGAGAGGTAGGGAGGCAGAGTGAAGGAAGATAAGTAGATAGGGAGGTAGGGAGGTAGGGAGAAGGTAGATAGGGAGGGAGGTAGGGAGATAGGTAGAGAGGTAGGGACATAAGTAGATAGGGAGGGAGGTAGGGAGGTAGGGAGATAGGTAGGGAGGTAGGGAGATAGGTAGGGAGGGAGGTAGGGAGATAGGTAGGAAGGTAGGGACATAGGGAGGTAGGGAGGGAGGTAAGTAGGTAGGGAGGGAGGGAGGTAGGGAGGGAGGGAGGTAGAGAGGTAGGTAGGTAGATACGTAGGGAGGTAGGTATGTAGGTAGGGACATAGGGAGGTAGAGAGGTAGGTAGGTAAAGTAGGTAGGGAGGTAGGGACATAGGGAGGTAGGTAGGTAGGTAGAGGGGGAGGAAGGGAGGTACGAACATAGGTAGGTAGGTAGGGGGGAAGGTAGGTAGGTAGGGACATAGGTAGGTAGGGAGGGGAGAGTAAGGTCATAGATAGGTAGGTAGGGAGGGGAGGTAAGTAGGTAGGGAGGTAGACAGTAGGTAGAAAGGTGGGAGGTAGGTAGAAAGGTAGGGAGGTAGGTAGAAAGGTAGGGAGGTAGGTAGAAAGGTAAGGAGGTAGTAGAAAGGTAGGAGGTAGGTAGAAAGGTAGGGAGGTAGGTAGAAGGTAGGGAGGTAGGTAGAAAGGTAGGGAGGTAGGTAGAAAGGTAAGGAGGTAGGTAGAGGTAGGTAGTGTGGTAGGGAGGTAGAGGTGGGGAGGAGGGAGGAAAGTAGGTAGGGGGTAGGTAGAAAGGTAGGTTGGGTAGGTAGAGAGGTATGAGGTAATAATAATAAATATATATGGAATATTATATAGCGCGAATCTAGTAAGAAAACAACCAAATCGAAGGCGCTTTGCACTCAATCACTTACATGCATGCAACTCACCTTCCACAGATTTCAAATCCATGAATCGCGCGCCTCACTTACGCACGCACGCACACGACGGCAGCCCGCGCACACACACACACACACACAGCACACACACACGACACACAGAACAACACTTAGAAGGTGAAAGATGTTGTTGAAAATTAAGGGACAGATATGTGGGGGGAAAGTCCTCAGTAGGAAAAAGTGTGTTTTTGAGGCTGATGTTGAAGGAAACAACTGAAAGGCTTTTGACGAGTGAAAGAGGGAGGTCATTCCAGGTGGATGACCAGAAACAGCAGAAGAGCGACGGGCCAACAGTGGTTAGTTTGAATCTGGGTGTTCGAAAGCACAAAGTATCTGCGGTCTGCGGCTGAACGACGGGAACGAAATGGATGTGTACAGGATGAAGACAGTTACAGAGATAAGAGGGTGCAGATTTTTGTGGAAGACAAAATGAAACATAGTATTGAATTTATAACCTCCAGGACTTTGTGAGACAGGCAAACCAGTGAAGAGACTACGCACGCAGAAAGCAGTAGTGATGAGTTAGATGTTATCTTATTTCTTTAGGACCGCAGTCGTGAAGAGCTGCAGAGTGCAGGAGTTTTGATATTCGTTGAAGATAGTGGACCAGATCTGCTGGTTAGCCAGCCAAAAAAAGAGAATAAACAGTATCTAAAAACAGACGTGAAAAAAATGAATATGTTACAAGCATAGGAAGTTGCATTGGTGGACAGATACTTGCGAATCCAATCGCCGCTTAATATGATATGCTTCAGTAATTGGAATAATAGCAAAGACTTCTGGCAAGGTCTGGTGATACATTTTTTCATAGAGATTGTGTTGTCAGGAAACTCTTACTCCTAAATTACTTCACAAGAGTTGGACAAAGGAACTGACGCCGGTATGGAGGGCCGAATACTATTGAAGTTTTTTGTGATAGGAGGAAAGTTTTATGGTTGGTCCCGTCTATTAGAGCATATGGCTTTATGGCTTTCGGTTAAAATAAAATCGGCATTAAGTTTGTAAACTTGTTCTGATTTAAATTGTAACTTGTTCTGGTTGGTTCACGAGTCCATCATATCCAGTTTTATGAAATGTCTTGCAGGCAAGATAGGAGGAACATATTAGTCAGAATAGGAGGAGGGAAGAGGAGGAGGGCAAGTTTTCCTCATCAACAGGTAATCCGCTGCAACTGAAAGCTGAGGTATCAGCAACGCGAATAAGAAAATGATGATCAATAGGGTGGTTGTTCTATTATAAGTATAGGGTGGAGCCGTGTTATAGAGTAACAAGAGCACAGGTTCCCATGAACCTGAACCCTGCGGGACCTCCACAATTCCAATTTGAATGACAGGTTTTGATTGAAATTTATTTGTTTACAATATACCTTTTCCTGGTAGACCGGTCTGTGCTGCTGTAAGAATCAGTAAACCAGGTGAGGGCAATGAGAGCCAATTAAAATCACCACCACGTCGTATATTATAGGAGTGACGAGAAAAAAGAATTGAGTGATCAATGGTTAATCAAAGGGCTGATGAAAAGTCAATACGATGAGAGTCAAGGGAGATATTATTTAAAATATTTATTTAATTTATTTTTTTTATCCATTCCTCATTATAAAACCCCAATCCTTTTTAAATAAATATTTAATTTTATTATATACCAATATTATTTTTTTTGTATTTAATAATAATTATGTCAATTTATATTTTTTATTAATTATTAATATTATTATTTATTTAAAATTTTTTTATATAATATTTATTATATTTTATATAATTATATATTTTAAATCTATATTTTATTTTTTCTTCATTTTATTTTAATAATTTTAACCCAAATATCCATGCATCACGGAAAGCACACAAGCAGTGTAACACAAGTATGGACATAAATTTAACTACGGGGTGTGTTTCCGGTCGGTGTATTATAGTGGGCTGATAATGGTGGGTGGGTCAGGGGGGTGGTGGGAGGGATGGTTAGGGGGTGGGGCGATGCGGCAGCAACCTGCACAGCCAGGGGCACACAAACCATGGAAATGCCGTGGATCCTTGAATCGCGCGCTAGGCAGATTTGAGAAAGAGGACAACCCCTTATAACACCCCAACACCATATATATAAAATTAATATATCACGACCAATATATTAAGTCGTACCAACATACGGGGGCCCCCCGTTACCCTAATGTTGGACAGCCCCGGACGCCACTCGCCCCGACTAGGCCTAAAAAACAATCTCAATCTACTTACTAATTCCATCAGACCAGTGTGGTTATCGAGGGGGATGGGGGTAGGACGCCAGGCGCGGTCGTTGTGGTATAGAGTAGATAAGGAGTGTGGGTTGGGGGTGGTGTGTGTGGAGATTGCATTTTTTTATTATTTTATAAATTTGGATGGTGAGTAGAGTACGTTGGGTGGTGGGGGTGTCGGCGTGTGTTGGGGATGGGGATGGGGGGAAGTCGTGTTGGGTGGAGTTTGGAGTGGTGTGTGGTGCATTTTCAGTAGAGTGTGAGAATTTGAAAAGGGGGATGTTTTTTATACTCCATTTTGTGGACAGGAAACCCATGAGGATCGCAAAAAGGGGAGTGTGGTTCAGATTTTTCTTTCTTAGGACCAGTCGAGCTGCAGAGTTTTGTATGCGTTGAAGAGAGTGGACAGATGATGCTGGTAGGCCAGCCAAAAGAGAATTACAGTAGTCTAAACGTGAAAGAATGAGAGATGTGACAAGCTTAGAAGTTGCATCAGTGGACAGATACTGCGAATCGCGCTTATGCGTCGTAATTGATAATACAAGACTGGCGGGTCTGGTGATGAATTTTTTCATAGAGAGTGTGTTGTCAAGAACTACTCCTAAATACTTCAGGGGTTGGACAAAGGAACTGACGTATTGCCGAATTCTATTGAAGTTTTTTGTGATAGGGGAAAGTTTATTTTGGGGTCCCTATGAGCATGGCTTCGGTTTTATGGGCATTAAGTTGTAACTTGTTCTGAGTCATCCAGTTTTGAATGTCTTGAAGGCAGTAGGACATATTTGTCAGAGGGAAGGCAAGTTTTCAACAGAAATCGCTGCACTGAAGCTGAGTATCATCGGCATAGAAATGATGATCAATAGGGTGGTTGTTTATTATATGTGAGAGTGGAGCAGTGTAGAGAGTAAAGAGAACAGGGCCCAGGACTGATCCCTGCGGGACTCCACATTCCATTTTGACAGGTTTTGATTGAATTTTTTTTACAATAACTTCTGGAACCGGTCTGTGAGGTATGAAGTAAACCAGGTGAGGGCTGTGCCATTAAAACCAAACGTATTTTTGGAGGCGAGAAAGAATTGAGTGATCTATGGTATCAAAGGCTGCAAATATCAAGAAGAGTGAGGAGGGAGATTTTTCCTGCATCAGAAGCAAGTAGAAGTGTATCTAAAGTATGGACTAGGGTGGTTTCGGTGCTGTGGTTTGGGGCGATAGGCAGACGAAAAGTGGGAAGAAGATCATTGGAATGAAGGTGACTGTTGAGCTGTTTGAGAACAACTTTTTCTAGTACTTTAGAGACAAAGGGTAAGTTTGAGACAGGCTATAAATTTTTCAGAATGTTGGGATCGAGTCGTTTCTTTTCAGTAGAGGTGTGACTATTGCTGTTTTAAGAGCTGATGGGAAAATTTCCTGACTGAAGAGATGAGTTTACTATTTTAGTGATAATAGGCACAAGTTGTGGAAGGCATTGTGAGAAAACATGGGGCAGGTATTTGGGGGCAAGATCGCATGATTTTATAGTCATTTCCTTCAGAATTGTCATGATTTCTTTTTCACTTGTGGGATGGAAGGAAAAGAGAGGGGTGCCAGTGAACTGGGGGTCAGGGGGGGGCGCAGGGCTGGAATTGAGTTTGATCAAGCCCTGGAGCGTATGTTTCGAATTTTGGGGTCTGAAAAGAAGGCAGAAAATATGGATGGAATTTCAGACAGGCTGTGGGTGTTAGGCAGAGGAGGTTTTTTTTGGGCAGATCCAAAGGAAAATTTAAAAGTGGGGGAAAAAAAAGAGATTTTTATGGATTTAGCACAGAGAATTTGGGAAGAGTAGTAGTCTATCTTTGCTGAATGGATTAAGAGTTTGACTTTGTTTATTTGTTTTCGGAAAAGCTGTTTTGTTGATTTCGGTTTTTGACTTCCTCCCACTGCCGTTCTAGTTGCCGGCGTTTGCGCTTCGCTATCAAGATGTCTTGGGTATACCATGCGCACAGGGTCTGTCGGGGAGGAGTGATCAGTAGGGAGGTGAATGTTTCATCAGCAGTTGGCGGAGAATAGTATTAAGTGATCAAGAGGTCAGTGTGGTCAGAGGTTTGTGAAAAACGTTCCGAAAAAGGGCTGGAAAGAGAAGGTTTAAATGCTATTCTAAGCCTTAAGATTGCGACGAGTAACTTTATTTCATTTCTTCTTTCTTCTTCTGACAGGTTTTGTGATGTTGAGATGGAAAAGATGGCGGAATGATCAGAATGCAGTTCGTCGGTGACAGAAACAGATGTGACAAAGATTGAATGAAGCATTAGTAATCAGCAGTCTAAAATATGACCAGATCTGTGCGTTGCTTCGTTTACCAGTTGAGAGAGAGAATGGTTGGACAGAGAAAGAGAAAGACGTTTTGACACTGGAGAAGACTGGTTGTCGAAATGGAAGTTGAAGTCACCAAGAATTTATAAGTTTAGTGGGAGAGAGGCTGGTTATGGGTCGAGGAGTGACTGGAATTCTTGGTGAAAAAGAAAGAATTTTTAGGTTGTTTTTAACGGCTGGGAGGTGGACGGAAAAGGGCAGCAGATAGTAATAGAGTGGCCAGGTAGGTTGAGATTGATTTCGCAAACTTCAAAAGATTCATGTGAGAATTGAAGGTTGTGACTGAAAGAAATAGATGGTTCTAATATGTCTTTGAGAATGATGGCAATCCCACCTCCTCGAGAGAGTCGGGGGAAAGAAATGGTTTTATATCCAGGAGGAGTCAGCTGTTTTATTTTTGGCTCATGGCCAGGTAGGGAGGTAGAGAGGTAAGTAGGGAGGTAGGTAGGTAGGTAGGGAGGGAGGGAGGGAGGGGGGTAGGAAGGGAGGTCGAAGGGAGGATAATGAATAAGCACTCATGTGCTGTTTTACATCCAGTTCCCGCCCGTAGGGATACATCTTAATAATAACCCAACACTTATACAGTCTCACAGTAGAAACATGGGGAAATAACCCTTTTCAAAACAGCCCCC
>JAQIHA010000133.1:0-5000 GCA_028751875.1 Rapana venosa
GAAATTTGGGTTTTGCATCAGGGACAGTCTTTCGAATTGCACTAAAACGCCGTAATTGATAGTAGCATGACTGACAGGTCTGGGTGATTAATTTTTGCATAGAGAGTGTGTTGTCGATAACAACTCCTAGATACTTCACAGCAGTGGAAAGAGGGACTGATGTATTGCCGATTCTATTGAAGCTGTTGTAATGGAAGACAGTTTGTGTTTGGTCCCTACGAGCATGGCTTCGGTTTATCTGCATTTAGCTGAAGCAGCTATTCTGTGTCACCCAGTTTTGAATATCTTCAAAGCAGTTCTCAAACAGTTCATTACTAGGCCCTGAATCCCGGTATGAACTGGACCCAAATGACAAAACACATGCCATAAATCATTGGTCAAGTAGTTTGAGCAATGGGAGGGGATAGCTCAGTGGTCGGAGCACTCGCTTTCCCCCGCCAATGTTAAGCAGCGTCGAGCGTGGTTACCACTTGGATGGGTGGACCCTTTGCGTGCCTTGGCTTCAGTACAGTTCCCAGTTCACCCAACTGTAAATGGGTACCTGCCTCTTTAGGGTCAGGGAAGGTAAAGCAGCGAGGGAGAGGAGATGGGCGCCACCCTCAATATGCTGGCCCCTAGAGAAGTGAGGTCTCTGTCGCCTCGCTCCCCCCTACAACCTTATAGGTTATGGGACCCTTTAACCTTTACTTTAGTTTGAGCGGCACTTTAAAACTCACATCCATCTAGTGGATGAAGCTCGACTTTGTGGTCCCAGTCCACAGAAATGAGCCCATAGCAAACCACATTGAGTAGGAACCAGGGAGAGTGCTAACAAAAAATAAACCTCGAGAGATTTCAACCTGGTGAGCATTCAAATAGAAACCGAATGTGTTATCTACTATGTCATAATAACTGGCACACGCGTGCGCACACACACACACACACACACACACCACACACACACACACACACACAACACACACACACACACACACACACACACACACACACACACACACACACACACACACACACACACACAAACACACACACACACACACACACACACACACACACACACAACACACACACACACACACACACACCAAACAATCTATCTATCTAATATCTATCTACTATCTACTTCTATCTATCTATCTATCTATCTATCTATCTATCTATCTATCTATACGCATACATACGTTTATTTATATTTTGTTCCTTGGTTACAGCTCCAAAGTCCACCAATGTTCAGATTTTGCGTACCAATAACTTTACCCGTTTACCCCCCCAAAAAGGTAATGGTTGCATGCGGACTTCGGCACTGATGGTTAACCACGACACCTGTGTGCGTGCGGGTTTTTAAATTTTGTTGTTGTTGTTGCTTTGCTATCCATTCTAACCGGCACGACATGGCCTACTCCTTGTTAAGGCTGAACGGGTTTTTACCTGTGCACAAGATGTTCTGCGAGCGTTGATACTCGGGGTCTAGGTTTATAGACTCATCCGAAGGAATGTCGAGGGGTGGAGTCGTATTGATAGTAACTCCAGAGAAAAATCCCCATGAACGGTATCTATGTGGAGTTTGAACCTGAGCCCGAACCAGGTTTGTCAAACCGTGAGTCTCTAACCCTCTGATGTCCCGCCCACGCCCTCCCACCCCCCCTCACCTGCGGCTGGCTTTATCTGCAATGTTTGTTGTGTGGGACAGCGTGGAAGCCCGTGAAACATTTAAAAAAACAAACAACAGCAACCGAACACATGCAAAACAAAACAATATGACAATACTGTTGAAAATCTAAAACAAAGGAGATAAAACAAAAAACCTATACAAAACAAAACAAGTGAGAAAACTGCTGAAACTAAAGACAAAAAAGAACTGAAAACAAAATCCAGGTAGAACAACAGAGGAACAGTGATCACGCCATGTGTTTTGTCTTATGGCTGCTAACAATTGTCAAGTTACAATGTCCACCATGTCACTCTGCCTTCCCAAGAAGCAGGTTGAGTGCAGCTGTTGTAGATCTCCTTGTGTAGAGAAATGATAGCAAATTTATATATATAATATATATATATATATATATATATATAAATATATATATATATATAATATATATATATATAAATATATAATATATATATATATATATAGAGCATACATATATAGTATGTCTCTCTCTCTCCTCTCTTCTCTCTCTCTCTCTCTCTCTATATATATATATATATATATATCTATATAGAGAGAGAGATCAGGGCTATGATATGCAGATGGGGAATAGTCTAGTAGGGGAGTGAGCCATGTGTCCTTTCATGACTAAGGCAGAAAGCTACACTGCATTTGTATCATGCTCAGTTTGAAAGAAGTCTCAGCATATCCGTTTTCTTTCGATAAAACAGTTGATACTGGTTAATACAGTCACCAAAATCCGTACTTTTTTCTGTAAGAAAGGTACATAATTCTTCACTAATACATGCAGTTGGTCCTGCATCTACTGGCTGACTTTCAACAGATGCGTAGTGTATATCAAAGATTTAGCGTGCAATAAAAACTCGCTGGGAAAACTGAACATCGGAATAGAAAAGACTAACTAAACCTCCACCTCTTGTACTTATTACCTGGAGATCAACAAAGAAGAAGAAGAAGCAGGTTCAGAGCAGGGCGAAGCACAACAGAGCTAAATTTCAACCTTAGAATACTCTGTGAAAAAGTACAACGCAATACCAGCAAGATTTGTACCTGGTCCTTGTGGACTTCAAGAAGGCGTTCAATAGAGATTGACGTACAGCTTTGTTGGCAGCCAAGAGGCTGTATAGCATCAATGCCATCATGATGAGAACCCTAGAATGCCTCTACGAAAGGCGCCCTGCACAGTTTGCTAATGAACAACAGGAGAATGGTTCCAAACCACAATATTGAATTACACGGAGGATGTGTGCTCTCCCCACCCTCATAAACAAGTTTCTAAAGAGAATAATGTCTCATTCACTTAGAGAGCATGAGGCTCAACGGTGGAGGAAGGAGGATTACAAACTTACGTTTTGCCAATGACACTGACACCCCAGTGGAGAAAAGCAAGAGCGGGTCAACTGGTGATCACCTCTATGGCAGATGACCTGCAATCAGTGCACAAAAGGGACACTGTTGATGAGGAAAAAACCAAATGGCATCGGCAATGACATAACCCACAGACAGCCAAAAATTGAGCCGTCCACAAACTTTAAATAATTTAAAAACTATAGAACCGATGATGATTCAAAAATCGAAGTGCTCATCACCAGGATAGCCCAAACCAATGACCAAACTTACCAGTCATCGGGAAACAGCAAGAATATTGCCAGAGCTCCAAGATCAGGGAAATCCATTTCTTGGCATGCCATACTTTTTTTGTGTGCGTTTTGACACATAGCCCACGATTATCAGAAAACATGGAAAGAAAGATATAGGTGATTGAGATGAGATACTTCAACAAACTTCTTGGTACCTCGTACAGAATTCACAACCAAGGGGAAGTGAAAACCAACACTAAAAACCTATCGGGTCATATGAATGCACTTGACTTCAGTAAAAAGATTCAAACTGAAGTGGTACAGGCACAGAAGCCACACAGTGTCTGAGTGTGTCAGCGCCATGTGTCAATGACTTCACAAAACACAGTGTCAGTGTGTCAGTTCCATGTGTCAATGACTTCACAAAAACAGTGTCTGAATGTGTCAGCGCATGTGTCAATGGCTTACAAGACACAGTGTCCCGAGTGTGTCAGGCCGTGTTCAGACTTAAAAAGACACAGGTGCTAATGTGTCAGGGTCATGTGTCAATGATTCACAAGACACGGTGTCTGGAATGTGTCAGGTCATGTGTCAATGAATTCACAAAACAAATTTAATGACAAGTCAGTGAACTGAAGAGATACATAAAGGGAAACCGGGTGCATTGTTTTTAATACGATTGTATACTAGATTTAGGAAAGGAAGATCCTTAACAGCAACTTTGTTTAGTCACATTAATTGCACACATTCATGGATATGATTGTTGTAAGTTTTGTCTTTACTCGATATTTGCACACATTCAAGGGTTGTTGTTGGAATCTTGTCTTTCTCAGTTTATCTTATCAGCCTTGAAAGCTACCTATTTCTTTTTAAAATTAAAAATTTTTCCCCACTGCAAACAAAGTATGTGGAGGTCTATAGCGTCTTTATCTCGCAACTGACCAAACATTTTTTTTTAATTTCTATGTAACCAAAACCTTTTCTAAAAATTTTATTGTGCAATTGAAAATTTTATAGAATAAACTTTTATTTTGAATACTAAAACATGGCTCAATTCCAATGATGATAAGTTAGACTAATCGAAAGGCTTATGAGACTGCTTGAAATATGGCGATGATAAAACCCCACCATTCTTTGTTTCAATCCTGGAGCTGAAATGAGTAAGATGCAGACACAATAGAACAAAGTTACGGTATATTTTAGCTTTGGATATAAATGATATAAGTTTTTGAAGATGTTAATGTATATAATTCATGTATTATAGATCGTTCATACTTTCGATCATACAAAGGGCTTTGCAAACATAATGAATGTGCAGCAGATCAACCCTGTTTTTTTGCAACACTGTTTAATAAATAAATAATAATCTTTTTTAATAGACATCTTTGGAAAATGAAATGTATATGTAAAAACATGAAAAGGTCTTCTTTTTGCCCTTCGGGGGGGCCCCCCCCCCCGGGGGGGCCCAAAAGGGGGGAAAAGGGGGCCCCCCGGGAAAACCCGGGAAAAAACCCCCTTTTTCCCCGGGAAAAAAAAAAAACCCCTTTTTTTTTCCCCCCCTTTTTTTTTTTCCCCCCCCTTTTTTTTTTCCCCCCCCCCGGGGGGTTTTTTTTCCTTCCTTTTTTTTTTTTTTTTTTTAAAACTTTTTTCCCCCATTTTTTTTTAAAAAGGTTTTCCAATTTTAAAATTTTTTAAAAAAAAAAAACCCCTTTTTTTTTTTTTTAAAAATTTTTTTCCCCCTTTTTAAAATTTTT
>JAQIHA010000133.1:7500-16276 GCA_028751875.1 Rapana venosa
AAAAAAGGGTAAAAATTTGGTTTTAAAATTTTAAATTTTTTGGGGTTTTTAAAAGGGGAAAAAGGGGGGGGGGGAAAAAAAAATTTTTGGGGAAAAAAAAAAAAAAACCCCCCCAAAAATTTTTTTTTTAAAAAATTTTTTAAAATTTTTTTTTTAAAATTTTTTTTAAAAAAAAATTTTTTAAAAAAAAAAATTTTTTTTTTAAAAATTTTTAAAAAATTTATTTTTTAAAATTTTAAAAAATTTTGGGGTTTTTTTTTTTTTTTTTTTTAAAAAAAAAAATTTTTTTTTTTTTTTTAAAAAAAAATTTTTTTTTTTTTTTTAAAAAGGGGGGAAAATTTTTTTTTAAAAAAAAAAAAATTTTTGAAAAAAAAGGGGGAAAAAAAATTTGGGGAAAAAAAAAATTTTTTTGAAAAAGGGGGGGAAAAAATTTGGATGGGGTTTTTTTTTTTTTTTAAAAAAGGGGTTTTTAAAAAAACCCAAAAAAAGGGGGGGGAAAATTTGGTTTTTTTTTTTTTAAAAATTTTTTTAAAAGGGGGGGGTTTTTTTTTCCGGTTTTGGGAAAAAAAAAGGGGGGGTTTTTTTTTCCCCCAAGTTTTTTTTAAAATTTAAAAAAAATTTTTTTTTCCCTTTTTGAATTTCCCCCCAAAAAAAAAAACCCCCCCGGAAAAAGGGGGAAAAAAAAAAAAGGGGGGAAACACCCCCCCCCAAAAAAAGGGGGGTTTGGGGGCCCCGGGGGTTTCCCCCCCCCCCCGGGGTTCCCCATTTTGTTTTTTTTTTCCCCCCCTTATTTAAAAAAAAAAAAAGGGGGAACCCCCCCCCGGGGGGGGGGGGGGGGGGCCCCCCCCCCAAAATTTTTGGAATTTTTTTTTTTTTTTAAAAAAATTTTTTTTTTAAAACCCTTTTTTTAGTTTCCCTTTTTAAACCCCCCTTTTTTGGGGGGAAAACGGGGGGAAAAAATTTTTCCCAAAAAAACCCCGGAAAAAAGGGGGAAAAAAAAAAAAAACCCCCTTTTTTTTTCCCCCCCCCCCCGGGGGGGGGGGAACCCCCAAAAAAAAAAACCCCCCCCCCCCACACACACACAAAAAAACCCCCACACCACACACCCACACCCCACCCCCCCAAAAACACACACACACCACAAAAACCCACACACCCACACACCAAAACAAAAAAAACCCACACACAAAACCCAAACCCCCAACAAAAAAAATTTTTTTTTTTTTTTTTTTCCTATCTATCTTTTTTTTCCCCCCCCTTTTTTTAAATTTTTTTTTTTTTTTTTGGTTAAACCCCAAACCCCCAATTTTTTTTCCCTTTCCCCTTTTTAAAAAAAAAAAAAAAGGGGGGTTTTTTTTTTTTAAATTTTTTAAAACCCATGTGGGGGGTTTTTTAAATTTTTGGGTTGTTTTTTGCTTTGCTTAAACCCTTCTAAACCCGGCCCCGACATGGGCCCACTCCCTTTTTAAGGGGTGAACGGGTTTTTACCATGTGCACAAGATGTTCTGCGAGCTTTTATATCGGGTCTAGGTTTTTTAGATCATCCGAAGGAATGTCGGGGGGTGGGGGTCCGGGAAATTTATAGTAACCCCCAGAGGAAAAATTTCCCCCTGAAAGGGGATTTTATGTGGGGGTTTGAACCCGAAACCCGAAACCCGGGTTGCAAAAACCCGGGGCCTCTAACCCCCTTGAGTCCCCCCCCACGCCCTCCCCCCCCCCCCCCTACCGCGGGTGGCCCTTTTTCTGCAATGTTTTGTTTTTTGGGACAAAGGGGGAAGCCCCGTGAAAAAATTTAAAAAAAAAAACAACAGCAACCGAAACACAGCAAAAAAAAACAAATGCAATTCGGGGTTTAAAATCAAAACAAAGGAATAAAAAAAAAACCCATACAAAACAAAAAAAATGGAGAAAACTGCTTTAAACTAAAAGACAAAAAAAAAACTGAAAACAAAATCCAGGGAACAACAGAGGAACATTTATCCCCGCCATGTGTTTTGTCTTTTTTGTGGGTGCTACATTGCAATTACAATGTCCACCCCTGTCACTCTGCCTCCCTAAAGCAGGGTTAGTGCCATTTTTGTAGATCTCTTTTGTAGAGAAATATAGAAAAAATATATTTAAAGCATACATATAAATAGTCTATATTATTAAAATTTTTATATATATATAGAGAGAGAGAGAGGAAAAGGGGAGAGAGAAAAGGGGAGATAGAGAGAGAGAGGAGAGAGGGGAGAGAGAGAGAGAAAAAAGAGAAAAGAGAGAGAGAGGAGAGAGAGGAGAGATCAGGGCCATGATATGCAGATGGGGGAAAAGTCAAATAGGGGGTGAGCCATGTGTCCTTTTTATGGCTAAGGAAAAGCTACACTGCATTTGTATCTGCTCCCCCTTTTAAAGGGAAATCTCAAACATTCCTTTTTTTTCCGATTTAAAAAAGTTGATACTGGTTAATACAGTCACAAAATCCGTACTTTTTTTCTGTAACAAAGGTACATAAATTTTTCACTAATACATGCAGTTTTTCCTGCATCTATGGCTGACTTTCCCAACCCGGGTGCAAAGGGGGATCAAAGGGTTTAGCGTGCAAAAAAAACTCCTGGGGAAAAATGAACATCGGAAAAAGAAAGGGCCTAAATAAACCCCCCCCTCTTGTACTTATTACCCGGGACAAAAAAAGAAAAAAGAAGCAGGTTTCAGAACAGGGCGAAAACACAACAGAGCTAAATTTTAAACCCTTTGAATACTCTGTGAAAAAGTACACGAATTCCATCAAAATCTCTACCGGTCCTTGTGGACTTCAAGAAGGCGTTCAATTGAGATTGACGTTTCGCTTTGTGGGAGCCAAAAAGGCTGTATAACATCCCAAAGCCCTCATGTGAAACCCGAATTTCCTCTACGAGAAGGGGGCCCTGCACAGTTTCAAGGGAACACAGGGGAATGGTTCCCCAAAACCCCAACATTGAGTTACACGGAGGATGTGTGCTCTCCCCAACCCCCTTTAACAAATTTTTTAAAAAGAATAAAGCTTTATTCACTTAGAAGCATGAGGCCCTCCCAAAGGGGGGAGGAAGGAGGTTTTCAAAATTACGTTTTGGCCCCAAAGACATTGAAAAACCCCCGTTTGGGGAAGAGCAAAAAGTGGTCAAACCCGGTGGGAAACACCTCTGTGGAAATGGGCCTGCAGAACAGTGCACAGAAGACACTGTTTTATGAGAAAAAAACACAAATTTGGGATCGGCCCAAAGACATAACTCATCATCATCAGACCCGTGACCTTGGGGGGTCGTGGGGGAGAATGAAAGACATTTTAAATTAACCCCTTGGCTGGGGCATGGGAGTTTATTTCCGGGGGTCCCCCCTTTTCTAAAGGTACCAAAGGGGCCCTTTGTTTGGGCTTCCCCCCCTTCGGCTCCTTGAGGTTTTGGGGAGTACCATTTTGGCAGGGGTTTTGGCGGGAAAAATCCTTCCCCCAAAATTCAGCTTTTCTTCTTGACGGAATTGGGTGGAAGGGTTTCCCCCACCTCCGGGCCCCCGGTTATTTGCCCGGCAAAATTTTTGGTCCTTTCGGGGTTTTCCCCCCAGGGTTGGCCTGTTTTCCCCCTTTCCCCTTTTGTTTCGAATTTTTTGGTTTGGGTTTGGGGGTTTCGTGGCCAAATTCCCGGTTTTTCCCTTTTTACGAAGGGAGAATTGGGTTTTGTAGAGCCTTTATTTGATTTGGGAAAAACTTTTCTTTTTTTCCCCTTTTCCAAAATGGGGGTTTTTGTGGGAAATTTTTTTTCCAAAGGCTATTCTCTTTGTTTTCGCGTCAAAGCCCGGTTTTCCCTTTTGAGGTGTAAGGGCCGAGGTTTTTTTAAAAGATTTTTTACCCCCTTTTTCCCAAGGGGGTTTTTTTGGGGATTTCCAAGGTAAATTTTGCGGGGGATTGCCCCTCCCCTTTTTTCCCCAAGGGATTTAAAATTTTTCCCTCCCCCCATTTTGGGCCCCCCTTGTTTTTAAAGGGGGCTTTTGGTTTTGTTAAAAATATTTACTTTTTACTTCCCCAAAGAGGTCTGTTTTAATCGGCAAAAACCGGTTTTTTAAGGGTTTTGGGGTTTTTAGGGGTCTGCCGCCCAAAGGGGATGGGTTTGGGGGGAAAAATCATGGAGGGTCTCTCTCAAAGATGTTTTTCCCAAAAAACAGATTGAACCCGGGCTGGGGATAACACAAACCTTTTTGGACCCCCCAAATGTTTGGTTTTTAAATTTGTTCCGACCTGATTGTTCAGAAAGGGCCCGCACTGCTTGCAGGGGGGTTTTTTATAGTGCTTGAATGGTTTTCACTAAATCCCTTTTTCAATGCCAAACATTTTTGAGGGGCCCGCCACAGGCCTTTTGGCCATACCCCTTTTCAAAAAACCCTTTTTGAAAATCGAAAGAAGTTGTTGGGGAAAGGCTCTCTGATGTTGAAAATGTTTTTTCCATCATGATTGGCAGTTAAAAAACTGTTCGATTGTGCTCCGGGCCCGCCCCGAACCCAGCTTGTTTCCCCTGCAAGGGTGTTCTTCTGCCCTTCTTGGTCGATTCAAAAATAACCCTTTTAGCATGAAACTTGCTTTGGGGTTTGCTGATGAGGCTGATTGTTCTAAAAGTTTTGGCATTGGCGTAAAATTCCCCCTTTTTGGGGAGGGGGATGAAGGGGTTTATTGTGTCCCTTCTGTTTGGGCCCCTGTTTTGTCTCCCAAATTTTTCTGGGCAGATAGCTGTAAAAAATGTGATGACTGTTTTTTGCCACCCTGCTTGGAACAGCTCTTTTTCTGGGAAATTGGGCTGCTCCTGGGGACTTTTTCCTACTGGTAAGCTGCGGATGGTTCTTTCCCCCTTTTTCCCTCAGTATAAAAGGGAATGGCAGGGTGCTCTTGATGTTGCTGCTTTCTTTTCCAAATTTTGCCTTGTCAGGTTTTTATTGGGGAGTTGTCCCGTTTTTTGACAAAAATTCAGACCCCCTGTTCAAAAGCAGCTTAGCTTTTTTGTTTAGGAGGGTTTCCGGGGGCTTTTCTTCAATGAATGATGATTTGGTTTTAAGTGGGTTTTTTGAGTTTTTTCAGGGGTTTGTATGCCTTTTTACGTTGCCCACTTTCATTTTTTTCGATTCCCTCAATTTATCACTGATCCACTTTTCTCTGGCCTTTAACATTGACTTCTTCACGAGAATTTTTGGGCCCCCCCGGTATTTTTTTAGGGTTTGGAAAGGGCCTGGTTGGTTTTAGTGCTCTTCTTGTATCGAGAGGTCCAAATGTCTTGGAAATCCATGGCTGGGGTTTATTCCTCTGACGACCCAGTACCTCCTCTGTGTTTCTCGGACTGCCTCATTTAAATTTTTTGGGTTGAGGTCATTGATTTATTGTCCCCGGAGGGTTAATGCCGCAAAAAGTCCGCCAAGCTTAGCTTGGAAGACTCCTCCCACTTTTGGAACTTTTGTTTGTCCACGTCAAATTTGATTTTCGTGGGGTTTTCAGGCTGTTTGTTTTTTTTTCAGCTTCAATTTTTAAACCCGCACAAAAGGTCTGGTCGCTGCCCAAAGTCCGCTCCAGGGTAGGTTTTGTTTGGCTCTGTTGATGCTGGATTTGAAGCGCCCCTGGGTTTAAGGTAAAATCTATTTGGTTAGGGTTTGGGCGTTTGGGGGCCTTTCCGGGTTTTCCCCCCTTGACTGGGTTGTGGGGGGTAGGGGGGTATTGGCAAGGTAAGTCTGTGGGTGCAGGCAAACTCCGCAGACTAGTCCCTGTCGTTGGGGCTCCCCAGTTCCCCAAAATGAAAAACTGTTCCCGGGCCCCTTGGTTTTAAATTTTGGCCTACTTTGGCGGGGAAAATCCCCTTGGTTGATGATGAAAGTCCTTTTTTGGGGATTTTTTTTAATGGGCCCCTTCAAAATCTTCATAAAATTCTTTACTTTTCATCTGTATTGGGCAGATTTTGGGGATTTAGATTTGTATGATTTGGGGGTTCTTGGGCTTGGCCCACACCCGGGGTGTGATAATCCCGTGGAAGCCCGGGGGGGACAGCTGATAATGCCCCCCCACTACTTTCCTTTTTTGCAATAAATTTCCAAATCCATGTGGTGATGTTTCTCTTGGCCACTGTTTCCAGATCTTTTTTGCCTTTTCAGTCAATGTTTTCACCAAATCCCGTCCATCCCCACTTCTCCTAGTCCAATAATGTCCCCTTTATACGGCTAACTCATACTCTAGTTTTTTTGATTTTTCCGCCCCTGGTAGAGTGTACGGGCGTTCCCCTGAAACCCAAAGGGGGTTTTTTTCCCTAGGGGGCTTAAGTAATGTTTTTAAAATCCAGTAGCTGAATTGTTCCCCTTCCACCCGGTTTTTGATCAAAGGAAAACGCGGTCGTTTGGGAACCCGGGGGCCCCGACCAAAAACCGGGATCATTTCGGCTTTGCATTTGTTTTTTCTGTTTTTTCTGTGGGCCCCAAAAATAATTTCCCTTTGGGGGCGCCAATCCCCCTCCCCAAATGTTCCATATGTTTTGGGTTTTTTCTATTGGGGTTTTCCCCCCCCACATGCGACAGGTTGAAATGGGGTTTCATGGAACCAGTAGGGAAATAGCAGGAACTTCTCTGCTGACCTTCTCTGACATAAATACAGGGCAGCAAAAATTTAGACCGTCCACAGCTTTAAATATCTGAAAATATAGTAGCCAGGACGATCAAACATCAAAGTTGCTCACACCAAATAAACCCAAACCCAAAGACCCAAATCACCAGTATCGGGGAAAAGCAAGAAAAAATTTCCAGTAGCTCCCAAAATCAGGTAAATAATTTCTTTGGGCATGTCCATATTTTTTGTGTGCGTGTTAAACAAGCCCCCATTTATCAGAAAACATGGACAGAAAGATATAGGGATGGAATGAGATACTTCAACAAATTCCTTTTATCTCGTTTCAGAGATCAAAAACCAGGGGGGAAAATGAAAGCCAAAACTAAAAACACTTCGGGTTATATGAAGGACACTTGAAATTTTAGTTTAAAAAGGGTTCAAAAAATGAAATGGGACAGGGAAGAGCCACACAGTTTTTTGAATTGTTCCCCCCCCCCATGTGTCAATGACTTTTACAAGACACAGGGGGTCTGAATGTGTCAGCGCCATGGTCAATGAAATTCACAAACCCCAATCTGGTGTTTTCCCGCACCAAAGTTTTCAATGCTTCACAAGACACAGTGTCTGAATGTGTCGTGTCATGTGTCCAAAGACTTCACAAGACCAGGTCTAATGTGGGGCAGGGGCCCTGTGTCAATGACTTCACAAGGGCACAGGGGTCTGAATTTTTCCCGTGCCAAAGTGTCCCCTGGGCTTTTACAACCCCAATGTCTGAGTGTTGGGCAGCGCCCTGTGTCAATGACTTTACAAGACACAGTGTCTGAGTGTGTCAGCGCCATGTGTCAATGACTTCACAAGACATAGTGTCTGAATGTGTCAGCGCCATGTGTCAATGACTTCACAAGACACAGTGTCTGAATGTGTCAGCGCCATGTGTCAATGAATTCACAAACAAATTTTAATGACAAGTCAAGTAGAAACTGAAGATATATATGTAGCTGGGTGCATTTGTTTTCAATATGATTGTATACTAGATTTAGGAAAGGAAGATCCTTAACAGCAACTTTGATGAGTCACATTAATTGCACACAGTCATGGATATGATTGTTGGAAGTCTTGTCTTTACTCGATTTATCTTATCAGCCTTGAAAGCTACCTATTTCTTTTTAAATTAATATTTTCCCTATTGCATCATGTATGTAGAGGTATACAGTGTCTTGATCTCGCAACTGGCCAAACATTTCTTATTTCTCTGTAACCAAACCTTTTCTAATAAATTATATTGAGCAGTTGAAAATTGTATAGAATAAACTTATTTTGAATACATAAATCATGGCTCAATTCCAATGGTGATGAGTTTAGATCTAGATCGAAAGGCTTTATGAGACTGCTTGAAATATGGCGATGATAACCGCACCATTCTTTGTTTGAATCAGTGGAGCTGAAATGAATAAGATGCAGACACAATAGAACAAAGTTACGGTATATTTTAGCTTTCAATATGAATGAGTATAAGATTCGAAGATGTTAATGTACATAATTCATGTTATTATAGATCGTTCATACTTTTGATCATACTCATGGCTTTGCAAACAGAAATGAATGTGCAGCAGATCAAACCTGTTTAATAAATGATATCTTTTTTAATAGACATCTTTGGAAAATGATATGTATATGTATAAAAACTATGGATAAGGTTCTTCCTTTTTGGTTTTAAGTACTTTTCCATTGTTGGATGTCTAATGTTTTATTGTCAAAAGCTATAGCATGAGTTTGTTAAAAGTGTGTATAGCCAGAGGCTTTAATCGCCATTAGTTTGTAGCCAGATGATTGTTGTTCAAAATGCAATAGTGCACTTAAATGCTTGTGTTTTGTAGTTTGTTTTGATATATATTATATGTCTAGTTTTGTTGCGCGGGCAGCAAGATAATCACCATTGAAGCTGCATGAGAAAACACAAAATGTTCTCTATTTTGACCCAAATTAGCAGATTCGACTGCAGCTTCATGGTGCTTTCTTTGCAGTCCGTGCAGAATATAATTATATGTTAGGGATGGTGCCAGTAGCTAGGGAGAGCCGTTCATCCCTGCACAACCAGTGTAATGAGGAGAATGAAGGGGACGGGATAGCCTAGTGGTTAGAACATTGCGCTCGCAATCTGACGACCCGGGGTCGATTCCCGTTCGGGGGAAA
>JAQIHA010001330.1:0-11620 GCA_028751875.1 Rapana venosa
AGGATGAAAAATTTTAAAATTTTGATTTCAAAATAAAAAAAACCTTTTCCCCCCCCCATCCTCGGCATCAGGCTTTGTTATGTACATGACCTTTTTCATAACGTTTCAAAAAGTTATTTTTTTAGTCTACGTGGGTTTAACTACTTATACATAAACTTTTTTTTCATTTGTATCAATTTTGATTCAATCTACCAGTACCATGCCCGATGAGTATTCCCCTAGGAAAGCCAATCACATGATGAATTCACCCAAATGAATGCTAGGCCTCATAAAATTTTCGTTTTTAAGATTAACAATAAATTTGTATTATTGCTACCCTTTTTTTTCTTTAGGATTATTTTGTTGTTCTAAAAGGGGTTGTTTGGGCTTTTTGCTTTTTTTTTTTTTGGGTTTTACACTCGCTTTCAGTTTTAAAAAAAGTGTGCGTTTATGTTTTTTTTTTGTTTTGTTTTTAATTTTTTTAAAAAAAGTAATATGCTTTTTTAATTTTCATCAGATTGTTGTTTCATTTACTCGGGATAGAAGATATAATGAAGAAGTAGTAGATAGATGTAGATAATAAGAGAGAGAGAGATAGAAAGAAGAGAGAGAAAGAGGGGGAGGAGAGAAGAAGGAAGAGAGGGGGAGAGAGAGGAGAGAGAGGGGGAAGAGAGAGATTGTGATTTTGACACCGAAAAACGGCAAAAGTCCCTTTTTAAAAATAGTTGGGGGTTGGGTACTCCCCTTTTTTCCGAAACTTGTTATAAAAACCCGGTTATAAGGAGTAAATTTTTGGTCCCCGAGACTCCTTTTAACCCCGGGTTTTATGTAAGGGTAATTAATAAAAACCAAAAAAACAACAAAGAGAAGAAGACAAGAAACAAAACAAAATGAACAAGGAGGAGGGAAAGGGGGGAAAAAGGGGAGGAAAAGAGGGGGAAGGGGGGGGAAGGGGGAGAAGAAGGGAGGAAAGGAGGAGGAAGGGAGGAAGAGGAGAGGAAGGGAGGGTAGGAGGAGGAAGAGGAGAAGGAGGGGAGGAGGGGAGAGGGGAAGGGGAGGGGGAGGAAAAAGGGGAGGAGGAGGAGGGAGGGGAGAGGAGGGGAGGGGAGGAGGGGGAAGAGGGGGGAGGAAGGAGAGGAAGGAGGAAAGGAGAGGAAAGAAGGGGGGGGAGGAAGGGAGGAGGAGGGGAAGAGGGGGAGGAAGGGGAGGAAGGAGGGAAGGGGGAAGGGGGGGGAGGGGGGGAAGGGGAGGGGAAGGGAAAAAAGAGAGGAGGGGGAAGGGGGGGAGGAGAAGGGAAAAGGAGGGGGAGGAAGGGGAGGAGGGGGAGGAGGAGGAGGGGGAGGAGGGGGGAAGGGGGAAAAGGAGGGAGGAGGAAGAGGAGGAGGAAAAGGAGGAGGAGGAGGGGAGGAGGAGGAAGGGGAGGGGAGAGGGGAAAGGGGGGGAGGGAAAGGGGGGGGGAAGGGGAGGAGGAAAAAAGGGGGGAGGGGGAGGAAGAGGGGGAGGAAGGGGGGGAGGAGGAGGAAGGGGAGGAGAAAAAGGGAAGAAGAAAGAACAAGGGGAGGGGGAGGAGGAAGAGGAGAAGGAAGAAGGAAAGGGGGGGAAAAAAGGGAAAGGGAGGAGGAAGGAAGAGGGGGAAAGGAGAGGAGGGGGAAAGGGGAAGGGAAGAGGAGGAGGAAGAGGAAGGGAGGAGAGAGAAGGGAGGAGGAAGGGAGAGGAGGAAGGGAAGGGGGGAGGAGGAAAAAGAAGAGGGAGAAGAGAAGAAGAGAAGAAAGAGGGGGGAAGGGAGAGGAAGGAAGGAAAGGAGGAAAGGGGGGGAGGAGGGAAGGAGAGAGGAAAGGGAGAGGGGAAAGAGGAGGAAAGGGAAAAGGAAGAGGAGGAAGAGAAGGGAGGAGCAGAGAGGAAAGGGGGAGAGGAAGATGAGGAGAAGGGAAGGAGGAGGAGAGGAAGAGGAGAAGGAAGAGGATGGGAAGGAGAGGGGGAGGAGGAAGAAAAGGAGGAGGGGGGAGGAGCAGGAGGAGGAAGAGGAGAAGGAAGAGGAGGAGGACTTCAAGAGGAGACAGCGCATTGGACAAAGGAGACAGGAGGAGAAAGAGCCTTACATCTGGGTCCAGTTCCATAGCCCCCCAGTTTTTGGGTTTTCCCTTTTACGGGATCGGGCTGAAAGGTACACACACACACACAACACACACACACACACACACACACACACACACTATACACATATAACACACACACTCACACACACACAACACACACACACACGCGCGCGCGCGCACACACCCCATTCACACACACCACACACACTCACAAACTACATACACACACACACACACACACACTTACACACACACATAAAAAAACACTTACACACACACTCTTTACACACACTTACACACATACATACACACACATACACACAACACAACTTACACACACTACACACCCACACACTTACACACAAAACACACAAAACAAAACACACACACCCCACACACACACACACAAACACACACACACACACACACACCACACACACAGCACATACGTTTGTACAGACACAAATCCTGGGCAAGCAAGCACACTCCCCATATTCCCCTCCACACACCAAAACACACCCACACACCCACACACGCACGCACACACACACACACACCCCACACACACACACACACACACCACACACACACACACACACACACACAAACACACACGCACACATCAATACAAACATTTGATTATTTAGCAAAACAAGGTGCCTATGATTGTAACTTGAAACGTTTGATTCCAATCTTGCATTGTCCTCGCATGAAATGAATGATAAATTGACGAATTGTATGCATTCAAAAATGAAGAAAACACACTTTGAAAACATTTCTTGCTCACGGAAAGTAGAAATTTCAATATATAAAATGAGGCTGAATGCATGGAACACCAAATATTCTAAAAATATGACATGTTGCTGTTCCCAATCTCTTTCAATCCACCATTTATTGTTTAATTGCCCGATCCTAACTGACCTGTTTAAAAGAAGAGGAGTAGATATTCATAAAAAATATACCACTGTTCAAGAAGTTTTATATGACTCTAGGCAGTTCATAACATCAGTTGCTGAGGTTATATATTTTTCCCCAGTAAGACCTCTACTGTAGATAGTTGTGAGAATATAAATATACATACATAAGACAGAACTCTGAACTCTGAAATGGTTTAATTAATGTACATCGGCCTTTGGCCACAATACACATTGAGGGCCAAAAAGTGGAAGATGAAAAATATTCATATAATAATAATAATAATAATAATAATAATAATAATAATAATAATAATAATAATAAATGGAACTTATATAGCGCTGTATCTTGCACAGACAAATCAAAGCGCTTTCACTCAACTCAAACTTACACAGTCATGCAACCAATAGCAAGTAATAGTTCTAAAAAATCCAATGCACACAAAACACACACACAACACACACACAGTTATTACACTTTGGCAAGGTGATGGAATCTTTGCGTTAAAAAGCAGGGATAGCTATGAATTTAAACAGGAGAGGAAATTCTTAGGTTTGAAACAAATATGTCTTGAGGCCAGATTTAAAAGTGTCAAAAGAAGGTCTTTGGGGAAGAGAGATAGGGAGGCCATTCCAAATCGATGGACCAGAAAAAAGCGAAAGAGCGACGGCCAACATGGGACTGGTTGAATCTAGGTTTTTGTAAGCACAAGGAATCTGCAGCAGAGCAAAGGGGAACGGAAGGGGTGTACAGTGGACCATTCACAGGGGTAGGAGGGTGCTTTTTTGTGGAGACATTGTAACAGAGGTACTGATCTTATAGTTTATTCTTTGTGGCACGGCAGCCAGTGGAGAGATCGCAAGAGAGGGGTAATGTGCTCAGATTTTTTCTTTCTGAGGACTAGTCGAGCTGCAGAGTTTTTGAATACGTTGAAGGGAGTGGATAATGTGCGGGCAGCCCAGCCAAAAGAGAATTGCAATAGTCCAACGTGAAAGGATGAGAGAGCCACGAGTTTGATGTTGCGTCTGTGGACGGGTACTTTCGAATTGCACTAATACGTCGTAATTGATAGAACACGACTGGAGGTCGGGGTGTTTGAATTTTTGCATAGAGAGTGTGTTGTCAATAATGACCCTAGATACTTTACAGCAGTGGATAGAGGACTGATGCATTGCCGAATTCTATTGAACGTTGTAATGGAAGAGAGTTTTTTTTGGTCCCTACAAGCAGGGCTTCGTTTTTATCAGCGTTTAGTTGTACTTGTTCTCTATCATCCATTTTGGATATCTTGAAAGCAGTAGGCCATATTTACCAAGAAGAAGTAGATTTTCAGGTGTGTCACTGCTTAGAATCTGAGAGTCATCTGCATAAAAGGAGGTTGATCTGATGACGGTTAATTATATGTGACAGGGAGGGTGTAGAGAGTGAAAGAACAGGCCAGAACTGATCCCTGCGGGACTCCACTTTCCCATCTGGCGGGTTACTGACTGAATTTATTTACTGTGACTGTCTGGAGTCGGTCAGTCAGGTATGAGCAAAAACCGGGTGAGGCCGTACCAGTAACACCAAACGTTTCTTGAAGACGGGAGAGAAGGATAGAGTGGTAAAATAGTGTCAAAGGCTGCAGATAAGTCGAAGTAGGTGAGGGGAGATTTTCCCTAGTCAAAGCAAGTAGAAGCATGTTTAAGGTTTGAACTAGGTGGTTTCAGTGCTGGGGTTTGGGCGCGATAGGCAGACTGAAACGCAGGAAGAAGACTGTTGGAGAGAAAGGGGTTGTTGAGCTGTTTCGAAACTACTTTTTCAAGACTTAGAGATAAGAGGAAGGTTGAAAACAGGTCTGTAATTCTTCAGAATGTTAGGGTCAAGGTCATGCTTTTTGAGTAATGGTGTGACAAAGCAGTTTTGAGAGCTGAAGAACATTTCCTGAAACAAGAGAGAGTTTACTATCTTTGTGATAGTAGGATAGCTGGGGCAGGCACTGTGCAAAAAGAGAACAGGTATGGGGTCGAGATCGCATGATTTTAGGGTCATTCCTTTCAGAATTGTCTCGATTTTTCTCGCTTGGGATGAAAGGACAGAGGGGAGTGCCAGAAAATTGGGGGGATCACAAATTACAGGTGGAAAGGAGTCTGATCCAAGCTAGAGCGAATGTTGCGGATTTTGTCAGAAAAGAATGCAGAAAATATAAGGAATTCAGATGGTTTAGATAGAAGGCAGAGGGCTAGCCTTCGCAGATCCAAGCAGAGTGGATGTAGGGAAAAGAGAGATTTCATAGATGTGGCATCAAGAACTTGAGAAGAGTAATACTTTTTTTTGCAGAATGGATTAAAGGTTTTTGACTTTGTTGATTTGTTTACGAAGAACTGTTTGTTTATTTCAGTTTTTTTTGTTTTTCGCCATTGCCCTTCTAGTTTGTCGGCGTTTGCGTTTTTGGGGACCAGGATGTCATGGGTGTACCATGGTGCACAGAGCCTAATCAGGGAGGAGATGGTCAGTAGGGGGTGCATGCTCATCAAGGAGTTGGCTGAGGACGGTATTGTAGTGTTTAGAAGGGTCAGTATGGCAGGGATTTTTGTAGACGTTCACAAATTGGAAATAAAAGTTTGAATATCTAAAGGGCCTTGAGGTTGCGACGGGTAAAGCACTTCTTTTTTCTGATAGTTTTGCAATGTTTAGGATAAAAGAATGGTAGAAGATCGGAGAGCAGTTCGTCAGTGACAGATTTCAGACTGAGATGTGACTAGACTTGTTTTAAACCATCGGTGATAAGCCAGTCTAAAATGTGACCCGATCGTGTGTTGGTTCGTTTACCAGCTGGGAAAGAGAGTGTTAACAAAGAAAGAGAAAGACGCTTAACATCAGGAGAGGACGTTTTCAAAATGGAAGTTGAAGTCACCAAGAATGATAAGTTTCTTGGGAGAGAAAGGCTGAAATGGTCAAGGAGGGGTTGAAACTCTTGGTGGAAAACTGAAGACCTCAAATTGTTTCTACGTTGGGAGTGGACGTAAAGGCAACAGAAAGTAACCGAATGGCCAGGTAAGGTGAGGTTGAGTTCACAACTTCGAAAGATTCAGGTGAAAACGGAAGGGAGTGGGCAGACAGAAAGAGTTGGATGCAGAGTGTCTTTGTAGACGATGGCAATGCCACCTCCACGGGGGAGTCGGGGGGAAAAAAGGTTTTGTAGCCCGTGGCGTCAGTTGTTTTATCTTTGGTTCGTGACCAAGTGGTTTTAGCCAAGTTTTTGTAATAAGGTTAAATCTATGTTGTGTTCAGAAATGAAGTCAGAAAAGAAGTCGGCTTTGCCACAGGACAGACAGAAAGGGCGTTGGAAGACACATGTGGAGAAGGGCTGAGGAGGCAAAGAGGTTGAAGAAGACAGTGGTGAATGGACTATGACTATCAGAGGAAGAGGCTGAGGTGATGGTAGAGATGTGTGCATGGAAGAGTAGACAAGGGTTTGGATGGCGAGTCAGGAATGGAAAATGGTACAAAACTGGTCAGTCAGGGGATTACAGTTTCATGAAAATCATTACACAATTTAGGGACAGAACACTAGAAGTAACAGACAAAGGATGAAACATCTGGAGGACAAGATGGTGAAGCAGTATTGTGGCTGGGACAGTTGTTGTGGTAGTGACGTCAGACGTGAGGAGGGAGGCAGATGTGGGGAAGCAACGCTGCAGGCGATGCGTATGCCTGCACGTGTTCCTCGTCGGTTTTCCCGGCGGTGGATTCCGAGGGTTTTCAATGTGTGTTTGAGTTTATTTTGCATTTGGTGAAAACCACGTGAGGAGAAAGCTTTTTAAGTCTGTAATAGATAGTGCCATTGGCGAGTAGTGACAAATGCGGGCAGTGGTGGGGGGGGCGGTTTTTGATTCGTGAATCACGTGCAATTGTGCACGCTGCGGCAGGGTCACAGTACACAGGTTCACAAAGACCAACGCAAACCGGTAAACACAAATCATAGAGTCAACGCAATTTTGAAAATGAATATAAAGCGAAGAAAGATTATAAATTGAAATATGTCGAAAGTCAAATTATATCAATGAAAACTGTTCTGACCGCACAATTCTTGGAGTTGTTACAAACACAATGATACAAAACTTTTCAGGAAGGACGCTGGAGAAACACACCAATTTCACATTCAAACAGAGAGACACACACACACACACCATGCAGCCGCCAGGCGCAAAGGTGAATATAAGTTTGGTAAGACTTTGGCATAATACCCTGGAGTGCACTCAAAACTGTATACTCTTGTATGAGCATATTCCAACATCATGACTAAATAAAGGCTGTCGTAGGCCAAGAATCAAAACAAAACAAGGCTAAAAAAACATTCAGTTCACCTTAACTGCTTCCCAGGATACCACAAAAAGAAAATAGACCTGTGAAAAAAGTTATTGATGGAGTTATACCTGATATGTTAACACCTCCTCACATACAAAATACAAACATCAAGCACATCATAAATCATAACAGTTGAAACCATTAATGCTCATTAGGTTTTTATTGCATTTTCAGAATAGTTACTATACTCACAAGCTATTGCATTCTCAAAACATTCACCACACTAGAAAAGTGTACCCATCAAATACAACTATGTCAGCCCTAGGCTACTGCAATGTTAACACATACATGAGAGAGAGAAGAGAGAGAGAGAGAGAGAGAGAGAGAGAGAGAGAGTGAGAGAGGAGAGAGAGAGAGAGAGAGAGAGAGAGATGCTGGTTTAAATGCGGGTGTGTCTTTATCACCAAGAAGTGAATGGACATTAAACAAAAACAAAACAAAATAACAATGCAACCATGCTCATGCATTTGCTTGTATATATATATATATATATATATATATATATATACTCACACACAGTCACAAGGACACAGACAGAAAGACACAGTCACATACAGACACAGACACACACAGACACACACGCGCGCGCGTGCGCGCGCATACACATTCACATTTGTGTGTGTGTGCCCGCACGTGTGTGTATAAGTTTGGGGGGGGGGGGGGGGGTAAGGGGAGAGGTGCAAGTGTGTGTGTTTGGTGTGTCTGTGTGTGTATGTGTTTTTGTGTCTGTGTGTGTACATGAGTGTGCATGTATGTATGTATGTACGTACGTACGTACGTACGCACGCACGCACGCACGCACGCACGCACGCACGCACGCACGCACACACACACACACACACACACACACGAACACACACCCACCCCCCCTCCTCCCCACCCCACACGTATACGAACACAGACACACGAACGAACGAACGAGCACATCTACACACTCACCCCTTGGCCGAAATGCTGGATGTGGAAGGCATCCAACTCCAGGGAAATGTTGCTGTTGCCGATCAGGTAGACGTTGCCTTTGAACTTTCGGTTGTACAGGTACTTGGCGGCCATGTGCGAGGTACACATCACGTCCGTCTGTGGTGCCAGACAGGTGTGGGGTCAGTGTGTGTGTGTGTGTGTGTGTGTGTGTGTGTGTGGTGTGTGTGTGTGTGTGTGTGTGTGTGTGTGTGTGGAGGGGGGGGGGGGTAAGTGTGTGTTAGTGTGTGTGTGTGTCAAGTCAAGTTCAAGTCAAAATTTTATTTCCAGATGGTACATTGAATAAGCAATGCATTTACTTTTTTTCATCTAGCCATCTATCTAAGAAAAAATTTCTTAATGATTATACTAAAATGCTACATTATTGCATCATTTACCATTAAATTAAACCAGTAAAAAATGAAAAATCGATAAGGTAATACATTGAAAATACAAATTAACACATATACATATACACGCACACACACATACTCATACACACCTGCGCGCGTGCGCGCTCATGTTCACACACACATTTCAATAAAGAATGTTTTAAGAATTAAAAAAAAGAAAATCATAAAACGTCAGGACAAACAAATTACTTCACCTACTGTTTCATCCATTCTTACATGTTTATACTTTAGATAATAAAAAGTTACAGGAACAAAACGTTAGAAAATACTAGGCATTCGTTGCGTCATTACTGACAATATTGCCTTCAATGACCTCCCTCCTCCACCCAGCAAACGTGTGCTTTTATGCGCTCATACTCTTCAAATAGCGCTTTTTAAATATAATATATTCACACAATAACTATCAAACAAGCAAGATAAGTCAAATAAGACAATAATAATGATTATTATAATAGAGATACAATAATAACAACAATCACCCATCACCATGAGACAACAATATAACAAATAATCCCCATCACCATGAGACAACAACATAACGATGATAACAGAAAAGCATTTAAAAGGATGGGGGTGGGGGAGGAGTATCAAGGGAGAAGGGGAAAAACACATTCAATCAAATAGAAAATTTATAATAAAAAAACAATTATTCAAACAAGTAAAACCCCTATACGATACAAAATTCAAAAGCACATAATCAACCGGTCTATCAAACTAAAACACTATCAAACTAAAACAGTATCGCTTATAATAGTACTAATAATCTCATCTCTAACTGCAATAAAAACAACATCCACGATAAAATCTTTTGAATTAGACAAGACAAAGGGCATGAGGAGAGGAGAGGAAAGGAGAGGAGAGGAGAGGAGAGCAGAGGAGAGGAAAAGAGAGAGGAAGATAGAGAGAGAGAGAGAGAGAGAGAGAGAGAGAGCTGAGAGAGAGAGAGAGAGAGAGAGGAGAGAGAGAGACTTCAGACTTCAGACAGTTTAATCATTAAGGCCATAGCCCCATATGAAAGGGGGCAAAATTGTGGTGTGAACAGAACGACATGTAAAGAAAAACATTGCATGTTTCAAATGATATGATAACATAGGAAAATTCATGACAATAGTGTTTCTCGTAACTGGAAAGCTTTATATAAGTACAACGCTAAATTACGCACAATATGTTCGTTTATTTGATTGTCATTAATAAAGAAACCGAAATAAGCAAGGCTTACTATAGAACTTTGGTGGGATAAACTTTACTCTCAGATTATAAAAGAAAGGGCAAATCAAAACAAAGTGAACTTCATCTTCAGTTGACACTTTGCACAGTGGACACAACAAATCAGCCTCATTCGTACGTCGGTAGCGATAGACATGAACATTAATATCAGATATACCAAACCGGAATCTGGTTAAAATAAATCGTAAATGTCTGTCCATATTTCTTCAAAATATGTGTCGAGCTATCAATTCTGTATATATCAAATCTACTACTAGATTGAATATGAGTTTCCCAACTTTGCCATCTGCAGTCTACTAGCCGTTGGCGAAGAGTTTGCACAAACATTTTTTCATCACTTACCCCCTGAAATATCCATGCATACCCCAGCCCCAGTTCACATATGCATATGCGGACGCTAGTTACCCAGTTAGTTTTACCCACTGCATCTAAATTATATAACATATTGTAGGCCTTACGTGGTAGTCTATCGTTACTCATTTTTACAATTTAAACCAATAACGAATACATTGAACCACAGAATTAATATAGATGGGATACCTATTTGTTTCCCCATAAACTAGGTCATTTGGTGTCTCATTTTTACACCCAAAAATTTCTTTAAACCCAAAATTTAATGAAGGGATCACATGTAAGCAGCCTGTTGTCAAAAAACCCAAAACTCAGAACCTTTTGTAAAATGGGTGTATTGAGATAAAAATTTTTTAAAAAAAAGTTAAAAAGAATTATTATTTTCAACGTGCTTTCTCTAATAAGAAAAAAAATACATTCTTTGTTGTACAAAGGTCTTTACAGGCAGCAACAAAACTAAAACGAGTGAAAGAAAATTACCCAATATCTATAAGCTTTCAAACAAAATTGCAACTCCTTTATACACCCCATTTCTTCTGGTGCCAAAAACCCCCCCTTTCTGAAAACAAAAAATTATTTTGTTCTATTTACTTTTAACTGTAGTTCATTTTTGCATTCTTTAAATTATTAAGTTGACATTGCAATCCAACAACCGTTTTTGATTGCAAAAAAAATATTTTCTTTTAGCCCAAAAGGAAAATAAAACAAATTTTTGAAATCAACTGTAAATCTTGCACCGTGTCTTCCCTTTTCAATGTTGAGCCCTTTTATTTATAAATAAAGAAAAAAAAATGGACTACAAAGTCACCCTGTTTTACTCCCCTTTGAGTTTTTTATTTCAGTAAGCTTGTTCGATCTGATCGTGTTTTGAACAATCATAAAACTTCTTAACATTTTAAACAAAATTTCCCCTTTTAAATTTCCCTTTTATCAAAAAGGCCACAACAAATTTTATTAATGAGTCAAAGCCTTCTCAAAATCTATAAAAGCTCATAAAGTTTACGGTTTTAAGAAAACTGTTTTTGAATGAAAGCCAAAAAAAATAAAACATTTTGGTCTATTTTGGAAAAAAACCCCGCTTAAATCCAGCTGATGTTCGCCAGTTTATTTGTTTCTTCACGTTTTTTGAAGCTTTGTTAATGCAAATTTATTTTTACTCAAATGTCAGAAGAGAAATGCCCCCCATGTTTTTTATCATTTTCTTACCCTTTTTTTTAAAAATGGAAGAAAAATGATTTGCCCAGGAGGAAAAATGCCTTTATCAAACAGGTATTTTAAAAAATTGGCAAAAAAGTCATAATTTGTTTGCAAAGGGGCTTTAAAAGTTACCAA
>JAQIHA010001331.1:0-11637 GCA_028751875.1 Rapana venosa
TGTTTTTTTTTTTTTATCGGGTTTTTCAGGCAGAAAAATATCTAAAGATAATCGCTGACAAATGGCACAGATGTCAATTTTATGCTCTATTCGGGTTAAGAACACTGGGTTTTAATGCAAACAAAAGATGGTTCCAATCCAGCCTGAGATATTAATTCAATAGTTACCATGTCCATTATGTGGTCACAGTGTTGATGATGAAATTCATTTCTTGTTTCAGTGTAAAGCAGGTGAAAGTTGAAAAGTATATACAAGAAGCGTAATTTTCTAAGTCTACTACAAATGGCAGACAGTCGAGATATTGTTTCTATCCTGTAATCTGAAAATGAACATGTAATTAAATCTGTAGTTAAATTTATTGCAGAAGCAGAGAAATTAAGAGAAAGCCAAGTCAGCGCCAACTGTATCAATATTTAATAATATACTGTTGTCATTTTAAAGAGCAGTGTATTATTGAGTAGATAGCTTTAAAAAGTTTGGTATTTAAAGTTCTTTTTATCACATGCAATTTAAATGAATGGTCGATTCAGAGTTTGTTGCATTTCAGTTTGATTTCTGTTTTCTTTGTAGGTGATTTATTATTTTATAACTGTATTGACACCAATGTTATGATTACTATTACAGTATTAGTTTATTAAAAGTGGATGGATCCTTTCTTTTTGTCAAACTTAAATGTACTGGTAATGTATTTCACTTTTTGTTTACTTTTTCACAAACGATATTTATGTTACTTCCCTTGTCTTCCCTGGGGGAGACGGGATAGCCTAGTGGTTAGAACATTGTGCTCGCAATCTGACAACCCAGGTTCGATTCCCGTTCAAGGGGGATATTTTTCCCTGGAGTTAACATCAGTGCAGACTCAACTCTCCCCAAAAGCCCTCGGATGAGACTATAAACCGAGCCCCTGTGTGCGAACGCACGCGGAACATCTCACGCACATGTTGAATCCTGTTCTGCTTTTCATAAGAGTAAGCCATTGTGTGCCACAGACCTGCCTACCCCGTACCCATACAATTTTATCGTACTGCCGGTGGGAACAGATGACAGAATTTACAAAACTGTATACACACGGGCACTGGATGTAAAAAGCACATAAGTGCTTATTCCATTATCCTCGATGTAAAAAGAAGCAAATGGCATCCTTCAGACCTGTAAGAACAATAGATATAGATCTCTATAATCCTAGAAAGGCGTTATATAATGAGGACGTGTATGATGTCTCATCGTGTGCCGTGTTGACTTACGCCTGTTCCTGACAGAATCCTACTGGCCAGCTGCCGGCCTGCACCCCCGTGGCAGAGAGGGAGAGCTGCCAGTTTTTGGAGGCCATATTCCAGGACAGACCTCTTCTGTCCCCGTCCAGTCTGCCTGCTTCATTAAGGGAGCTGAGGAGCTCCATCCTCCAGCAGTTTTGTGTAAGTGTCTGTGGGTAGTGTGTGTGTGTGTGTGACTGTGTGGGGGTGTGCGCCCATGTGCATAATCTTGTTTGACGGTGTGTGTGTGTGCCTGACTCTGCTTTTTTTGGTTTTTTTTTCCTGTTTTTTTTCTTTTCTTCATCTCTTTCTTCTGCTTTGCTTTTTGCTGTATGTCCTCCACCTTTGTACTTTATCAGTCTCTGTCTGTCTTATCTGTCTGTCTCTCCGTTTCTTTATCTTTCACTCTCTTACACTTGTGTTAGTTGTTAAATTACAAACTATGAGCCGTTGGCTTCAGATAGCAGAATGGGCAACCCAAATCCAAGATGCATGAACTTCCTTTTCTCCCTGCTGTAGATGTCGTCATCACAGCTTCCTGTTTATTGACACAGCAGAAGCAAGGCATCTGTGAAAAAGATAAAATAGTATTATCAGAAACTGACCATGAATCTCGCCTGCACTGGAATGGCAAAACTATCACAAATTTCATGAAAAGTAATGCTTAGAAATATCTGTTGCCCAAACATTCATTAAAATAGATTAAAAATAAATATGCATAACTAAAAATTTTGTATCTGAACATGCCCTATGGGTGTAAAGAAGTGAATAAGTTTTCAGTTTCGAGGGAAGAAGACTTTTTTTTTTCAGGGTTTGTTTTCATAGCATTGAATTTGAAATTCTCTGTTCTGATTATATTTATATATTTTTTTTAACCTGAGGGTGAAAATGGGGTAGGAGGAGGTAAGAATTTTTTTTTAAATCATGATTATTGCTGAAATATTTGTATGCCCTAATTTTTTTTCTCTCTGTTTTTGTGGGTGTGGGATGAGGATTTGGAGGGGTGGTAGCTTTTTGTATATATAATATGAAGAAAAAAATGGTTGAAATTTCCTATTTCAAATTGAAATGTCAAGAAATGCTGATGATGGTTGGTGATGTTGATTGTAACTATCTTGTAATAATGAAGGTAATAATAATGATGATGAAGATAATAATGATGATAATGACAAACGTGATAATGATAGTGATGATGTTAATAATGATGATAAAGATAATAATGATAGTGATGATGTTAATAAAGATGACAATGATAAAGATAACACTGATGATGATAATAATGGGTGTGTTGATGTAGATAAAGGTGATAATGCTGATGATGATAGTTATGATGTTGATAAAGATAACGCTGATGATAATGACGATAATGATAAAGGTAATGCTGCTGATGATTGACAATGACCATGATGACCATGATGATGATGATGCTGCAGGCGTTACAGCAGCAGCCAGACCTGGTGGCTGTGGAGCAGCAGGCTCTTGCTGTGGACCGTCTGCTCCTGGATCCCTTGGTCCTCCCCGACCACATGGACCTGCGGGACGTGCTGCACCACGTCTTGACGCACAACCACGAGCTGGTCAGTGTCTCCTTCTGCTGTCCGTCCCTCCGTCTGTCTGTCTGTCTGCCTGCCTGTCTGTCTGTCTGTCTGTCCATCTGTCCGTCTCTCTCTCTGTTTGCCTGTCTGTCTTTCCATGCTGTTATCATGTATGTATGTAGAGAGAGAGACAGAGAAAAGTATCATATAGGTCTTTCAAAACATTTAGTGACGTTCAGGACATCTTGTATGACATGGGGATCAAATTTGTAGATGTTAATGCAAGCAATATCTTCTGTCGGTAACTCAAAACAAGAGAATGATCAGGTTTTTTTTACTGCTATTTTAATATATATCTATTTCATCTGTCAGATATCACTACGGCAAAGACTTTAAATATGTAGATCATTTATTGTGTGGTATATTTTAGGCTGACGTTGTTATATCCAAATTAACGTGTAGTATAGACTGTGTCATCGAGCAGTGTGTGCTATGTGTGTGTGCGTAGAGTTTGGATTGTTGATGTCATTTTGCACTGTGTGTTAATATATGGGTTATTCTCAGAAACATGTGAGGTTTTTGTGACATAGACCTTGAAAAATAAATGTCATTGGAAGTTTATGGCTTTTTGTTATATTTTAGAGTACTCTGTCATAATCTGCATTCTTTTAAAAAAATTATGAAATATTAATTGGTTTCCTAGTATTTGATGAATTAAAGTTCTATTTTTAGCCGTGTTGCGGTTGTGACATGGAAACCAAAAGTAGCATAAATAAATCTTTGTACTCAGAATATCAAACAAAAAACACTCCAAAATGCTGTTGTTTTCATTTATAAAACAAATCTAACATTTGGAAGTATGACAATCACTGACAAAGCATATTTTTGGCCATTTTTCTAATGACACTCTAAGACAGTTTTGTACGCCCAGATTTAAAGTTTTGTTTTTTGTGCTAGTGACCACAGGAAGCATCACAAATTAGCCTAAACTTTAACCACAGAATCATTTAAATAAAACAACAATTTTCTTTACACAAGAATGGAAGCTATTTCAAATTAATACCTTATAAAAGTAATATGTTGCGGTTGTGACATGGAAACCGTTTGGTTGTGACATGGAAACCACACCCTTCAAAATAACAAATCATGGAAGTGTAGCAATTTAAACATACATTTAAACAAAACACACCAACTTAAATTGGAAACAATGCATTCTTGTAACATTATTCATACTGATTTATCATTTTATATGTATATTATGGTTGTGACATCGAGAGACCGTTTGGTTTGTGACTGGAAACCACACCCCCAAAAGCACAAATCATGAAAGTGTGGGCATTTAAAGTCAAATTGAAAAAAACACATCATCTCAAATGAGAAACAATGCATTCTTGTAACTTTATTTACATTGATTTATTATGTTAAGACTTAGAGTGACATATATCAATAAACATTATCTACATTTGATTTATCATGCTGGAGTAAATATAATATCAATCAACACAGCTAAGTCCAGTTTCTCTCATCTGACCTAGCGCATCCTTCATAATTAATGATAAAATAATGAGCTCATGAGTGCATAGTGCTTTTATATCAAGTACAAAATGCATGTTTTAAAAACGACAAAAAAACAATGAAATCATAATTCATTCTTGGCTTTTTTTTTATAGTAAAACCAAAACTTAATTGTCGATCAAACTTTGTTATGATTGTCAATTGATTACAAATCCATCATCTTTGCTGTGTTTTGGGGTTTTCTTCCTTTAATATTAACAACACTTTGATAATCAGAATAATCTAAGGTTATTTTCTCATCATTTCTTGTTTTACAGGCAAATTAATTCTTTTATTTTATGGGCAAATAGAATCCTCAAGCACTCTCAGCATTTGCTGGTGCTTTTTTTTTCCTCACATGCATGCAGCTGCTTTTTTGTCCCACATCTAACATTGATCTAACATAATTTCAAACTGATTTAGGACTGTAAGTTTTTTTTTTTCTCTCTCTCTCTCTCTCTCTCTTCTCTCTTCTCTCACCCTCTCTCTCTCTCTCTCTCTCTCCTCTCTCTCACACACACACACACACAACACACACACAAAACACACACACAAAACACACACACACAAAACACAAAACACACACACATGATTTGATTTGTAACATTTTTAAAAAATTGTTGGTCATAATCACATGCATCCATATGTATAGAGGGGCACCCTGCCCCCTTTATTCTCATTATCATAAGACTCCCACCTGGATAAGATCTACTTTTCTTAGGACACTGCTCTTCTTTGTAACTGTACCCCCCTCATTAGACTTCTCCTTTATAACACATAATTTTTGTGTGTGTGTTGTGTGTGTGTGTGTGAGAGAGAGAGAGAGAGAGAGAGAGAGAGAGAGAGAAGAGAGAGAGAGAGAGAGCAAATAATTATAATGTATGTAAATGTATGTGTTTTGTGTGTGTGAGTGTGTGTGTGTGTGTTGTACAATCGCATGAGAGAGAGAGAGAGTGTGTGTGTGTATGTATGTGTGTGCGTGAATGTGGATGCGGACGTGTGTGTGTGTGTGTGTTTTGTGTGTGTGTGTGTGTGTGTGTGTACACCACAAATAAAATTTTTAAGCATGTGAATTGCTTATTCTGCTGAATACTTGTCATAACCAATTTCAACTGTAGTGTTCTTGCTTTTTATGTCAATGTGAATGTGTGTCAGTTGTTGTGTTTATTTGTTTTGTTATCAACGCTTGTCTTGCAAAATTTTAAAGATGAATTGATTCCAAATGTTGACAAGGAAAACGGATTTGAACGAAAAACAAAACAAAAAAGCCCATCCTCCATGATGTGTTTTTCATCATAACTGATCACGGACTTGTAAAGTTTCAGGAGTTTGAAAAATGTTAAGCTTAGGACTTCCAGCATTGTATCCCATCTCTCAAATGAACATAATTTAATCGGAAGAACGTCATTGTTTGGTTGCATTTGAAGCCTACGGAACATAAGTGGTAGAAAACGAGTGACGTGTTTTGGTCGTGACCAGGAACACCGAGCTCTGTCATCGGCGCAGTTTGTAGCAAACATTAACGTCACTGCGATGACGTTTAGCGTGCATTTACGGTTGACTCATTACGATTAACAACGATTGTGTAGATCAATCACTTCCCTGAAAATCAACACTAGAAATCTGTATCCGAGGAAAAAGGGGACGATTTATTACAGTAGATCAGAGTCGTGACACAAAACCATAATCCGTTTCCTGTCACGACTAACACGAGCTAAACGTTTTTACGGCCAAATTTCAACGTGCGAGATAACCACAGAACAAAATTGCTGCAGGTTTATATTTTTTAACAACAACCAGAGCATCCATATAAAGAATCAATAACTGAATGAGGAAAACGCGAGGACTAATTTTACGTATGCTTCTAGATCTAACGGCCGAGACAGAAACAACGCTATCTTGGTTTCGTGTCACAACCAACGTGGTTAATACATGAGTTTACAAAATCAACGAAAATATTCCATAAAAATACATTCAAACACTGAAAATAATCACTTCTGTCGCTAATTGTTCGAAATAAAACACGAATCTCGGAATAGCATCTATAAAAGAAAGAGAAAGTAAAACTTCAACAAGAATGTTGCGGTCGTACAAGAAACCGTACTATTTCGTTTCATGTCCTAACCGTAACGCCGCACAACAAAAACTGGATCTATTTAATATTTTGTGCAAAATTTATTTCTTGCACATAACAATCATTTCCACAAATTAAAAGTAGATGGCTTTTTATTTCTTTCTGAGTAAGAATAAGCGGTCATCAAAACAAACGATCGGTAAATGTACCCACAGCTAACAAGCCCAAAGCTGTTGACAAGAAAAGGAACCTGACAAAAACAAGCAATTTTCGTAATTTTTATTACACGAGTTTACGATTATTAAACCCTGGTTGGCAAAAGTAAAATACTTTGAAAAGAAAATATTCCTTCTCCTTCGATAAAAAATGCGACAGAAGCGAGTAAAGGCATCTTGAACAAATGCTGCCATGCTTTAGCGGTTTGGTCGTGGGCATAGAAATTTTGGAAGAAGACAAAGACCGGCACACTAGTATAGCATCGCGATGTTCCTTTGGCGGGAAAAGTACGTGCCAGAGATATTTTAGGTCAAGGTGAAGTGCCAGCGATAAAAATCTCGGTCAGTGAAGGAATATGCCGAGTTTTGCACCAAATTTACGTTGGTCGGTTGGTTGTGACGTTAAAAATGAGAAACCATGTTGATAATCTGGAGTTTCAAGCCATGAACGAGGGTAGGAGGCTTGCTGATCAAAAACATCGTTTTTTATATACTGTTAACTGTTTACTTTATCAGTGGAAGCTATAATGTGTTGATGATATCGTATAGTTCTTTGTGAGTGAATTTTTAAAATTGGGCCTGACTTTGGAAACTAAGCGTCACGACCACAACGGGTATTTAATCCCCCCCTCTATTTTAATGTTCATGATAAAAAAGGAAGATGTTTCTGCTTGGGAGTTTGGAACAACATCTGGGCATTAATTTAATACAAATTTTTGTTTCAAATTAGCAGTCTTTGAAGTCAGAAGAACAATCTGAATAACCTATGCACCATCATGTCACAAATCCGCCATGTTGGAATGAGCACATTTTGTAAAAGAAAATTCAATATTTTTAAAAACAAGCACAAGTACTCATTACAACTTTTAAAATTTATTTCTTTAATTCAAACATAACCAGTAACCAGCATTCACTACAGTTACAAACTAAATTCAGTCAAATGGTAGATGTGTGAAGTAGGTCACTATCATACCTCACATGTTTCTGAGAATGACCTATATAATAAGCAGACCTTGGATCGTTGATGTGTCATTTTGCACTGTGTGTTAATATATAATAATCAGACCTTGGATCGTTGATGTGTCATTTTGCACTGTGTGTTAGTATATAATAAGCAGATCTTGGATCGTTCATGTGTCATTGAGCACTGTGTGTTAATATATAATAAGCAGATCTTGGATCGTTCATGTGTCATTGAGCACTGTGTGTTAGTATACAATAAGCAGACCTTGGATGGTTGATGTGTCATTGAGCACTGTGTGTTAGTATATAATAAGCAGACCTTGGATGGTTGATGTGTCATTGAGCACTGTGTGTTAATATATAATAAGCAGATCTTGGATGGTTGATGTGTCATTTAGCACTGTGTGTTAGTATACAATAAGCAGACCTTGGATGGTTGATGTGTCATTGAGCACTGTGTGTTAGTATACAATAAGCAGACCTTGGATGGTTGATGTGTCATTGAGCACTGTGTGCCGTGTGTGTAGATCATGGTCAGTTTGTTGCAAGGGGAGATCACCACTCCCAGCGCCTGGTTTGCCCAGTACAGACGTCAGGTGCCCGAGCACCTGCAGCACCGCCTCAGCTCTGCCGAAGAGGTCAGTGTTTCCTGACTTACCTGTCACTTTGTCTGTCCGTCTGTGTGTGGTCAGTGTTTCCTGACTTACCTGTCACTTTGTCTGTCCGTCTGTGTGTGGTCAGTGTTTCCTGACTTACCTGTCACTTTGTCTGTCCGTCTGTGTGGTCAGTGTTTCCTGACTTACCTGTCACTTTGTCTGTCCGTCTGTGTCTCTGTGTGTGGTCAGTGTTTCCTGACTTACCTGTCACTTTGTCTGACCGTCTGTGTAGTTATGCCGAAGAGGTCAGTGTTTCCTGACTTACCTGTCACTTTGTCTGTCCGTCTGTGTCTGTGTCTGTGTGTGTGTTTCAGTCTGTGTGTCTGTGTGTGTTTCAGTCTGTGTAGTTATGCCGAAGATGTCAGTGTTTCCTGACTTACCTGTCACTTTGTCTGTCCGTCTGTGTCTGTGTGTGTGTGTGTGTGTCTGTGTGTGTGGGAACAGTGTCCTCAAGGGGGAAAGACTGTAGTAATAGCAAGCTTTTTGTACAGTTGTGATGTTGATCCAGTAATCCAACACATTTGGAAAGCTTACACAACACGCACACGCACACACACACACCACACACAAACTCACACACACACACTCACACACACACACACACACACACACACACACACACACACACACACACACACACACACACACACACACACACACACACACACTGAAGAATAACAACAACAACGACTGTCTGTTAGATGTAATTGTGCATGATTTTTTTTCAGAAGAGCAAGAACATTGACAAATTGCATAATCAATATATTTTCCAAACCGGCATCTTAAAAAAAAAAATGGCTGTTTGTTTTGTGTGTGTGAAATAAATCTGATTTTGTCTTGATGCCAACAAAGGATTCTGATGCACACACTGAGACACAGAACACATACAATCTGAATGTGCGCGCACACACGTGCACACACACAGTGGGTACATTCTCACACACACACACAAACGCATCTTTATGACATGATAAAGCAACTTGTTATAACACTTATGATCAAACAAATATCAATTCACTTGATAGCTCTATTCTGTTAAAATATTGAAAGCAGTTTAAAGTGATCACATAGTAATGAAATTTTTTTTTTTTTAAATTAAAGTGTGATGTAGAGATGTCTGAGGTGATGATGTAGAGATGTCTGATGTGATGATGATGTAGAGATGTCAGAGGTGATGATGATGTAGATATGTCTGAGGTGATGGTGATGTATCTATGTCTGAGGTGATGGTGATGTATCGATGTCTGAGGTGATGATGATGCATAGATGTCTGAGGTGATGATGATGTATCTATGTCTGAGGTGATGGTGATGCATAGATGTCTGAGGTGATGGTGATGCATAGATGTCTGAGGTGATGGTGGTGCGTAGATGTCTGAGGTGATGGTGGTGCGTAGATGTCTGAGGTGATGATGATGTATCTATGTCTGAGGTGATGGTGATGTATCTATGTCTGAGGTGATGGTGATGTATCTATGTCTGAGGTGATGATGATACATAGATGTCTGAGGTGATGATGATGCATGGATGGCTGAGGTGATGATGATGTATCTATGTCTGAGGTGATGATGATGCATAGATGTCTGAGGTGATGGTGATGCATATATGTCTGGGGTGATGGTGATGCATATATGTCTGAGGTGATGATGATGCATAGATGTCTGAGGTGACGATGATGCATAGATGTCTGAGGTGATGGTGATGCATATATGTCTGAGGTGATGATGATGCATAGATGTCTGAGGTGACGATGATGCATATATGTCTGAGGTGATGGTGATGCATAGATGTCTGAGGTGATGGTGATGTAGAGATGTCTGAGGTGATGGTGATGTAGAGATGTCTGAGGTGATGGTGATGCATAGATGTCTGAGGTGATGGTGATGCATAGATGTCTGAGGTGATGATGATGCATAGATGTCTGAGGTGATGGTGATGCATAGATGTCTGAGGTGATGGTGATGATGTTAGAGGACTAACGAGTCAGGTGATTGCAGATTTTTTTTGCCCTGGCGATGGACGGAGGCTTGGCAGACGAGAGACCTTCCGTGGTGGCGGATACTGTGCTGGCCTACCTCCTGCGGGAGGAGGAGGAGGCTGAAGACTTTCTCTATCGTACGTCCTCTCCTCCATGTCCGTCTGTCCGTCTGTCTGTCCTTCTGTCTGTCTGTCTGCCTGTCTGTCATTCTTATTCCTCTTTATTTTTATTCTGTTATTTCGAGGATAATGGAATCAGCTCTCGTGTGTGTGTGTTTTTACATCCAGTCCCCATGTGTATGTAGTTTAGTAAATTTTGTCATCTGTTCCCACTGGCACACAATGGCTTACTTTCAAAAAAGCAGAACAGGGTTTAACATGTGCGCAAGATGTTCTGCATGTGTTCACACATGGGACCTTGGTTTATGGTCTCATCCGAAAGACTTTTGGGGAGAATGGAGTTGGCACTGATGTTAACTTTAGGGGAAAATATCCCCTTGAACGGGATTCGAACTTGGGTCATCAGATTGTGAGCGCAATGATTTAACCACTAGGCTATCCTGTCCCGTGTGTGTGCTTGTGTGTGTGTGTGTATGCATGTGTGTGTGTGCACGCGTGCACTCGTGTGCGCATGTGTGTGTGTGTGTAGTGAGACTAGTAGAAGTAATAGAAAATTGTAGCGCTTAGAATTTTTGAATAGTGATGATAATGATAACAATAATGATAACAGTGATATTAATCATCATAATCATAATTAATAATGATCTTAAAGGAAACATTCAAATGATCTCTTCTTTTTATTTCTTAGGATTTTACGTTGTTGATTTTTTTCCCCCTTAAAAGACCAGCACTGCTGTTGTGTGTGACTGTGTTACATAAGATGAAGACTTTGGTTCGTGTGTTACAGCAGGTTTGTATGTTAGGTGGTGTGGTTGTGATGTCATTCTAAATTATTTTGTGTCACAGAGAATAAACACACCAGTGCTGTATTTGACGACAGATATTGTTATGGCAAATATCAATAGTCCCTTGTTGTTAAAGAGTATTATTATTGTAGATGATAATAATAACTGACATGTGTCAATGTGAGACTAATACGAGTTCTGTTGCAGGCTACGATTTTTCCGAGATCTGGGCTGCCCTGACTCATGTAGACTCTCTCCTGGACAGTCTTCCCTAGAGCCTGGAGATCTTCAGGGCAGCGGGCTGACTGCTGCTGTCTGTCCCCTGTGACGTCACAACTGCCGTCTGCTGCTGTCTGTCCCCTGTGACGTCAGAACTGCCGTCTTCTGCTGTCTGTCCCCTGTGACGTCACAACTGCCGTCTTCTGCTGTGCACACAGCAGTTTTCCAGGAACTGTTTGTTCTGCCTTGTGTTGTTGTGGTGATAGCGGTTTTATTGGAACTGAAAG
>JAQIHA010001332.1:0-11613 GCA_028751875.1 Rapana venosa
CCCACACCTTAAATCCTGTTCCGCTTTTCGAAAGATGGGCCATTTTTCCGGTGGAATAGATGACAAAATTTACAAAACCGCATACACACGGGGACTGGATGAAAAAATCACATGAGTGCTTTATTCCATTATCCTCGATATTTTTTTTTAATGTCATCTGAGGCTTTGATTTGTTGCTTTACAAGATTCAGCGCTATATAAATTCCATACATTATTATTAAATTATTATTATTTTTATTATTTTAATTATTATTATTAATTTCAGTCTGTATGTGTATAAAGTGAACAATTCATCTGTACCTGACTGTATTTTCTGTCTGTATGTGTGTAAAGTTGAAAGCCTTATCTGTACCTAGGGTATTATTTCTGTCTGTAATGTGTGTAAAAGTCATACTTTTTTTCAACAGCCCCACGCTTTAAATTTGACTAGAATTTGCAGCCATGGACACTATCCACAATCTTGTCATTGATCACAGTACATAAAATTAAATATTATGCCTCTTCTCTCTCTCCTCTCTCTCCTCTTCTCTCTCCTCCTCTCTCTCTTCCTCTCTCTCTCTCCTCTCTCTCTCTCTCTCTCGAGTGATTAGTGTGATGTACTCGTGATCTGCTAAACCGGGGTTCAAATCTTGTTCAACAGATTTGTCCTCTGGAGTTAAAAATCAGTGCTGACTCTATAGGTGGCGCTGCCGAGTGGCGACACTCTCTACTAAACAGGCGATATACTTTTTGTTTGTTTTCGTTAAAATTGTGTGTCTATCAACTCAAAGTTCTGCAGAGTTGTGTCTGGTGCCCTGGTGTGTCAGTACTAACAGCAACAATGCGGGGAAGATCAGTTCTATTTACTCTTTTAGTCTGCTTTCTCTAGCTTTCGTCTGACTGGTGTGCGGGGCGCGCCTAAACGACAACAGCCAGGGCCGGCGTCGTACACTCGAGAATTTCTCCTTAGCCTGGGGGAATCACCAGTGTGTTAGCAAAGGCAAAGACTGCAACTTTCCATGTGATATTTAACCCTTCAAAAAATAACAACGATAAAACTTGGAAGAACATCAAGAAAAGAAAGCGGGGTAGGAAAGGTGGTGTGAGACAAAGCTAAAAAATTTGAATAATCGGAAAACTCCGCAAACAACCGTGCTCCTACCAATGCCCCACCCCTACGTTCCAAAACCGATGAGCTTCAAGCTAACATCAACTACCTACACCAATATAACAAACCCGGGAATTCTTGCCTTTTACCAAAACCCTGGCTGATCCCCCCCATACCGAACTGCGACTCTCCATTGACGGCTTCGGTCAACCCATTCGGCTTGACAGAGACTCACACGCAACGGGGAAGGCACAAGGCGGAGGTTTGTGCTTCTAAAATCAACGAGGTTGGTGTGGTGATGTTAAAATAAAACAAAACGCTATCCGTGGAGGACATTGAACTGCCTCTGTTTCGCTCCGGCCTTTTTACTTACCACGGGAATTCCCCGCAATTATTTTTCACTTTAGTTTACATTCACCCCAAAGCAAGAGTGGCTAGAGCAACTGAACATATATTAGATCACCTCCATGTGCTCGATTCTATATCCCCTGATGCCCCTAAGTTTATCCTGGGTGATTTAAATAACTGTTCCCTTACTAAACTACTGAAGAACTATGAACATATGTGACCTGCCCAACACGAAGAAACAAGACCTTAGACTTGTGCTATGGGACTGTAGCAGGCCCCCTATAGATCGTTGCCTTTGCCTCCCCTGGATCATCTGACCACAACTGCGTTTTTTCCCTTGCACCCATGTACCATCATGTTTGGGCGCCTATCAACCCATAGTCAGGACCGCAAAAAAATGGACTGCTGAGAGTATAGCTAGTCTGCAAGGCTGCTTGATTGCATTTGACTGGGATATGTTTATGATGTGTGTCAGATCTGAATGAGCTCACTAAATGTTATTTGTTTTTAAATATTTCATTTTGTGTTATTGTGTCATTCCAACAAGGAGATAACCATTTACCCCAATAACAAGCCTTGGGTTACAAAGGATCTGAAACGTGTTTTAAAACAAAAAGAAAGTAGTATTTTACACAGCACAGAACAACAAAAGAAGGAAGAAAAACAAAGAAGTCAAAGCGCTGTTGCCGGGCCAGACGTATATATAAAAATAAGATAGAAGACAAGTTTGCGAGGAAAAATTTTTTCGTTCTGAAAGGCAGGGTATCAAAAATATGTCTGCAGTAAATAGGTAGGTGTCCAACATAGGTCAAAGATCATTTGCGGGGAAAAATGTGAAAACAACTTACCGACCATCTAAACACATTTTTTACCGCTTTGAAAAGCAGATTTCTCAAATAATTAACTGATCTGAACAATCCCTAGTTTCTGAAAAAAGCGTCATTGTTGATGAAGAAATTATCTGTAAGCACTTAAAGGCAATAAATATTAACAACTCTCCCGGACCAGACGGTATATGTGGAAAAACCCTGAAATTCTGCGCTACTGACTTGCCAGTGTCCTTCACACCTGTTCCAGGCCTCACTGATACTTGTCAGATTCCTGTTTTTTTGGAAAACTTCCAATGTAATACCTCTTCCAAAGAAACCCAATCCTTCTCGGCCTAACGATTTTAGAAACCTGTAGCTCTCACATCTCTTGTGATGAAAAAAGCGGGGAAAAGATTGTAAAATCTCTCATTCTTTCTGCTACAGAGAAAGACCTTGACCCACTGCAATTTGCATACAGGTCTCGAAGGGGTGTCGAAGAGCCAAACTATTCATTTTGAACAAGTTGTATACCACTTGGAAACACCTGACTCTCATGCCAAAAATATTGTTCGCTGACTTTAGTTCAGCTTTTCAATACAATGCACCCACGTTCTGGTTAACAAAATAATTTCAAATTTGACGTAGACAATCAACTTTTTCGTTGGCTGATTGAATTTTTAACCAACAACCACAGCGGTTTTGGCCAACAAAATATCTTCTTCGGGTTTGATTTACCTGCAAATGGTTTCTCCGCAGGGGTTTCGTCCTCTCACCACTTCTGTACATTCTATACACAGATGATTGCAGAAGCCCAACTATGGAAATTCCTTTCTGGTAAAGTTCACAGACATAGTGCTCTGTTATCCCTCTTAACCGGATCAGTCTTAGACCATGGTCCAGCCCTCACCGAGTTTTGTACACTGGTGTACGAGGCCTATCTGGAGCTAAATGTTTCTAAAACTAAAGACCTGCCCCATCGACTTCAGAAGATCAGGGCATACTCCTAAGAATATTATTAAACCATAATCAAGAGGGTTTAAAACGTTTTGAACTATAAGTACTGGGAACTATTTTGACCACAAGTTAAACTGGGACGTTAACACTGACGCTATTGTCAAAAAGGGACAAACAACGTCTGTATTTTCTGAGGAAACTGAACTCATTTTTTGTAGACAAAAAGATCCTTTCCTTGTTTTACAATCTACATAAAGTGTTCTAAGTTTTGCTTCAATTGTTGGTACAATAACCATAAAAGGTTAAAAACAAAGAAATGGCCTGCAGAAGAATTGTAATAATCTGCTCAAAAATAATTGAAAAAAACAAAGAAACTCATGTCGTTTTTGCAATCAGCAAATTGTTTCCCAAAACCACAGCCATTTTGGCTGACCTTTCAAACTTAGTTTCCAGAATTCAAATGTTGCCTCGGAACGCCGTTTTCAGTGTCCCACAAACAAAACCAACAGAAAAAGAAATTCTTTTGTGCCAGTTAAGCATCGACTTCTTGGAATTCACAATGATGTTGACTACCTAGTTCTTACATTTCCCTGAATTATCTCCCGATTGTCCCCTTGTTACAGTAGTCAATACATAATTGTGTGTGTGTGTGGTGTTGGTGGTGCGTGGGTGTTGAAATAAGTCTGTGTTCTAGTCAACTTTCTTAAAACATTGAATTCATATATTGGTGTATGGTGTGCGTGGGCGTATTTGCACACACACGTACGTGCGTGTGTACTGCTGCTATATGCGTGCGTAAAAATAATTTTATGTCTTCTTATCAATGGTTTAAAATTGTGTTCACATTGATGTTGTCGCATGCCGCGCGGTGTGGTGTGTGTGGTGGGGGTGTGTGTGTGACATTTTATTTAAAACCAATATGAAATATAGCTTTTGTGTCTTTGATATATTTGATGAGTATCAATCTGCCTGTCAGTATTGTAATTGTCCTTCATGGGATGATTAAAGTGTTTTTGACTTGACTTGACTTGACTTGACTTGACTCCACTCCCCCCAAAAGTACTTAGGAGGAGACTATAAACCGAGGTCCCCTTGTGCAAAGGCACACAAAACATCTTGCCAACCTTTGAAAACCCATTCTGCTTTTCGGAAGAGTAGACCATTGTGTGCTGGCAGGAATGGACAAAATATACAAAACTGCATACACATGGGGACTGGATGCAAAAAGGCACATGAATGCTTATTCCATTATAATAATAATAATAATAATAATAATAATAATAATAATAATAATAATAATAATAATAGTAAATGGAATTTATATAGCGCTATATCTTGCAAAGACAAATCAAAGCGCTTGCATTCAACTCATTCTTACACAGTCATACAACCAGTGACCAAGCAATAGTTCCATCAAGTCCAAATGGCACACACACACACACACACACACACACACACACACACACACACACACACACACACACCAAAACACACACACACACACATACACACACACACACACACACACACGCACGCACGCCCACACAAAACACACACACACACACACACACACACACACTAAATAAAGCGAGGTCGTGAGCCACCCTAAGGCTTGCTCAAATATCTCCACAGCAAGAAGATGAATAGTTTGTTTTATAGAATAAAACTTAATGCATTCGAAACCCAAAATTCAGTAGAAACAGTAAATGTCTATGTGGTGAGAATGTTTTTTAAATACTCATAAAATATTTGAATGTAAGAATACGAAAGCTTTTTTAATCTCAATATTCTGAAAACTCCCTTAGAAGCATATTCAATAATTTGAATTTGGCATTTGATATTGCAAAAGGTCTCGGGCATAGTCCTATAGGACATTTGTTATAGTTTCATTAACGTTAATCACTTTTTATGTTTTTTTTTTTCGGTGATGTTTTTTGTTTTTTTAAATACTTTTTATTGTACTTTGCTTTGCGCGGTTTTCTTTTCATGATTAGACACTTTTCCCCCCTCGCATTTTCAGTAGAGCCCCCTACAACCACCTCAATTATCTACACCCCTTTTTATATTTTTTTTTTCCTTCTCGCTAATATCAACTGAGAGTGAACAGACTAAAATCGAAGACAAACAGCAACAACAACACACACACACACAGAGTCACACACCCTGGCAGGGCAATAGAATCTTGGCTGTTTGAAGGCAGGGGAAAACTAAGAGATGAGCAGGAGAGGAAAAAACTTAGTTTGAAAAAAAATAGTCTTGAGACTGGATTTAAAAAGTTCATAAGAAGCTTTTGGCCGAGAGAGAAAAGGGGAGATCATTCCACAAACAATGGACCAGAAATAATAATTGTGATTTTCCACTTTTTTTAAATGAGTTAAAAGATGAAAATCAACAACCTTTCTTTTTCTTATCTATTGTTTTGTTCTTTGTTTTATTTCAGTCATATCTATGTCATCTGTCTGGCTGAACTTCTAGGATTCAATGGGTTTTGCGTTAGGAAAAAAGAGCAAAAAACAAACCATTGGAGAATTAAACCCCTCTTTTCAAACTGCTGGTTTTCATACAGGGGGTTTTTTAAAGTTCAAGTTAAAATGTAGGGGGGGCAAAAGACAAGAAACATAGCAATGCTTAAAATGCAAACACTTTAACGCGGGATACAAGTTCGATTTTCTTTTTTTTTTTAAAACCGACGTCAAAACGATAAAATAAACCAAGTCATTCTATGGCAAAATAAGAGAGGACGATGGATAAAGGCTTTGCCTTTAGCCTTGCAGCTTATGGGGTCTGGGTTCCAACTCGGGATCTGTTTGGTGAAAAAGGGGGGGATTTTTTCAATCGTCCAGTTCAACGAAAACCAAAACCTGCCCTGCCTTTAAACCCTTTTCCGGGTCTCGCTTTTTACTACCGTCAGGATGCGCGGGGCTTTTTCCCACCCATATCATTAAAGAGCCTTTTCGGCATATTATTCCCAAAAGGGGGCGCGGGTCTTCCCGACCCAGGGGTTTTTTTTCCGCGATGCCGTAGGGCCAGGCATTGCTGCTAGACTAGCCCGTCCAACAAAGGCACGGCCCCGCATGTTTAAAAACCCCTGGCAGTAAAAGTCGAAAAAGAGAAGGGGAAAGTCCCGGCTCTATGGGCAAAATTGGAAAAGGCCCTTTCCCTAACCATTCCCCAAACTGGGACCCAACGAAAAAAGGGGGAAGTCACTGTGCCTTTGGTACAGTGGGGAAACCATTCCTGGGAAACAGCTCACACAAAACCCCCAGCTGGAACGCCACAAAAAAAAAAAAAAAAAAAAAGCAAAAGGGGGCCGTACAATCATTTTTGCAGGTGATTGGGCGAAGGGCCTGAACTAGCGCTCCTGAATTTTCTGGCAGATTGGGGGACGCAACCCCGTGCACACTCTAAATGATCCTGGGCAATGAACCTGCACATAGGACACTCTGCGGGTTTTTCTGTCTTTTTTCCATGGCAGAACAAACATCGTTTTCGCTGGGGGGTGCCATCTCATTCTGTTGCTTTGCGCCCTTTTTGATGTTGACTGCTTGGCTGCTGTGGCTTTTTTTTTTCTGGTTTTTTGGGCCTTTTGGTGCCTGCTCTCATCAGGCCCCCAAATGTGGCAATCACCTTTGTGGCATCGGGCAAGGCCTTGGGAAGTGCCACTCGGGAGCATCCTTGATTTTGGCTACAAACATTTTCCCCAGCGATGCTGCGGATGAAAGTAGCACGTATCCCCACCCCAGCTGATGGTCTGGGGAATTTATGATGGCCCAATGCCCCCGGGACAATGGTCGCCAGATCCATGATGTTGCTGAACATGACCAAAGGGGCCCCGCTTTTTCTTGCGTTTTATTGTGAACGCATGGGCCATTTTGTCCAGGGTCCACTGCCCCTTTTTTTGGAATATAAAAAAGAGTCTGGTTTTTTTTTTGCAGAACCTTTGTTCACAACACCATTTTTATGCATTGTGCTGAGTACCACTGTGCTCTTCCTCCTTTTGCTCTGGTAATTCACCAGAGTGACAACACTGCTTGTAGCTGAATTCAGATCCATGCAGGGAAGCTTCTTGGGATCTTTGAATGAGGTGGGAAGAAATCTCTTGTTTGATCTCACTGTCCCTACCATGGTCAAGCCTTTTTGCAGAGTGTTTGAGCCAGGGCATAGGGATGGATCATGATCTTGTGATGATGACTTTCCGACTACGTCTAAAGAAAAATCCACAAGCGTAACATCAGGATCAAATTGACCTCGAGAAGCTGAAGGACCCAGAGGTAGTTAGAATTTTTCAAGCAGGATAGGTGGAAAGTTTGCAGCACTCACTGTGATAGACTCAGACATAGATACACTGACGATAGCTTCATACAGGTGACTGAAACAGCAAACGAGCTTCTTGGCAAACGCCGACCAGTCAAAAAACCATGGGTCACACCTAACATCCTACAACTATGCGACAAGCGTAGAGAGCTGAAGAAAAAGAAAAATGAAACAAAAGAAAGAGCAGAACAATATAGGGCAGTCAACAAAAGAATCAGGAAGTCCATGACGGAGCAAAAGAGAATTGGATCGGTGAACAGTGCCAAGACATTGAAGAGAACATCAAGAAAAACGATAGCAAGAAAGCAATCAGCTGGTGAAAGACCTGACTAGCACAAAACAGAGAAAAGGTTTAACAATCCAAGACAAAAATGGGAAGTGTCTCACTGACGACCAGGATATTCTGAACAGATGGACAGAATACTGCTCCGACCTGTATAACTATAAGAACCGCAGGAGATCCAGAAGTCCTTAATGTACCCGAAACAAAGACACAGACAGTCACCCTATCCTCCGAGAAGAAGTGGAAACAGCAGTCAGATCGCTGAAAAAGGGGAAGTCAGCAGGGGCTGACAACATTCCAGCTGAGTTGGTCCAAGCTGGAGGGGAAGCCATGATCAGCGCCCTACTAAGAATCTGCAACAAGATCTGGCAGACAGAAAAATGGCCAACACCATGGACACAGTCACTCATCATCACCCTCCCCAAGAAAGGAAATCTACAACAATGCCATAATTACCGCACAATCAGCCTCATATGTCACCCAAGCAAGGTCATGCTGCAGATAATATTGAATAGACTGAAGCCACAAGCAGAGACCATCATTGCTGAGGATCAAGCAGGTTTCAGAGCAGGGCGCAGCACAACAGAACAGATATTCAACCTCAGAATACTATGTGAGCGGTACCTTCAACATCAACAAGACCTTTACCACGTATTTATCGATTTTAAGAAGGCATTTGACAGGAGTGGCATGCAGCTTTGTGGGCAACCATGAATTTGTACAGCATCAATGCAAACCTGATCAGAGTCATCAAACAGCTGTACAGCGAGGCCACCAGTGCAATGTACTACAACAACAACATTGGAGAATGGTTTCGAACAACAGTTGGAGTAAGGCAGGGCTGTCTACTCTCACCCACTCTTTTCAACATCTTCCTTGAGAGAATCATGGCTGATGCACTGGAACATCATGAAGGATCAGTCAGCGTTGGTGGCAGAACGATCACAAACCTCCGCTTCGCAGATGACATTGATGGAATAGCAGGATCAGAAAAAGAGCTTGCCAGCCTAACAGAACACTTGGATAAGGCCTCCAAAACATACGCATGGAAATCAGTGCAGAGAAGACCAAAATGATGACTAATAACACCAACGGCATTAGCACTGATATCAGGGTTAATGACCAGAAGCTGGAAACAGTTCAAAGCTTCAAGTACCTGGGAGCCATTGTATCCGACCAGGGATCCAAGCCAGAAGTAGTATGCAGGACTGCACAGACAATAACAGCTTTGTCAAAACTAAACACATCTGGAGAGACAAGAATATCTCACTTATCTCCAAGATCAGACTAATGCGCTCCCTTGTCATATCCATATTTCTGTATGCCTGTGAATCATGGACCCTGACTGCAGATTTGGAGAGAAGAGTACAGGCAGTGGAGATGAGATGCTTTCGGAGACTCCTTGGCATCTCCTACAAAGACCACATAAGCAACGAAAGCGTGCATAACAGAATCCAGCAAACCATTGGACCCTATGAGAACCTTCTAACGATCGTGAAAAAGCGTAAACTTAAGTGGTATGGGCATGTCACAAGATCCCAAGGAATTACAAAGACAGTTTTGCAAGGCACTGTCCAAGGAGGAAGAAGAAGAGGCAGACCAAGGAAGAGCTGGGAGGATAACATCAGTGAATGGACAGGCCTAGAACTCAACAAAACCCTGAGAAAGGCAGAACAGAGAGAGGAATGGAGGGAACTGGTTTCTGAGTCTTTGAGGGTGCCCCCACGGTCGTCAGACTACAGGACAGATAGATAGATAGATAGTTTGAGCCAGTGTGAGGTCGGTGAAGTAATTCCACTCTTGCAAAAAGGTTCTGCCAGCTGGAGAGCAACATTGCGGCCAAGATTGACCTGCCTGTCCTGACCAGCTGGCTGACCAAGGTAGGGAATGCCAAACAAAGGGTAGTTATCCTCAGCATCAGCTACCCAAAATACTTTGATACCGTAGCGGTCAGGCTTGGACGGCAAATACTGCAGAAAACTGCATCGCCCCCTGAAAGGAACCAACTGCTCATCAATCGTGAGCAGTGGACCTGGGATATAATGCTTGAGAAGATTTCCCATGAAATCATCCCAAATTTTCCCTAAAGGGGGCGAATGCATCTCGTTACCGTCTGGCATTGCGTGTTTCTTTTTGTCGAAGCACATGTAGTCAAAACGTTTGAAAACGCTTCCGGCTCATACTGCCCTTGCAACACCCCAACCATACACTGTACCCACACTCTACTGGGGATGCAAGGTTTTGTTTTTTGGACCCAAAGGGAAGAGGAGAAACCAAGAAAACCTTCCATCTGATTTCCCGGGGTTTTAAACCCCAGGCCTCTTGAAGTACCCGCGCCCTTCGGTGAAGTCTTAAAAAGGGGTCCCCCCGGCTGAAAAAACATTCCTAGGGGTTTTTCCCACCCCGGCACCATCCTTTTAGGAAAAACACGTTCTTCCCTTTAAAATGGTGGTTTTCCACGACCCGCACCCCTTTGGGAATAAGCAGCGTTCTTCCTCTTTAAAATGTGTGGGCCCCTTCCACGACCCGCACAACCTGGTGTGTATTAAAATGTTGCGTCAAAAAACAATAATTCTATTTCACCCACATCATAAAATTTTTTATTTCCCAAAATTTTTTTGGGTTTCTTGACAAATCATAAATTTTCTAAAGAACTCAAATAGTTTAAGAATAAAACTTTTTATATCCTCGGGGTCATGGGCGACCCAGGAAGCCCCCGGTAAAGGGTTAAAGCTATCGAGTATATACCAGCAGGAGAGCCAATACACAGTAAAGATCCGACTTCACAGCATTGGTCTTTAAATTCGGAAACATGAACATCCCCCGATTCTCGGCTAAACCTGGGTTTTTCCCCAGGGGGCAATTTGTGTGTATGTACCGTTTCTGCTCACCTTAAGGTACCGCTTTTGATTTCGGGGGTAATAAAAAAACAGACCCCCCCTTGCATGCGTGTTATATAATTATATAGATAAGTATGTATGTAATACGCATGCATCACTTCATCTATTTTCTCTCTCTCTCTCTCTCTCCTTTTCTCTCCTCTCATCCCCTTCTCCTCTCTCTCTCTCTCCTCGAAAGAAAATAGATAATAGATAGAAATAGATAGTATTTTTAATTTTTGGGGGTTTGTTTTTATTTTTTGGTTTTTTCCCTGCCCCGCACATGGGGCCGGGTTACCTTTTTTACTAAGGACTTTCGGTAAGTGGAGTCGACACTGATGTTAACTCCAGGGGGGAATCCCGCGTTAAGGGGGGACTCAAAAACCCGGGCTCGACCCGGGGCAGAAATCGCGAGCGTAAGCCTAACCACTAAGCTTTCCCGTCCCCCATACAATTTTTTGTTTGAACTTTGTTTTTTTTTTCCTTTAAATCATGCTGAAGACGGGGACGGGATAGCTCAGTGGTCAAGCCCCCGCTTTTTTCCCCGCTAGGGTTAAGCACATCGAGCGTGTTACCCCTTGGATGGGGGACTGTTTAACCCCTTTGGGTTCATCAGTCCCCCAGTTCCCCCCCTTTAAAAAGGGACCCCCTCTAAAAAGGGTCAGGGAAGGAAAGCAGCGAGGAAGGAGAGGGGCCGCCCCAAAACTGGCCCTAAGAACGAAGTCTCTGAGCCCCGCTCCCCCTACGGGCCCTAATTATGGACTTTTCACCTTTATCTTTAATACTATAATTTTTGTATCAGTACATGCTGGGGACATTTTGAACCTACACTTCCTGGTCCCATGGGATAAACAAATTTTTAAAACCCCTCCGCTCAAGCAAGCAGCTAAAGCGTAAGTTACTCGAACTTGTTTGTTGTTCTTTGGGAACAGACAAATC
>JAQIHA010001333.1:0-5000 GCA_028751875.1 Rapana venosa
ATGTACAGACAGTAAGAGGTCATACTGCTAATCAATGTAAAGACAGTAAGAGGTCATACTGCTTATCAGTGTACAGACAGTAAAGGGTCATACTGCTTATCGATGCACAGACATTAAGGGGTCATACTGCTTATCAATGACAGTAAGGGGGTCATACTGCTTATCAGTGACAGTAAGGGGGTCATACTGCTTATCAATGTCCAGACAGTAAGGGGTCATACTGCTTATCAATGTCCAGACAGTAAGGGGCCATACTGCTTATCAATATGTAGACAGTAAGGGGTCATATTGCTTATCAATGACAGTAAGGGGCCATACTGCTGATCAATATGTAGACAGTAAGGGGCCATACTGCTGATCAATATGTAGACAGTAATGGGTCATACTGCTTATCAATGTACAGACAGTAAGGGGCCATACTGCTTATCAATATGCAGGCAGTAAGGGGTCATATTGCTTATCAATGACAGTAAGGGGTCATACTGCTTATCAATAACAATAATAATAATAATGTATGGAATTTATATAGCGCTGAATCTTGTAAAGAACAAATCAAAGCGCTTATCAGATTTATTTCATACCCTTTAGTAAGGCAGATTCATCTCGTGAAATTCGGGCTGCTCTCAGGAGAGGGAAAGCGTCGCATAAGCGCTGCGCACCTTTACTTTTTTTGTTTTTGCAGCTGTATTTGTTTCGTATAAGGGACATACTGCTTATCAATGACAGATATTAAGGAGTCATCTGCTTATCAATGTACAGACAGTATGGGGTCACACTGCTTATCAATGTGTAGACAGTAAGGGGCCATTCTGCTTATCAATGTGTAGACGGTAAGGGGTCATACTGCTTATCAATTAAGGGGCCATACTGCTTATCAATGTGTAGACAGTAATGGGTTATACTGCTTATCAATGTACAGACAGTAAGGGGCCATACTGCTTATCAATATGCAGGCAGTAAGGGGTCATACTGCTTATCAATAACAATAATAATAATAATGTATGGAATTTATATAGCGCTGAATCTTGTAAAGCAACAAATCAAAGCGCTCAGATTTTATTTCATACCACTTTAAGTCATGGCAGATTTCTCTCCGTGAAATTCGGGCTGCTCTCCCCGGGGAGAGCAGAAGAACGCGTCGCAACCCTTTTTTTTTTTTTCTGCAGCTGTATTTGTTTCCCTATAAGGGACCATACTGCTTATCAATGTACAGATAGTAAGGAGTCATGCTGCTTATCAATGTACAGACAGTATGGGGTCATACTGCTTATCAATGTGTAGACAGTAAGGGGCCATTCTGCTTATCAATGTGTAGACGGTAAGGGGTCATACTGCTTATCAATTAAGGGGCCATACTGCTTATCAATGTGTAACAGTAATGGGCCATACTGCTTATCAATGTGTAGACAGTAAGGGGGGGGGCCATACTACTTATCAAAGTCCTCGTGGCAAAGTGTATGCAACAGGTAGTTTTCAACCACCACCCAAGGAAACAGAGCGCTGCACAATTTGCAGGTGTGTCCCAAAATAGGAACACGTCGCTCTGATCACATGGGAGGTAATCTACTTACCACACCATCACACACACAGAGACACAGACACACAGACACACACAGACACACACACCAACACACACACAGACACACATACAGACACACACACACACACAAACACACACACATATAATAATTAAAAAAAATGTAACCACTATTATTTTTGCTTAGTTTTCTTCTCTTTCTGTTTTTCATCTTTCGCTGGCAGCGGTGGTAGGCCACAAAAATATCTAGTTATTCTTAGGCTGGCAATAGACACTTATAAATTCTGGAGGGTGTCTTGCTGTTGTTACCTACCACAAAGGATGAGTGAGGTTTCAAATAGTGCCGGGACCTCTGAAGAGTGCTCAACCAGGAGCCGAAACTCGAGTCAGGTCAGGCCAAAGGCATGGTCCTTACTCAAATATTCCCCTAATGCTGCCTTCAAAGTTTTATCTTGTAGTGATTTTTTTTTTCTCCTCTCCTCCTGTGTGGGAACGCGCACGTGTGTGTGTGGTCTGTATGTATACACGCAATGATCTCCACGCTCAGTGGCAGGTATGAGGTGAGAAGAAAGCTGCCTTGACTCCCTCCCCACAGTTTGTCTTCAGGTACACTGCAGTAGCAGTCTTCAGATGCAGGCCCCACTGCTGTCTTGCTCCTAACCTCACACACAGGGCATCAACATCCACGCGAAAGAGAAATTGACTACTTTCCTACTTTAGCTCCGGCGTGGGCGTAAATGCGTGCTCACGCGCGCGCGTGCAAGCACACACACTGACATCAACATCACCAAGAACATTCACACACACACACACAACACACGCACATACGTATGCATCCGCACGCACACTACAATACACATACACGCATAACCAAACACGCCGCACCACACACATACACACACAAACACGCACCGCACGCTGAAAATGGAAAAAGTGCTAAGCGTTTGCAGAATATCTGCCCCCCACACACATAATCATAAAAAAGAAATCTGTCAGCCGTAATATTGCCTCGGTAAATGCCTGAAGGTCTAGCAACTGTTTCAACATAATGCCCTCTCCCTGTGTCGTTAATTATCCCAGACTAATGTCGTTGACACACTTACCATGGCTGTGTAATTAAAAGCAATCTTACAATTATTTAGACGTTGTACAGACACAGACATTCATACAGACACACAGAATACATACACAGATACACAGAGTCACAGACAGACAAAGACAACAGACGCAACACACACACACACACAAAAAATAAATTACATAATATATACACATACTATATACTATAATATATATAATATATATCCCCCTACCCTCCTACACACACACACATAACCACATCAATTATAACATATAACTACTACCTCCTCAACACACATACACGCACCCACCTCCCCCCCCTACACAACACACGCGCGCACACAACACCCTCCTCCTTCCTCTCCTCCCTCCCCTCCCCCCCCCCTTCCCCTTCCCCCCGAACCCCTGCCCTACCTTTTAAAACAAAAATGCCGAAATGAAAAGTGCATTTACAGGAAGACATTTGCAGAAGTGCTTTCCGGCACTGACATAGTCTGGCAACAGTGCTGTAACGCTTTTGAGGAAACTGCATGTGAAAGTCTAGCTGCCAGTTTTGTCTGGCTAAGAATCTCTCAGACATCTATAGGTGTTTAAGCCTAGACGAAGATGTGGAAGTACATTTTGTTTGTTTGTTTGTTTTTCTTTCGTTTCTGAATACGCGCCCAGCACACATAAACGTAGACACATTCAGACAGACAGAGAGAAACGCACACACCATATTATGCGCGTGAGCGAATGGATACATACATACATACATACATACATACATACATGCATACATGCATACATGCATGCGTACATTCATACATGCACACATGCATGCATGCATACATACATACATACATACATACATATGTACGTACATACATACACACATACAATCACACATGCACAGATGCATACACGCGCGCGGGCACACACACAAAACGCGTACAAAAACGCGCCCACATGGACGTGTGCACATATGCGCTTGTACATATGTATACGCTCACCCACTCTCAAACACACGCACACCCACACTTACATAGCAGTTATATGTGTATGCGGATATACACAAAGAAACGTACATTCACACATTATTACGCAAGTGTGTACACACACATACACACACACACTCGCGCGCGCACACACACACGCAACACACACACAACACACACACACACGCGTGCGCGAGCACGCATACACAAGCACACGTACACACACACACACACACACACATACACACACACACACACTCTCTCTCTCTCTCTCTCTCTCTCTCTCTCTCTCTCTCTCTTCACCATCACTTATCCCGTCGACCGTGGGGGCACCAATAAAGATTTTGCAACCAGCTTCCTCCACTCCCCACGGTCCTCTGTTTTCCGTAGCAAATCGTTCCACTCAAGGCTACCAGTCCACTCTCTGATGTTGTCTTCCCATCGTTTTCTCTGTCTGCCTCTTCTTCGTCTCCCTCCTTGTACTGTTCCCTGTAGGAGGACAGTCTTGGCCAGTCCACATGTTCGTGTGACGTGCCTGTACCACTTTACATGCACATAAGTACACATTATATACATGAGCAAAATTATGCACACACGCACATGCACACATACATCCACCCTACCCCTACCCCCACCCCAACGCACACTTGACCACGAACGACTGCTTGCATATAGGTAGACAGATAGATTACAGACAGACAGATAGATAGATAGATAGATTATAGATATTTATTTATTTATTTTTATTCTTTTATATCGAGGATAATGTTATGTGCTTTTCTTACATCCAGTCCCCTTGTGTATGTGGTTTTTGTAAATTGTCATCTGTTCCCACCGGCACACAATGGCCTACTCTTACGAAAAGTGGAACAGGATTTTAACGTGTGCGCAAGATGTTCTGCGTGCGTTTGCACACGGGGCCTCGGTTTATAGTCTCATCCGATAGACAGACAGATAGATAGACAGATAGGTTACAGATAGATAGACAGATAGATAGACAGACAGACAGACAGACAGATAGATAGATAGATAGATAGACAGACAGATAGATAGATAAATAGATAGAGAGACAGATAGAGAGAGAGAGAGACTGACAGACAGACAAACAGATAGATTATAGATAGATAGATAGATAGAGATATCTATAGATAGACAGACATACAGACAGATAGATCGATCAATACATACATACATATATACATACATACACACATACATACATAATTATATACATACATGCATACACACATACATACATGAATTCATACACACATGCATACATACATACATATTTACACATACACACATACATACACTACATGCATACATACATACATACAGACATTACATACACATATCCATGTATACAGACAAACAGACAGACAGACAGAGACACAGACAGACAG
>JAQIHA010001333.1:7500-11597 GCA_028751875.1 Rapana venosa
GCAGTGTTGAACTTGCTCCTGAGCGTCCCCAGGGCTTCACAGAATTAAGAAGTCAGATCAAGGCAAGATGATAGAAGGGGTCATTATCATTCAACGAGATAAAAGCCTTTCTGCAGCAGTGCGTGGTGGGTTCAGCTACCTTTCTGTACAGTCAGTCAGTCAGTAGTGGGTGACTGACAACTTTTTGAGCAGGCGATATAAACAAGGGAGAGAACAGCTCTAAAGGACCATTCTGAAGAATAAAACGGTTTACTTCCCTTGAACCTTTCGCAAACTGCGAGTAAGCGCGCGTTTGCAGGTTTTTGTATTATCATGCTTATTATAAGCAAACGGGTGCTCCTATACCACTGTTTTCTAGTATTCTTTGGTGCTAAGAAATGTGGAGACCTGATTCCATTAGATCCACAAATTTACAACTGCTTTAAGTACTGCTGACTCTGACTTTCATTGCCCAGAAAAAAAACTATAGGAAAATATGAAAAAAAAGAGAAAACAGTGATTTTTTTAAAATTCGTTTATTGCCGAATATAACGAACAAGTAGCCTGTGTGCGTGTTTTCTTTTTTTTTTACATCCAGTCTCTGTATACATGTAGGTTTTGTAAATGTTATCATCCGCCCCCTCCACCAGCACACATGGCCTACTCTTCTCAAAAGGCAGAACAGGCTTTAACGTGTGAGTGCAAGATGTTCTACGTACAACACACGGGACCTCAAATTCTAGTCTGATCCGAAATACTTACAACAGAGTGGAGTGGATATTGATGTTACCTCCAGAGGAGAAATAAAACCATCTCGAACGGGCGTATCAGTGGTAGCTGGAACTCGGATCATCAGATCAGGAGCTCAATCAACACTCTAATCGCTAGGTGACCCCTCCCCCCCCCCCCATCCCTGTTCTCCTCTTCCCCCTTCCCTCCCACCCCCTACCCCATTACCATTCCGAGACAGACGTTGTGAAGAATTCAGGTCACGTCGGCCACGACCAATGAAATCACTATTTCCACTTACTCTTCTTTTATTTCATTTTCCACCGATTTTCTTCATTTCCCCTCCCATTTCTTGATCAATACGTCTACGTTTCAACACACACAGACACACAGACACAGACACAATACCGACACACACGCACCCACGCACACATACACACACATACCCACACACACGCACCAACGCACACATACACACACGCGCGCGCGCGCACGCAGACACACACACAGAGTCCAGTTAGTTCATTTTTATGACTATTACAGACTCTAAATAACATTCTCTTGTTGGTTATAGTTTTTAAAAAATGTTTTATTGTTTATTGGTTAGATTCTGTTAGAAATTGGGATTTTCCTGTTCTGTACTTTAGACTTCCATTTTCTTACTTGTTTATTGTAGATGTAGTAAAGTAACTCCCTACCCAATTCCCAGATATCCTCCCCCTTCACCCCTCACCCTTCACCTCTGGCCTCTCTGTGTCTAATATCACATTTAGTGAAGAGACGTAAAATGAAATGAAACACACACACACACACACACACCGCAAACTTCTCTCTCTCTCTCTCTCTCTCTCCTCTCTCTCTCTCTCTCTCTCTCTCTCTCTCTCTCTCTCTCTCTCTCTCTCTCTCCCCTCTCTCTCTAACCATATAGACTATGTGAACACCTTTCCCCTTTTTTTTAAAAGAAAAAGACAGGAAGAGGGCAAAAGGAAGAGAAGACAAGGAGGGAGAAATTCCCCGCCAATCCTAAATGAATTGGTGAGCTTGGTGACTCCGAAAATGTCTTGGGTCTAAAAGAAGTGGAGAGACATCGTGTCACGGTTCTGGAATCTTCCCAGACCAAGGCAAACACAGCAGCAGCAGCAGCAGCAGCAGCAGCAGCAGCAGCAGTGGCTGATAAAGCAGAGATGTATTTCTTTAGTCTTCTCTTGAGCAGTTTGGCAGACGCAAGACTTGCTGTTTAACATGTATGAAGGATCGTAGTTTTGAATGACTGAATGTGTGTGTATTTGTGTGTGTGTGTGTGAGTGAGTGAGAGAGAGAGTTTTGAGTTGTGTGTGTGCGTGTGTGTGTGTGTGTGTGTGTGTGTGTGTGTGTGTGTGTGTGTGTGAGAGAGAGAGAGAGAGAAAGGAGAGAGAGAGATAGAGAGAGAGACAAAGAGATATAGAGATAGAGTCAGACAGACAGACGGAGAGACGGAGAGACAGAGAGAGGCGTAGAGACAGACAGACAGACAGAGATAGACAGAGACCAGAGAGAGAGAGAGACATACGGAGAGAGAGAGAGAGACATACGGAGAGAGAGAGAGAGAGAGAGAGAGACAGACAGACAGACAGACAGACAGAGAGACAGACAGACAGAGATACAGAGCACTGGTGTGCGAGAACGTATATGCGCGTACGCACATGCATGCACACTAGTTGATCAGCGTTTGTTGGTGCATGCATGTCCTCATCCCTTATGTTGATATAGGGGAGCTCTCCCAAAATAAATATCATCACGACTGTCTGAAGATTCTGTGGTTGGGTTTTCCTCTCTTCTCACAGTCGGCAACTAGAACGGCAATGGCGTAAAACAAAAACTGAAATAAACAAACAGCTTCTTCGTAAACAAATCAACAAAGTCAAAACCTTAATCCATTCAGCAAAAACAAAGTATTACTCTTCTCAAGTTCTTGATGCCACATCTATGAAATCTCTCTTTTCCCTCACATCCACTCTGCTTGGATCTGCGAAGGCTAGCCCTCTGCCTTCTATCTACAACCACTCTGAACTTCCTGCAATATTTTCTGCATTCTTTTCTGACAAAATCCGCAACATTCGCTCTAGCTTGGATCAGACTCCTTTCCAGCCTGCAATTTGTGATCCTCAATTTTCTGGCACTCCTCTCCTGTCCTTTCATCCAGCAAGCGAGAAAGAAATCGAGACAATTCTGAAAGGAATGACTATAAAATCATGCGATCTCAACCCCATACCTGCTTCTCTTTTCGCGCAGTGCCTGACACAGCTCATACCCGCTATCACAAAGATAGTAAACTCATCTCTTGTTTCTGGAAATGTTCCTTCAGCTCTCAAAACTGCTTTTGTCACACCATTACTCAAAAAGCATGACCTTGACCCTAACATTCTGAAGAATTACAGACCTGTTTCCAACCTACCTTTTATCTCTAAAGTCCTTGAAAGAGTAGTTCTGAAACAGCTCAACAACCACCTTCTCTCCAACAGTCTTCTTCCTGCGTTTCAGTCTGCCTATCGTGCCAACCACAGCACTGAAACCACCCTAGTTCACACCTTAAACATGCTTCTACTTGCTTCTGACTCAGGGAAAATCTCCCTCCTCACTCTACTCGACTTATCTGCATCCTTCGACACTATTGACCACTCTATCCTTCTCTCCCGTCTTCAAGAAACGTTTGGTGTTACTGGTACAGCCCTCACCTGGTTTAGATCATACCTGAATGACCGATTCCAGACAGTCACAGTAAACAAGATTCAGTCAGTACCTGCCAGACTAGAATGTGGAGTCCCGCAGGGATCAGTTCTGGGCCCTGTTCTTTTCACTCTCTACACGCTCCACTGTCACATATAATTAACCGTCATCAGATCAACCATCACTTTTATGCAGATGACTCTCAGATTCTAAGCAGTGACACTCCTGAAAATCTGCCTTCCCTCTTGATGAATATGACCTACTGCTTTCAAGATATCCAAAACTGGATGATAGAGAACAAGTTACAACTAAACGCTGATAAAACTGAAGCCATGCTTGTAGGGACCAAAAACAAACTCTCTTCCATTACAACAGCTTCAATAGAATTCGGCAATGCATCAATCCCTCTATCCACTGCTGTAAAGTATCTAGGGGTCATTATTGACAACACACTCTCTATGCAAAAATTCATCACCCAGACCTGTCAGTCGTGCTTCTATCAATTACGACGTATTAGTGCAATTCGAAAGTACCTGTCCACAGAGGCAACATCAAAACTAGTGGCATCTATCATTCTTTCACGTCTGGACTATTGCAATTCTCTTTTGGCTGGTCTGCCAGCATGATCTATCCACTCTCTTCAACGTATTCAAAACTCTGCAGCTCGACTAGTCTCAGAAAGA
>JAQIHA010001334.1:0-11622 GCA_028751875.1 Rapana venosa
CACACACCACATCATATAAATCCAGCAACAAGTTCATTTATAATTCAACAAGTAGGCAGTAGATGGCGGATTCCGGACACGTGATTGCAGCAGCCAATCACAAGCCGGACAAGGTGCTCTCGTTAGCTTCATGTCAGTTTTTGCAGCTGAATGTTGCCAAGGAACAGGAGAGTGACCTTCAATAAGTTTGGAGTTCTTTCCCTTTAACTGTAGTCAAGGAAGCAGGCTTGTTTACTTCGGTTCGACACCCCGGAAATTTTACGGGTTGTAGGCGTATAGGGTGCACGTTTAGCCCCGGAAAATTTCCGGGATAAGGCAGTCTAGTGGTTAAAACAGTTAACAACACCCAGTCTCCTCAATTCTGGTTTGATTGGTAGTCTTATCCAGAGGACTCTCAGGACAATAGAGTCAGTGCCCATGTCAATGCCTAGGGGAAAATCTTCTCTGAATAGACGCCTTAGGGGAGACTCCTATACTCAAACCCACGCCCTGAACTGCCTTCCGATCACAAATTCAACACTCTAACCACTGGGGACGGGATAGCTCAGTGGTCAGAGCACTCGTTTTCCCCCAGCCAAAGTTAAGCAGCATCGAGCGTGGTTACCAGTTGGATGGGTGACCGTTTGCACGCCTTAGTTCAGTACAGTCCCCCCCAGTTCACCCAGCTGTATATGTGTACCTGTCCTCTTTAGGGTCAGGGAAGGTAAAGCAGCGAGGGAGAGGAGACGGGCGCCGTCCTCAATATGCTGGCCCCTAGAGAAGTGAGGTCTCTGACGCCTCGCTCCCCGACGACCTTATAGGTTATGGGACTCCTTTACCTGTACTTAACCACTAGGCTATCACCTACAACACCATCAGTTCCTGAAACTGTTCCGTTTGATCATTATCTTCTTCATCGAACGCTCAGACAGCAACTATCGTTGTCTGCCATTTAATCGTAGTTTTTTTTATATTAAAAACAAAATTGTATTCTTTTATATCGAGGATAATGGAATAAGCACGTTTGTGCTTTTTTACATCCAGTCCCCGCGTGGAATGGACTGGTCAGGCTTCTGACGTGCTGCTATTGTTGCGTTGAACATGCTCTGTATATTATGATCATTGCTCCCTACTAAGCCAATGAATAAAATCCCATTTAATCTTTTTTTTTTTAAAGTGCCCAAAGTCGAATGCGGCTACCTTAATGGTGCCCCCCCCCCCCCCCCCCCCCCCAAAAAAAAAAAAAAAAACCCACCCCAAACACACATAAGATTTCAAAATTTCATTCCTTTCACCCCTTTTGGGGGTATGGAGGATTACAAACAAATCGAACAAGAGAAGAAACCTAACAGCAATACACCCAAAAATACTATGAATACTTAAAAGTAACTGAAAAGCAAAGAGTTCGGAAACACCTCGAGAAATCGGGATTTTAGCCACGTGCTTGTTTCTAAGGACAAACCAGACGGTTTTCATTTGTGAAAGTGATGACGTGGTGTTTTGAATTCAAGTGTTCAGAAGATTGGATCCAGTGAACAAGCTGATTTCTTCTGGGGGGTTTTGAAAAGAGACACCAGGCACATGTCTGAGGAGGAACGGACCATCACCTCCAGGCTGCAGCTGTGGACACCTGCTGATCGCAAGCGATTCAAAGAGAGGATTGATGCTGGACTGGACATGCTAAAAGTGATCATGGACGCTGTCAGATTCTTCCTGGGATGATAACTGATGGTGATTCTGATAGGCTTTTGAGAGAGAGAGAGAGAGAGAGAGAGAGAGAGAGAGAGAGAGAGAGAGAGAGGAGAGAGAGAGAGAGAGAGAGAGAGAGAGAACTCTGAACTCTGAACTCTGAAATTGTTTAATGTACATCGGCCTTTGGCCACAATACACATTGAGGGGCAAAATATTGAAGATGAAAATTGAAGATGAAAAAAAAAATTCACATAATTTTGGTAAGACTTTGGCATAATACCTGGAGTGCACTCATAACTGTATACTCTTGCATAAGCATATTCCAACATCATGCCTAAATAAAGACTGTCGTATGCCAACAAATCAAAACAAAACACAGCTAAAACAAAAACTCAGTTCACCTTAACCACTTCCAGGTACCACAAAAAGACAATAGACCTATTAACAAAGTTATTGATGAAGCTATACCTGATATGTTAACACCTTCTCACCTACAAAATACAAACATCAAGCACATCATAAATCATAACATTTGAAATCATTGATGCTCCTTAGGTTTTCTTGCATTTTCATAATAGTTACTATACTCACAAGTTATTGCATTCTCAAAACATTCACCACTCAAAAAAAAAAAAAAAAAAAAGTATACATCAAATACAACCATGTCAGCTCTAGGCTACTGCAATGTTAACACAATGCTGTATGGGGGGGGGGGGGGGGGGGAACCGAAAAAAAAACAAACAAAAAAAAAACAAAAAAAAACCAACCTCACACACTGTGCTCTTTCATGTCATGTAACTTTTACGTCATAAAAAGAGAAAATGAGAAAATAGGGTGTTAATCAAAACATTGCAAGATATCACTTCAGAAACAATATTCACTCATGTTTGTTTTACAAGATTCGGCGCCATATAAATTCCATATATTATTATTATTATTATTCATCACATGTCCTCTCAATCACATAAAATATGCAAATTTTCATCTGACAGTCCTATGCTGGACACTTCCTCAACTGCTCTTCATACACACACACACACACCGAACACGCATGCGCAGGGGCATCCATCCGCTCTTACACTCAACCCCTCCCCTCCAAATCACTCATACCAACACATACACACACACTCACACGCACGCACGCACGCACAAACATACACACATGTTCGCGCGTGCACTAGCTCGTGCACACACACACACATTATATAAAATAAATGCTCAATGTCATTCTCATTAAATTATAGCAACACAACATTTAGATCAATGTTTCCACAATGAAGTTTTTTCTTCTGTTAATTGCATGGAACACGAACCTGATAAATTGTGCGTGTGATTTTGGATTTGTAGCCCTGAGTAGTGCATGAAACGGAAGCTTGGCTGATTCCTTTAGAAATTTAGCACGAAGATCCTCATACCCATCACATTTAAATATGAAATGTTGTTCATTTTCGATTTTTTCTTTGCAACATGGACACATTTTATTTTGTACAATTTCACTGTAGCGATGCACATTTATTGTTTAGAGGAAGAACATTACACCTTAATTGGTTTATAGCAACTCGGAAACAGTATGTATCCATATCCAAAATATACCTTTCCTTCTCCAAAACAGTTTTTAAATGTCCTATACGTTGTGTACCTGTCACGATCCCTAACAGCCCCATCCCATCTTCTTGCCTGAACATGTCAACAAGCCTCTGTTTGAATAAATTTAAAAATGCTTTTACATCCCCAACACCCTGTTGCAACCAAACTATATAAAGCCAGTGACACACAGTATCTCTCTAATTTTGAAGCCCAACACAGCTTACCACATTTATCAAGTTCAAGTAACATTTCATAAGCTTTACGTGGTAACCTTTCTTCACCCATTTGTAATAGTTTAAACCAAAATCTTAAGCATGCTACATATGTATTTACATACAATGGATATCTGCCCAATTCCCCATATACCATGTTGTTTGGGGTCCTGATTGGAACACCAAGAAACCTCTTACAAGCAGCTATATGAACCTTCTCTAAATGCTCCAATCTGTTTAGTCCCCAAATTTCAGCAGAATATATCAATATCGGTTGGATCTTAGCATCAAAAATCTTTAAGAATGTGTCTGCTGTTATTTCTTTACATTTTTGGAAAACCTTATTAACTTGAACTACTGCCTTTCTCCCTTTAGAAGCTAAGTGAAGGGTTCCTATTTTTGCACTTATCAAGTTGTAAAGTTAAATCCCAGATAGCAATAGCTATTTACCACTTCTAACCTTTTATCATCAAAGAACCATTTTTCACGTTTCCCTAAAAAGCCCCCCTTTCTAAATACCATTACCTTAGTTTTATCAATATTCACACAAAGATTCATATTGTCACAACAGCTCTTTAAAACATTCATTGGTTTTGAAGTCCACCTGGAGTAACTGACACCATGCTACATCATCTGCAAATAGCAAAATGAATAATCCCATAGCATCAGGTATCATTCGAACTCCATGTTTACCTTTATCATTCATGTGATTTGCTAATTGATTTTATGAAAATTGAAAACAAGGTAGGGCTCAAAACACATCCCTGTCTGACTCCAACTGGTGTTTTCAAACATGTCTGTTAATTCAGAGTTTACACGTACACATGACAACAATGACATATACATAGCCCTCAGTGAAGCAAAAAATCTACCCCGAACACCCTGGTCTTTAAGACATTGCAAAAGTTTATTATGGCAAACTGAATCAAAAAGCCTTCCTAAAATCTACAAAAGCAACATACAGTTTCTACCTTCTTACTCATACAATTTGAATTGCAGCATACAAGTAAATATCTGATCGACTGTTGAATACTTTTTCCGAAAACCTGCTTGACACTCTGAAATAATATTATTATTTTCTAACCAACTGTACAGTCGTGTATTCAAAACTGTTGTGTACATTTAGAAATTATGCTTAAAAGAGACACCCCTCTATAATTGTCTACATTTTCAAAGTCTCCCTTTTTATGTAATGGAATGATTATAGCTTTCGACCAGTCATGAGGGTAGATTCCCTGCTCAAAAATTTGGTTTAAAAAAGTTTTGTCAGAAATGCCTGGACCTTCTTGCCACCAGTTTTCAGCATTTCAGCAGATATGTCATCTATACCACTCGCTTTAACCATTTTTTAGTTTTCTGATGGCCTGAATAACTTCTTCTTCTGATATGCTTTCATTCAGGACATGGCACACTCATCAGACAAATCAAATTCAATGTCACAATTATTATCATCTATTTTAGCATTTTGGAAAACACTCTTGAAATGGTTACACCAACTGTCTGTGGAAATTTGTTATAGACTTTTTCTTTATTTGTACAGCCCATTGCTCTTAATTCTTTCCAAAAACGTGACGGATTAGAATTTCCCTTACTAAAATGTCAGCCTTTTGCTTTCTAAAATGCTTGTCTTTTCATCTTTAGTAGTCGCTTATACCTTTTCCTAACTTCAACATATGCAACCCATCTTCTTCTTTCTTGTTTTTCTAAAGTGGTTTAGTTTTTTCCTTGCTTCCTTTTTTGTTGTGCTACCACTCACCATCAAACCACTCTGATTTTTTCTTTTGGTTGGGACAAAACACCTTAAACATACATTTGCTTGAATCTTTCAGACATTGTACAAATATATCTAATGCATTTTCACATCACTGTCATACTTGTTGTTGCCAAGGCCATTCTGTTTTGAATATCTTCTCTTTCCCAGGCTTTTACAAAATCATCTTCATGTACCTTATTCCATATAAATTTTCCAAACACCATATTTTCATTTGTTTTGTTTCAGTAGATCAACAGTGTCTTCTCCTCTAGATTCTAAGTGCAAAGACACTGGTAAATGATCTGAATCTACAGAGTTCTCAACAAACAAAGATGTCACACAATTAGAAGAAAAAAGCTCAATTGACACAATAAATAGTCCAACACACTTTCACCAGAAAGCCAATATTGTTACAACTGTCATCAAAGCCTGAATTACACACTACCATTCAATATGAACAATCAAAAATATTACAAAACTCAATTAACTGCTGACCAAAATTGTTTATGCTGTTGTCTTGAGATTTTTCTAGGATACTGGTTTTGATCAGGGAATATAGTTTGTTCATAATCTATCATATCTCTCCATTGAAACAGTAATTTTTTCTGTGCAGTTCTTGCATTAAGTCACCACATAACAGAATGAGAAAGTCACCAAATGATTCATACAGATCTGATAAACATTGGTCTAATAGCTCAATGCCATAGACACCCTGCTGTGTCTTCCAAAATGCAGAATCACAGGGAGGAATATAGGAACAAACAAACATAACATTTTTTCTTGTACAAAATAAATCTTTGTTAATATTTACAACTACCATGTTCTCTTGTTCTATATCAATGCGTGTAATAAAACTAGCAAAACATTTCCTTATCATAACAATAACACCACCAGAATATCTCCCTTGATGTGACAGCTTCTTTGCTTTAGAGGTAAATATTTCAAAGTCTTTGAACAGAGCTGATTCAAAATCAAAAGCAACAAAAGTCTCGGTTAGACAAACAAAATCATAGGATGTCACAAAATTAATGAAATCATTATTTTCTAGCTTTTGTAGTAACCCATTTACAATATAGTTAAGAAATTTTACTTGTCTAGTATTTACACTATCTCCAGTAAGTTGTGCTTCCATCCAGATGACACTTCATGACTTTCTAGTGCAACAACACCCCTTTTTGTTTGGGGACTTAGTACCAAGTACTGTGGCCTAGGCCGGAATCCTATTTGTTGGCACTTTCCAAACCACGCTTTTTGGGCAAGGAATTCATGTGGTTGTGCCTGCTTTTTAGTCTGTGTGAGCCTTCCAGATTCAGCCCTTTTAAAAGAGTCAACAATGTTGCTCTGGCTGCTTGATCTTGGTGCAGCTTTACTACGGCTCTGGCTCAGAGCACGTGAACCAGATGCAGCCCGTCTTGGACGCAGGCTGTGAGATGCAGATGGGTTCTGTGAGGTTTGACCCATGTCTTTGTCCAGTGTATGTCCCATGTCCTGTCCATCTGTCAGTTTGTCAGTAGGTATTTCTTGACCACATGTACTATGTTCAAGTATATTTTCATTCTCAGCCTTGTCTATCATGTTGTCTTTGTCAATGTTCAACTCAGTTTCAGACTGTTCCATACTTTGTGATATGTCATCTGAAATACCATGTATGACACAACCCAGCTCTGTCACAGCCTGTTTGGTGCTTTGTGAGAGTGGGGGTCATTACCATCTTTTTGGCTTGTGTTCAATTGCCTTACCCCAGAGGTCCCACAGTTTGTACAGGTCACATCATGTTGGGAAAGAATGACATTATTCACAATCACTCATCATCATCATCATCAACATCAACATCATCATCAACCAGGTCTTAACTCTTGTTCTCATGGACTGTCAGTTTGTAAGTTGTTTCCTTGTCATAGTCAAACTCATCAGTGTCACTGCTTTCTTTCTGACTTAACCCAGTCTCTGCCCTGGTTTGCTCACCAATGCAGGGGCTGCCCCTCTGAAAGATTCATCGCCTGTGACCTACTTTAATTCTAGTAGTGCCTCTGTTTGTTCTGGACTCTGCTGCATGTGACTGTCTGGCATTGTCTCTTACATGACAACCTTCTATGCCCCCCATTCTCTGTCCATGTTTGAAATCTCTGCTCCTGTGGCTCCCCATACCTCAGCACATCACTGTATGACTGTGTACAGGTACAACAGGCACCTGATCACATTTCTGAAAACCTAACTTACCCCACACCTGCAGTTACTTCCATTCTAGGCCCTCGAAGTTGTCTGGTGGTATTCATGTGGCGGGACTTTGAAACAAGCCCTTCTGTCCATTTGCATGATCGGTGGGTATACCACCGCCCTGTACACGAGACTGTTGTCTTTCTGCGTGGAAATGTCGCAGTGACGCGATACTCTCTCTAATCCGCAGCTTTAAGATGGCTGCCAATGTGCCTGCCCTTCCCCTTTCTGCGTTCCTCATTCCACCAGGGGTGGGAAGACTGATGGCCCTCAGTGCCACTGTCCCTGTAGGGAGTAGGCTGCTGCTGCTTCTCCTTGACATGCAGCTTCCCACTGTGGATGTAGGCAATTTTGCCCTGCCCCCTGTGGAAATCTAACATGGTCTTTTGGCGAGTAGTGAGGTCAGAAGCCACACGAATGCCATCTGTTCTTAGACTGTCTCTCAGTTCTTGATCACACAGAATGTCCATTTTATCGGCCCATCGACAGAACTGCACCAGTACTGGTCGAGGACCTTCCCCTCTTGACCGGGGTCTTCCAATTCGAAAAGCCCTAGCAATGTCTTCACTTTTCCAACTGGGTATTCTGGAATGCTGGTTCAAGATGTCTACAATGAGCTTGACAGTGCTGTGTTCATCTTCCCAGTCCAGTTCACCCAGGTTCATAACTCTGAGGTTCAAAGCTCTAGCATCCTGCTCACTTGTCTCTAGTTTCTGTTCCAGAGAATCCAGTCTGTCCATGATGGTGGCCCTGTCCTCTTTCATTTCTTTAATATCAGCACTGTTTGCAATAACTGTGTCCTTCAATTGACTTATTTCGGAAAAAAACCTGTGATAGTCTGTCCTCTAGCATGCCAAACTTTTCATCTATATTGTGCTTTAATCCACTGAGGTGTGACTGTAGTCCTTGCTGCATCTGCATGAAGTGCCAGTCAAGAAACTGGAAAAAGTTCCCTTGAGGCACTGAAGCCATGATTATGTTTCTTCTCAGGTGCCTATGTTTACTTGTTGGCCACAAAGGTCAGAGTTCATGATACACATCAAAGGCAGCCTTGACAGGTGAATGGAAAGGGGGAAACCCCCACACAAAGTAGCAGCACAGGTAACAGGCTTTCAACTGAGGAGTGCACGTGCAAAAAAAAAAAAAAAAAAAAAAAAAAAAAGGCGTAGGCACAAACACTGCACTGAACTGTTTTCATTCGGATGTCAATATTCATGTCCTTTTGTTCATCATGTAATAATTAAGCTATTATTTACAGTATATACACTGACCTTATCTGCATACCATTAACACCATCAGATGAACACAGTCATTATGTACACACATGCATAAAATATCAAGAGTACGACCACTGAAACTGCCTCTATTTGCCACAGTAAACAGAGAGCCCATACACACGTCCACCACCCATCACTCAATTTTGCCGAACCCCCGAGAGAGAGAGAGAGAGAGTGTGTGTGTGTGTGTGTGTGTGTGTGTGGTGTGTGTGTGTGTGTGTGTGTGTGTGTGTGTGTACTGAGTCTGAGTGGTGTGTGTGTGTGTGCGCGCGCGTGCGTACTTGCATGGTGTGTGCGTAATTGTCTGTGTGTGTCTTTGCGTGTGTTGTGTGTGTGTGTGTGCGCGCACGTGTGTGTGAGTGCGCGCGCGCGCGTGCGTGCATGCATGTGTGTGTGATCACGCGCGTCATGGTGTGCACAATGCGCAGGTGTGTGAGTGCATGTGTGTGAGATAACGATAACGATAACGAAATTTTATGTTCGGAGGGTAAATAAAAATATGCAGTTGAGAGAAGGAGAGAAAATAATGAGAGGAGAGAGAAAAGAAAAGAGAAAAAAGAGAGAGAGAGAGAGAGGGGAAGAATAAGTGGGGAAGAGAGAGAGAAGAGAGGGGGGGGGGGGTGGAGGAGAGCAAGCAAGCGGAACGTGCCCCGACAGCTAGTTTGTGTGCACCAGTCCATGTTTTTTGTAAAACGAAATAGAGCGAGGCAGTGAGCCTACCTAAACTTTCGTCATTTTTTTAAATTTTTTATTCCCCTTTCCTGCAAAATCTCGCCATGCAAAACATTCAGGTTATTTGGGTGAAAATATCCAAGGTAAAATTTGGAGAGAGAAAGAAGAGGGGGAGAGAGAGGAGAGAGGAGAGTTTTTCGGAGACGATAAACCAGGTCCCGTTTTACACGAAATTATTTAGCGCACAAAAAAAAAACCCAGGGCAAAAAGAGATTGTCCCGGGAAAAATTTTTAGAAAAAACCCACCTGATGGGGAAAACAAAACAGCTGCAAAAAAAAAAAAAAAAAAAAAAAAAAAAAAAAAAAAAAATTAAGGGTGAAAGGGGGGGCGCAGCGCTTAATTTGCGAGGGTTCTCCCCTTCCCCCCCGGGGAGCAGCCCAATTTCACGGGGAAAATCTGCCGTGACTTAAATGGTTAAATAAAATCTGGCGCTTTGATTTGTTGCTTTACAAGATTCAGCGCTATATAAATTCCATACATTTTTAATATTATTAAGAGAGGGAGGAGAGAGAGAGAGAGAAGAGAGAAAAGAGAAGAGAGAGAGAGAGAAGAGAGAGAGAGAAATTCTTTTATTTCGGGGAAATGAATAAGCCCCCCTTGGTTTTTTTAATCCAGTCCCCCCCCTTAAAGGGATATAATATAAAAAATAAAATAAAAAAAAGCCCATAAATACACTTACACATATACCGAAAAAAAAAAACTACACAAAAATCCCCACAAAAAAATTTCCCGAAAGAGAGGAGGAGAGAGAGAGAGAGAGAGAGAGAGAGAGAAGATGAAGGAGAGAGAGAGAAAATTCTTTTATTTCGAGGATAATGAATAAGCACCCTTGGTTTTTTTACATCCAGTCCCCGCCCAAAGGTATAATGATAATAAATAAAATAAAATAAACCCCTAGCAATACACTTCAAGTTACCGAAAAAAAATTCTACACAAAAACCCCCCACACAAAAATCACCAAAGAGAGGGGGAAGAGAGAGAGAGAGAGAGAGAGAGAGAGAGAGAGAGAGAGAGAGAGAAGAGAGAGAGTACAAACAAGTAAAAAGAAAGCAAACAGAAAAACACAAAAACAACCGAAAAAATAGCAAAAACCCAAAGACAAAAAAAAAAAGGGGAAACACAAGAAGGGGAGAAAGGGAAAAAAACCCCCCCCCAAAAAACAAAACAACAAAAACAACCCCCAAAAAAAACCAAAACAAACAAACAAACAAAACCCCATAAAATAAAAGGGGAAAAAACCACTAAAAATTTATTTTGGCTAACAAAAAACGCCAAAAAGAGAGAGAGAGAGGAGGGGAGGAAAAGAAGAAGGAGGAAGAGAGGGGAGAGAGAGAGAGAAGGAGGAGAGAAGGAAAAGGTTTTTGGGGGGGAAATAAAATAAAAAAACCCGAGGTTTTTAAATTTTTCTTTTTCCCCCCCCCCCCCCCCACAAAACACCCCCTACCCCCCTTCCCCCCCCCCCAACTTTTCCCCTTAAACCCCCCCCCCCCTCCCCCCTCTCAAACGCTTTTAACCCCCTCCCCCTCCCCCCTTCCCTTTCCCCCCCCCCATTCCCCCTCTTCCCCTTTTACTTCCCCCTCCCCCCCCCCCCCCCCCCCCCACCCCCTTCCCCCCCCCCCCTCTTTCCCTTTTTTTTCCCCCCCCCCCCCCCCCCCCCCCCCCCCCCCCCCCCCCCTCCCCCCCCCCCCCCCCCCCCCCCCCCCTCCCCCTTCCCCCCCCTTTTTCAACCCCCCCCCCTTTCCCCCCCTTCCCCCCCCCCCCCCCACCCCCATTTTTCCCCCCCCCTTTTTTTTTTTCCCCCCCTTTTTCCCCCCCCCCCCCCCCCCCCAAAACCCCCCCCCCCCCCCCCCCCCCTCCCCTCCCCCCTTTTAAACCCCCCCCCCCCCCCCCCTTTTTTTAAAAACCCCCCCCCCATTTTTTTTTTCCCCCCTTTTCCCAAATTTCCCTTTTTCCCCCCCCCAAACCCCCCCCCCCTTTTCCCCCCCCCCTTTTTTTCCCCCCCCCCCCCCCCCCCCCTTTTTTTTCCCCCTCCCTCTCTCTTCCTCTTTTCCTCCCCCCCACCCCCTTTTCTCTCCACTTCTCTCCCCCCCCCCCTCCTCTCTCCCCCTCTCCTCTCTCTTTTTTTTTCCCCCCCCCCTCCCTTTCCCTTTTTCCCCCCCCCCCCACCCCCTC
>JAQIHA010001335.1:0-11613 GCA_028751875.1 Rapana venosa
ACAGCACAGCACACACACACACCACACACATACAAAACACAATTTCCTCTGATATATTTACGCACACACACACGCGCGAGCACACACACATACACTCACAACCTACCACACTCACAAACGCACACATTTTCACTCAATACTCACACTCTCTCTCTCATTCACACACACACACTCACATACCGCACACGCACATACACACACACTCATACATGCACACACAATACACCACGTGTATATATTATATATATATATATATATATATATATATATAATATATACACATATATGTATATATATATACACTCACAAAATGCACGCACGCAAGCACACACACACACACACACACACACACACACACACACACACACACACACACACACACACACACACATTTAACCGTCTAGTGTCACTTTTTGGTAGAAGGACGTTAAACTGAAGAACTAACAAACACACACAAGGCTTTCGCGAAAGATGAGACTACAAACCGAGGTCCTGTGTGCAAACGCACGCAGAACATCTTGCACACACCTATTTCACTTTTCGGAAGAGTAAGCCACTGTGTGGCAGTGGGAACAGATGAGAACTATTTTTACAAACTCGCATGCTCACGGGGACTGGATCTGGATGGAAAAAAAGCACATGAGTTCTTATTCTATTATCCTCGAAATAAAAAACAAACAACCCGAAATGAAAAAACACACACATACCCCCCCCCCCCCCCCAACATGCACACATACACAGAGATCCTGAGAAACACATAACACACACACACACAAAACACGAAACACACACACACACACACAACACACACGAATACACACGAACACACACACACACACACACACACACACACACACACACACACAACACACACACACACACACACACACTCACTCTCACACACACACACACACACACACACACACCCCACACACACACACACACACACACACACACACACACTACACACACACACACACACACACCACCACACCCACGGGACGGGATAGCCTAGTGGTCAGAACATTGCGCTCGCAATCTGACGACCCGGGTTCGATTCCCGTTCAAGGGGGATATTTTCCCCTGGAGTTAACATCAGTGCAGACTCCACTCTCCCCCCAAAAGTCCTTCGGATGAGACTATAAACCGAGGCCCCGTGTGCGAACGCACGCAGAATATCTTGCGCATACGTTAAACACTGTTCCGCTTTTCGTAAGAGTAGGCCATTGTGTGCCGGTGGGAACGGATGACACAATTTACAAAACCGCATACACACGGGGACAGGATGCAAAAAAGCACATAAATGCTTATTCCATTATCCTCGATATCATCATCATCATTAACCATTACACCCAGTGGTGCGTAGGGTAGCAACAAAGCGCTTCCACTCTTGCCTATCCTGGGCTAACCTAGTCACTGATCCCCAAGAGTGCTGCATAGATATTCAAACTTTTTCTTCACAAGCTGCTGAACGCCTATCACAAACCTCTGACAACAATAACCCCTCTAAACACTACAATGATGTTCTCAGCCAACTGCTTGATGAGCATGCACCTCCCACTGACCGTCTCCTGCCTGATAGGCCATGTGAACCATGGTACACTCATGACATCCTGGTCGCAAAGCGCAAACGCAGGCAACTAAAGCGGCAGTGGCGAAAATCAAAAACGGAAATTAATAAGCAGCTCTTTCGAAAACAAGTAAACAAAGTCAAATCTTTAATCCTGTTCAGAAAAAACAAAGTAATTACTCTTTCTCAAATTCTTGATGCCAAGTCATTGAAAAATCTCCTCTTTTACCCTCACATCTACTCTTCATATAGACGATCTGTGCAGCCAATACCCCCTCATCCACCCAAACCACTCTGAAACTTCCTTCAATAATTTCTGCATTATTTCTTCCTGAAAAAGTCATATAACATTCTCTCCAAATTGGATCAAGACTCCTTTTCCAGCCCTGCACTTTCCTGCTCCTCAATCTCTCTGCACTCCTCTCCTTACTTATCAACCCGACAATGAGAAAGACACTCATGCACAATACTTACAGAAATATACTATAAAATCCATAGTTATCTTTAACATTACCTGCTTCACTATATTCACACATGTGGCCTACGCAACGAAGCTCATGACCCTCAATCACAAAAATATAAACTCATTCCTTGTGTATCAGTTACACTTGGATTACCATCCAGCTCTCAAAACTGCTATAGTCACAACACCTCAAATCAAAAATCGCATGACCCTTGAATCCCCTAACATTCTGAAGAATTATAGCCCTGTTTCATCTACCTTTTATTCTTCCTAAATCCTTGAAAAAGCTAGTTCTCAAACAGCTCAATAACCACCTTCTCCACCAACAATCTCATCCTGAGTTTCAGCTTGCCTAACGCATCAACCAACATCACGAAACACCCTAGTTCTACAACTTTAACACAGCTTCTACTCGAGTGTCTCTGACTCAGGAAAATTTCCCTTCTCACACTACCTCGTACTTACCATCACCTTCGATACCATAACCACTCATTCTTCTTCATCCCGTCTTTCAAGAGAAACACGTTCGGTGTTTACAGGCACAGGCCCTCAACCCTGGTTAATTCATACCTTACTGACCGATTCCAGACAGTTACAGTAACATGATTCATTCATGACCATCCAAACTGGAATGCGGATTTCCACAGGGATCAGATTCTAGCTCCTGTTCCTTTTCACCTCATTACACTGCCCCAGCTTGTCGCACAATAAAAGAACACCGAGTCATCAAATCAACCATCAATTTTTAACGTCAGATGACTCGCAGCATTCAAAGTAGTGGTTACTCTGAAAAATCTGCCTTCTCTCCTGACAAATATGCCCGCCATGCTTGAAAGATATTTCAAAATCTGGATCCCCAAGTAACAAATTACAGCTAAATGCAGATAAAACCGAAGCTTATGCTCGGAGGGACCAAACACATACTCTCTTCCATTACAACAGCATTTCAATAGAACTCGGCAATAAACATCAGTTCCACTATTCCACTTCTGTGACACATCTGAGTGTGTTAAAGACTACACACTCTCATGAAAATCATTCATCACCACCATACTCTGTCAGTCTGCATACTATCAATTACGGCTAATAAGTGCAAATCATCGAAATACCTGTCCCACCGATGCACACACCAAACTGTCACTTCTCTCATTCATATTCTCGTCTGACTATTGCAATCACTTTTAGTCCTCGACTGGCCAGCAACATATAACCACTCCTTCAACGTATACAAAACTACTCAGCAGCTCGACTAGTTCTAAGCAAAGAAAAAATCTGAGCACAATACCCCTCTCCATTGCGACTCTTCTCCACTGGCTGCCTGTCCACATAGAGTAGATAATAAGCATCAATACCTTTTTTTACAAATGTCTCCACAAAATCTTCACCTCCTACCTAATGTGAATGTGCTTAACCAGGTAAACACTCCTTCACGTGTCCCCTCCGCTCAACAGCTATACCTTCGTGCCTACGAATACGCTAATCAACCAATCGCACAGTTGGCGCCGCTCATTCTCATTTCAGGGTCCACTCGACCATTGAATGAGCCCCGTCTCACTCATCGCCAGAAACTAGTTATGACACTTTCTAAATTCCAGCCTCAAGACATATTCTATTTCAAACCTAAGACTTCCCCCTCTCTGTTCATATCAACCCATGTCCGATCGCACCCTGCTAAAGTAATAGCGGTCCTTGTGCGATGTGGTTGTGCATTTGAAAAACCTTTGCAACTATCGAAATTTTAATATCCAGATACATTGTTTCTGCATCGCACCAGGTTTGTAAATATCTGATATGTATTAAACTTTGTTGTATTATTTATCAATGATGCATCACTGTGCGTAAATTAGGTAATATCGACATTGCGCCCTTTGATTTGTCTTTGCAAGATAAAGCGCTAGATAAGCGTTCCATATAATTATTATTATATATAATATTCTAACAGTCCTCCGCCTCCACGTTAGGCTTTTTGCTTTACCGTTTCTTTCTCATTCCTCTGGGGTCCAGTGCAATGCTGCGTTCTTGTGATTACTGTGGCGGTCTCTTCGAGGGTGTCCCTTCCACATCCACTGGCGTGCCCTGGTGAATGATGAGTTTCCCCTGTCTCTTGTCCTGCATCATCCGCAGTAGGTCTTCTTGGAGAATTCTTCCTCTGGCCAAAAAGCATCCTGAGAATATTCTTCGCAGGCGGGCATATGGTAGTGAAAGAACGCAAGTTTGGGTAATATCCGCTTCCCCAATTCCTCCTCATCCTCCACACTCAGGACCGCTACAGAAGCGTAGATACAACCAGCTCTGTATATCTATAAGCTTGGCTGTACTGAATTTGCGATTTCCAGATAAATTTCATCCTCCCTAAACACACTCCTGCGCTTCGCCCATCTGGTTTTGTGGATGTCCTTTCTTTTTGTGCCGCCCTCTGTTTGGATGCAAGCAGCTAAGGTAAATTACATCTTGTCTGCGGCGCAGTCAGTTCATTTCACTGTCACAGGGATGGTGGGTTCTTTCACATTGAGCGATCATGTACTCTGAATTCTCTGGTGCAAAAACGAAGCCCAACTTGCTGTCACGAATTTTGGGAGTCCTGCTGTCTTCTCCTAATATGTTTTGGTGTGTGTTGGGACAGCAGCGCCAGGTCTTCTTGGCCAAATTCAGAGCGGTCGTATAAGTGTTCAGCAACATGCTCCACGAATCCCTCTTGGGCGGTGTCTGTCTGTCGTCTTCCTCCATCACCCAATCAAATGGCCAGATTGCGAAAGCGAACAGGCTGACATCACACTTCCATTTGCTACTCCAAGACTTGATCTCCGAAGACCAGTGTTGCTAGAAAGCCCACAGAGACAACTGAATATCATAGAACTCTTGATAAGGTGTCCATTTCGACTGATGCCATATGTCGAAGGATACTCAAACAGCATGACACATTGAGATGCTGTACAAAATGCCTTTTCGAAGTCCACAAAATTTACATACATTTGTCTTTGTACACTACATGCACTTTCGATATGTTTTCTGAGCGTAATATCCTGGGTCTATACATCCTCTTTGCTGTCCTGGAACCCTGCTTGTTCCTTCCTCATGCATCGAGACCGACAGCCTGAATTCTATCTGATGTGAAACCTTGGGCCAGTATCTTGCTTCGGCCACATACAAAACGATTGATTCCCCTCCATTTGTTCATCGCTTCAGAGGTTCCGTTCTTGGTGATTTTGACTATCACACTCCCTTTCCAATCATCAGGTACATATCTCGCTCACTTCCATGCACCTGGTGAACATGTGATTCCATATGTCAGCTGCTAGTTCCAGAATCTGCTGAACAGTTCGCACCAAGTAGCCTGGCCTGGGTTCACTTTGCCGAACTTGAGGCTGGCTCGTGTGTCTTCATCCTAGCTGGTCTGTTGGGCAGCTGTCTGCTGCTCTTTATTGCCTTTAAGAGCCCCCCTTGGCTGCTGCTGCCCTGCCATGCTCTGAGAGAGAGAGAGAGAGAGAGAGAGAGAGAGAGAGAGAGAGAGAGAGAAGAGAGAGAGAGAGAGAGAGAGAGAGAATGCAACGAGCAAATGTAAGTAGTCTTGGCTAACACACTGGACTGGATTGAGGGTGAAGGTTTGGTGTGTTGGGTTGACTGTTGGAGAGATGGTGTGTGTGTGTGTGTGTGTGTGGTTGGGAGGGGGAGGGGGAGTGGAGGGGGGGGTAGGGGTGGTGTGTGCTGGAGGGTGGGGGAGGAGGGTAGTGTGAGGGGGGGGGGAGTAGCTGTGGTGTGTGTGTGTGGGTTAGGGGTGGTGTGTGAATGCGGGAGGGGGGGGAGGGGAGGGCGGGGGAGGGATGGTGTGTGTGGTGTGTGTGGTGTTGTGTGTGCGCTTGAGGGGGTGGGGAGAGAAAGCGGTGGTGTTTTGTGTGAGGGGTGGGGTGGGTTTAGGGGTGGGTGGGTGAATGTGGGGGGAGGGAGCGGAGGGATGGCGTGAGTGTGTAAGGGGGGTGTTGGGGGTGGAGGTGTGTATGTTTTGTGTGCTGCTTGAGTGTGTGTGGGGGGGAGGGAAGTAGGGGTGGTGAAAGTAGTATGTGTGGTATGTGGTGGGGAGGGGACGGGGAGGCGTGGTATGTGTGTGGGGAGTAGCAGTGGTGTGTGTGTGAGGGGGGTGGGGTGGGTTAGGGGTGGTGTGTGAATGTGGGGGAGGGGGAGGAATGGCGTGCGTGAGGAGGTGGGGGGGGGGAGGGGTGATGTGGGGGTGGAGAGGTGTATGTGTGTGCTGCTTGAGGTGTGTGTGTTTTTGTGTGCTGCTTGTGTGGGGTGTGAAAAATAGATAATGCGTGCGCATGCGCGTGTGTATCTGATAGAGTGGGTGTGTGAGAGCGTTGTATCTCAATTTGTGTCTGTGTGTGTGTGTGCGCGCGCGCGTGCACGGGCGGTTCTGTGTGTAATAGATATATTGATTGATTGTAATAATCATAATAATAATATTAATATTAATAATAAATGAAATTTGTATAGCGCTGTATCTTGCACAGACAAATCAAAGCGCTTGCACTCAACTCATTCTTACACAGTCAGTCATGCAGCCATTAGGAAGTAATAGTTCTAACAAGTCACACACACACACACACACATACACACACACACAGGTTATACATTTTGGCAGGGTGATAAGGTTTTGGCTTTGAAAACAGGGACAGCTATGAAATCAAAGAAAAAAATCTTATTTTAAACAAATATGTCTTGGGGCCGTTTTAAAAAATTTCCCCTTTTGGCGAGGAGAGCCCAGGGAGGCCATTTTAGTCGATGGACCGACAAAAAAAAAAAAAAAACCCCGACACCCAAACGGTGGACGGGTTGAATGTAGTATTTTGTAAGCACAAGGAATTTGCAGCAACGGGGGAACGAGGGGAAAAGGGTGAAACATTCACAAGGAAAGGGGGGTGTGTTTGGGGAATTTTTGTAAGAGAGTGCACTACTTAAGTTTTATTCTTTGTGCACAGGCAGCCATGGAGAATCGCAAGAGAGAGGGAAATTTACCAATTTTTTTTTTCTGAGGACTATCGAGCGCAGAGTTTTTGTATACGTTAAGGGGATGGAAAATTTTTGCGGCGACAGACAAAAGAGAATTGCAATAGTCCAATGTGAAAGAATGAGAGTTTGGACAATTGGGATGTTCATATGTCGGGTTTACTTTCGAATTGCATAAACGCCTAATTAAAATTACACGCTGGCAGTCGGGGTGATGAATTTATGCAAAGAGGGGTTTTTGGTGATAATGCCCCCTAGATATTTCACACAGTGGATAAGGGACTGATGCTTGCCGAATTCAATGAACTGTTGTAATAAAAGATTTTGTGTTAGCCCCCTCCCGAGCGGCTTTTTTTTATCTGCATTTAGCGAATTTTTTTCTGTACACCGTTTGGAATTTTAAAGCAGTGGGCCATATTTGTCAAGAAGAAGGCAAATTTCAGGAGGCACTGCTTAAAATCTAGTGCATCTTCAAAAAGTGGGGTTTTATCAAAACGGTTATTGATTGTGTTGTGTGTTGATAGATAGTGTTGGTTTTGTGGGTTGTGGTGTGTGATAGATAGTGTGGTTGTGTTGTGGGGTTAAGTAATTGTGGTTAGGTTTTGTGTAAAGGGGAACAAAGGGGTAATATAAGTGATAGCGAGTGAGGAGAGAGGAGAGGAGAAGAGAAGAGTTGTGTCCAAATTTTATTGTTTGGGGTGGTGTGTGGGGTGTGTTGTGTGTGTGTGGTGTGTTTGTGTGTGTTTTGGGGGTTTTTTTAATCCCATTTTTTAGGGGTTTTTTTAAAATGAAGGGGAAAAAATTTTTAATACCTTTTTTTTCTTTTTATTTTTTAAACCTTTCCTTTTTTTATCAAACAATTTTCCCTTTTCTTTCTTTTTTTTCTTTTTTCTTTCCCTTTTTCCTTTTTTTTCTTTCTTTCTTCTTTCTTTTTTTTTCTTTTTTTCTCTCTCTACTTCTCTTTTTCCCTTAATTCTTTAAACAGTTTCTCTCTTCCTTTTCTTTCTGTCTTCATTTTACTTTCCTTTATGTATTCCTCTCTCTCTCTCTCCTCTCCTCTCTCCCTCCCCCCTCTCTTCTCTCCTCACCCTTTTCTCCCCTGTAGGTATTCTTTTTTTTTATACTTTTTAAAAAAAACAAATTTTTTGTGTCATTCCTTTGCCCTTTCCCCCCCAATTGTTTCTCTTTTCTGTCATGCTCGTTCTTTTTCTCCGTCCTTCTATTCTTTTCCCCCTTCTCTTTTTTTCTATTCTTTATAAGTTCTTTCTTTTTGTGTCTATTTTTTTTTCCTTTTTTTCTTTTTCTTTCTTCTTTCTTTAAAATGTTTCTTTCTTTTTCTTTTTTTTCTTTCTTTCTTTCTATTTCTTTTTTTTTCTTTTTTTCCTTTCCCTTTCCTTCCTTTTTTTTCCTTCTTTGTTTCTGCCTTTTCTGTCTGTTTTCGTCTTTTTTTCTTTCTTTCCCTTTGGCACCCAATTATAAAGAACCGGCGGCCCTTTGTTTTTTCGTCACGTGTCTGCTCTCTCCTCTCTCTCTCTCTCCCCCCTTTTTCCACTCTCCCTCTCTTCTCCTCCTCTCCTCTCTCTCTTCTGTCTGCTGCTTCTGTCTCTCTCTCTCTCTCTCTCCCCCTCTCCTCCTCTCTCTTCCCTGTTTTTTTTCCATCTCCGCCTTCCTTTGTCTCTCCCTCTCTCTGCCCCTCCCTCCTCTCTAAAACCCTTTTTTCCCCCCCATCCCCCAAACCCGTGAGTGTATCGGGGTGCTAGTCCTTTGGGATGAGACAAAAACCCGAGGTCCCGGTGGAACGCGCATTTACACACGCAACAAAAGAACCACGGCAACAAAAGTTGCTATTGAAAAAGAAACCCACTCCTAGGGAAACAAAGACCATGCAGACAAAAAAAATGGTGGCGGTTTTTTGTGGGGACGCGCCTTTTCCCGGGAAGCAGGCCCGAATTTCACGGAGAAACTCTGCCGTGACTTAAATGAATACAAACAATACAGTACAACACTGTACTAAACCAACTATACTAACATACTATACAAAAAACTATACATACTAACTATCAACCAACCCCACCACACCACAATCAATCAATCAACACTCCGACTTCTTCTCTTCCCCCCCCTCCCCCCCTTTTTCCTTCCATGATAGTTAACCGACGAAATTAATGAGAGATAATGAAATTTTCATAAAAATAATGATGGATATGTTATGATAACAATAAGAAAGGGAAAAAAAATCTTCTCATTTGCTTTTTTGTGTGTTGTGGGGGGGGTTGTTTTGGTGTGTTGGGGGTTGGTTGGGATTTTTGTGTGTGTGTTTTGTATGTTGTGAGTAGTGTTTTCAGATGATACCTACAAACTTAGGGCCCCTGACCCCGAGAGGCGCCCCTCGGGGGCGTTGTCTTTCCCCCCCACTGAAGACCACAAGCAGAAACCTCTACCGCCCCTAAAGTGTCCGGTACAATGCCCCCGGGGTAAAAAACCACACTGCACTACCACACCCTCCACATCACACGCATCACACCCCCATCACATCACACCACCAACACACTTCACTACCCCATCCCAAACCGCAAACCACCACCCCGTCTCAAAAACACCACCCACACCGCACCCCCCCCACACACTACACCTCAAACCCCCCCCATCATACCACCCCCATCACCTACAAAACCCCATCAAAATACACCACATCACACCACACCCCATCATACCCACCCCCTTACCTACCCACACCAATCACATTTGTACCACCCCCACACCCCATCACACCACCGCAACCCACCACCCCCCCCATCACAAAACACCCCACCATATCACACCCCATCACACTAACCTACAGGCCACCACCCATCACAAACACACCCCATCACTCACACCACAAACCCAAAACCCCCCACACCCACATACCCCCCCCATCCGCTACACCCCATTACACCACCCACACCACCCCACAAAACCCCCAAACCACATCACACAAAACCACAAACACACCACACCACACCACCCACAACCCACACACCACACACACACAACCACTTCACACCCACCACACCCAAAACCCAAACCCCAAACCACACCCCACCAACCACAACCACACCAACAAAAACCCTCACCCAAAAACCAACCACACAACCCCAAAACCACACCCCCCACCCCCCCACACCACAACCCCCACAACCACCACCCACAACCCACCACACCCACACCCAAAAAAACAAGAAACCCCAACCACATCCACCCACCAAAACCCCCCCCCCACAAAACCCAACACCCCCACAACCACACCCCCAAACCCCACCACCCCCAACCCCCACCCACCACACCAAACCCACCAAAAACCCCACCCACACCCCCAAACCCCAAAACCCCACCCCACCCCACCAAAAACCCCAACCAACACTCAACACCAACCACACCACATCCCCAACCACACCACAACCACAAACCCATCCCTCCCCAAACACCCACACCACCCCCCATCACACTCCACCACACCACAACCACACCACACCCATCACACCACACCACAACCACACCACACCCCACCAACCACACCACACCACACCACAACCACACAACACCCCATCGCACTACACCACACCACAACCACACACACCACATCACACCACAACCACTTCACACCAACACCACAACCACACCACACTCCACCAACAACCACACCACACCACAACCACACCACACTCCACCACAGCCACACCACAACCACACCACACTCCACCACACCACACCACACCACAACCACACCACAACCACACCACACTCCACCCACACCACACCACACCACACCACAACCACACCACAACCACACCACACTCCACCACACACCACACACCACACCAACCACAACCACACCACAACCACACCACACTCCACCACAGCCACACCACCACACCCCATCACACCACACCCCACCACACCACACCCCATCACCACCACACACCACCACACCACAACCACACACAACCACACCACACTCCACACTCCACAACCTCACAACCACACCACTTCACATCCATCACACCACAACCACACCACACCCAACCCCACCATCACAAGGGAGATGTGGAATAACATCAGAGCTCCATGTCAGCCCCCAGGGCAGTGAGTCAGAAGACCACGCACACACACACACACACACACACACACACACACACACAGGGTGACACAAAATTAATGATGGGAAGGGGACAGCGCAGTGGTCAGAGCCGGCCACTCGCTTTCCCCAAGCTAAGGTTAAGCAGCATCCAGCGTGGTTACAAAGTGACCGTGGTGACCTTTTAGGCGCGCCTCGGCTTAAAGTACAGTCCCCCAGTTCACCCAGCTGTAATTGGGTAGGCCTGCCTGCCCTCTGTTAGGGTCAGGGAAGGTAAAGCAGCGAGGGAGAAGAAGAGATGGGCGCCGCTCTTCAATATTATCAATATGCTGGGCCCGGAGAAGCTGAGATCTTGAAACCCCCACCACCCTGCCAAAGTACACAACCTCTGTGTGTGTGGTGGTTGGGGTGTGGGGTGTGTGGTGTGGTGTGTGTGTTTGGGGGCGTTGTGTGCGCGCGTGT
>JAQIHA010001336.1:0-11620 GCA_028751875.1 Rapana venosa
AGGTATGAAAGGCATTGCCCCCATAGCACGCCACACACACACACAACCACACTCACACACAAACACACGCACGCACGCACACACACAAACGCCGGTCATGCTGAAAAATTTCCCCTCATAGCAACCTGGCAGCGAACCCAAATACCCGCTCGCAAGAGAGAACAAAAGGGTATTTGATATGTTTCCCAATTAGAATTTGGGAAAACAGCCCCAAACCCCCCCACCAACACAAAACACACAAACGCCACACATACACACACACGCGCGGCACACACCCCTATACACACGCGGGGCAGACACACACACCCCGGCGCGCGCACCTTACAAACACGCAGACACACACACGCCACAACAGCACACAAACACACGCGCACACACATGCACGCCCCAAACACCACACGACACCCCCGACCACACCCAGCCCCACACATAAAGATTCAGATTTAATTCTTTCACCCTTTTTGGGGTAGGGGGTTTTTCAAAACAAATTGAACAGGAGAATAAACTATCAGTAAAAACCCCCCAAAAAAATTTATGATATAAAAGAACTGAAAAAGCAAGAGTCAATCGAAAAAATGATAAGCAAAATTTTAAAGACTCAACTATTTTTTAAGTATACACTTTTCTTTAAAAACCCCATAATTACACATTAAAAGACAATCAAAATTTCAAAAAATTTACCTGCAAATCTTTGATTTTGAGAGCGTCAGGAGAAACTTTTCAGATTTGCTTTTTTTTAGCCTACAAAATTATAATGGAAGGGGTTGAAGAAAATGTCGGGGAAAAAAATTTGTGTAAAATGTTTGGTGGGGAATTTCCCTGAAAAAATAAAAATTACCCCCTAAAAAGACATATTGCTTTTTGAAATATTCTTTTTCCCCTTGGTTGTTATGGAAACGCCCCAACTCAATGGAAGTTGTGACGTACAACGAAATTATAGAGCGTAAAAATATACTTTGGGTAGGCATTTATAATTATATTTTTCTCCAAAATCGATCTTTAGTTTTTAAAAGGCATTATATATTCCACAGTCGTTCCTTTTTAAAAAATTTTCTAAAAGAAGGCTTTGTATGTAAACTTGTGAAGAATACTTGAAAAAACTGTCTTTCCCACAGTAAAATCCATTTGTACTAAATATTTTGTATTTATTTAGCCATGTGTTTTTGAATCAAGATTTGTCTGAAATCTTTATTCTGATAAAATTTGACGAAGCTTTAAGTTGGAGTCAGAGCTGCATCCAAAGCAAACCATTGAACGAGACCAATTATAAAAAGTTATTGCCCTTTTCTCCAATCTAGCGAATTTGATTTTGTCGCTTTTAAACGAAATATATTTTAAAAAAATATTAACTAAAAACTTTTTAAATTTTTTGTTAGGTTTTTACCCCAAATTTACATCATAAACAAAACAGGTACAAAGTTTTATCGAATAAAAACAAGTGTAAATGTATAGGTAGTTCCTTTTTTCTGTGCGTTCTTATCAAACTAAACATTAAAATTTTGCAGCTTTATCATAGCATTTTTTTTGCTTTGGCAAAAAATACCACTCTTACTGAAAATTAATTCCTAATATTAAAAATATTGCAATTCCAACGCTTTTCCCCCCATAGTAAAAAATTTTTTCGGATCTATTGCGGGTACCAGTTTTTGTTTTACTGGATTCACAACAAGTTTTCCCCTGAGAACATTAAGCAGTAAATGGTCTTAAGCATCTTGTAACCCCCTTTTTGTATTTGGAAATAAAATAGTATCATCAGCATATACCAAAATTGAAAGCTTGCATAGCCGATTAAATTTTTCCATTCGAAGAAGTTGAAATTTTAACGACAAAAAATTTCTATCTGTCAAAAAATTGTTTCAAATCATTAGAAACAAGAAAAACAAAAAAAGAAGGAAAAGTTTTTCCCTTGCGAAAACCCCGTAAAAACTTTTGAAATAGTCTGAACGGGGTCCTCATTAACAAAAACAAAGATTTACATTTTTTATAATGTTCATGATGACTTTCGTATTTTTCCCTTTAAATTTTGTTTTTCCAGTTTATACCCTAAGGCACTATCTACGAATCAAAAGCCCTTTTGATAATCACAAAAACAACATCAGGCTTTTTTACTTAGAAAAATATCCAAAAGACATTTTTTTAAAAGAGACAATTATCTGTGTAGAATGATATTTCTGAAGCCCGCTGATTTTCCAAAATTATCTTATTTGTTCCAAGAAAATTTTGGGCAACCTGTATTTTAAAATAAAAAAAAAAGTTTTCCAAAAAAACTAATAAATTATGCCTCTATATAATTATAATTTATTGTCTCCTTTCCCTTTTAAAAAGGTTTTATAAGGCCAACCATCCAACAACATTGGTATCTTTCCAGTAGCCATACACTCTATTATACAGTTATGCAGTCACAACGTTTTAAGCACTGATATTCATACTTTTCTTGACATAATCAGGATTAAACTTAATATCTGCTGACTACACTTAGATCAAGGGCAGATTCCACCTCTCGTTTCGTTATAGATCTGTTAAGATCATCTGAACTGAAATCTGGAAGGTATCAAAGGTAATAGTATTGGTCTGGTAAACTGAGGAACCTGTCGGATTTACATCATTTAATGTTTTATAGTGATTCAAAAAGAGTTGATAAATATCTGAGACAGTAATCACATGAGTGCACTTTTATATCTTTCAAAAAATCTTTAGTATTGCTTTTTTTCATTTTCTTTAAGTTGTTGACACCATGTTTTCTGTGTTTCCGGTATGCTGTTCTGATGTATTTCTTTGTATTCTTTACTTGGCTGTTTCCAGAGAGAAAAACGTGTTTATGGAGTGTCTCTGCGTTTAACAAGCTTTACCTTTTAGTACAACGTCTTTTAAAGAGCATTCTTATTTGAACTACATTGACCATGACTTTTTTAGGGCTATGTTTTAAACCTGTGGATGGTTTAGTACCAAGTAGATTTCTTACCGCACTCAGAATCATTGAGTCAATTATCATTATTTTGTTCAACAGTGGACACACACACACACACCCACCACTCGTGGCACCTCTGAATGGGACTGAAGAGGGGTTCCAAATAAATCTCTATGCTCACAGTGATATTAACCTCCATGCAGTGATGGATACTATAGCAGTGAGCAGGTGTTAGGTTTATTGAGAGCTTACACACAATTTATCAGAGATCCCTTTTAGTGACAAAGTTTGCCGTTGCCCGTTTTTGTTGTTGACAGTTTTTTTTCTTGTTTTTTTTTTCCCTTTTGTCTGTTCTTTTGGCTTTGGTATGGTCTTGTAGGTACGGTGTCGATGGAAAAGAAAAAGACTTCAGGACGAGATCAGGGAAACGGGGATTCAAGCTCCTTTGCCGCTAATTTTACCAACCTCTGCAATTTGCTGCCGATTGGCTGCCGCCTCATCGACTCTAACTTTGCGGTGATTTTAGTTTAAAAACTAGAACAATTTGAATGCCCCTTTTCCCCTATCTCCTCAACTAAAACTGAAGTAATACTAATTTATTTTTGATGGGTAAAACTATATAAATTTATGGGCATTTTGCTTTACTGGTACACAGAAAAAAAAGAGTGATGATGGGAGAAGAAATGGGGTAGGAGACAATCAGCCTCGCTTGGCTGCTGGAATGACACACAGCACGCGTCCTCGTCTCAACACACAATATGAGCGTCATTAGGCGTTGACAAACTGTTAGAGATTCATTAGGTAGGCTGAGCAGGTGTCTCCGCTGGTAAGATTATAGACATGTTATGTCCTTTCCCCAATCACAAGACTTGATAGTTTAGTTGATTAGTACAGTTGACGGACATTTCTTGCTCAGAATCGCGCGTTGTTAGCAACCAGCCCTTGGGGGGCTGAGCTTGTTATTGCACTCCAGCTGTGAAGTTCGTGCAGTGAAGACGTGCGAGCTTCTTTCATTTAAAAAAAGTGTTTGAATTTTATCTTACCTGTACCTTGTGTTTGGTAGGTCAGAACAACCTCTCACCTCCTAAATCACAGGATCCTGCGAGTTCTCAATGAAGATTATGCCTATATACTGCTCAGGTGCTGTGCAACTAACGAAAAATGATGGGGTTCTAACAAATAGAAACGGTTACTGGTTAACTGTGGATTGAACTGCACCCAGATTATACGTTTTTACCTGCTGTCTTTGCCTGCTTCGTCTGCCTGCTTCATTCACCCTGTCCTGATTTCTTCACATGCAGCACTGCCCTGTTTTAAAAAAAATAGCTATTGGGTTTACAGTACAATACGTATTTAGTTGGGTGCGTAAGTTTTGAGTATTAGTTTTCTATGCTTTGAGGTTCTCAGTTTGAGTTTTATTCTTTCTCTTTCTTGTCCGTCTGTAATAACATCATTCTCCCGAAGGCAATTATTAAACCCATCTCTGTCTTTCATGTGAAAAATTACAACGACTTTGATTTGTTCACGTAATCTTTTAATATGCTATTATATTTTTGTGTCAGCAACCAAACAGATATCTGTGCATGTCTCCCACTGAAAGCAAGCTTAGACAAACTATTCCTTTTCTTAACAATGTCACGCTCTGCTGAGCAGTCGTCTATTAAGAAAAGGGTCTGCCTATTTTCAAAGAGCTGTAATAGTATTCTAAACACTCGCTTAGCCTGTCAGAGGGATTGACTATAATTATATTCTCATCTGTCCAAATAAATTTTCTCTCTCTGTATGTTTTATTGTTGTGTAGTGTTGGACAGAATATAACAATGAACTCGAAATGATTTTTGTACACTGTTTGTAATAAATCTAAAACAAATACAGTCTTGCCACAGCCAGTCTGCCCCATATTAGAGAGCAGTGTGCTTCTTTTGGTAGAAAACTTAGCTGGTCCATTAGTAAACAATTTCTTTTAGTCTATTTCCTTCTATGTTGAGCTGTGCATCCATCACTACAAATAGATATATTTTTATGGGCTCATCATTTTCTTGCTCTTTCTCTATTTGTATAGTTATTCCTTCTGAGCCGTTTTCAATGCGTCTTCCTGAACCATGCAGCTTATCATCATCTGTTGATCTTAAGTCAACCCACAATGCATATTTAGATGTTAGGTATTCATGAAGCCTAACATTATGTAGATGTAAAGATTTGCTTGTAACACCAGTAGTGGTATCATTGTGTTGACCAGAACCAAAGTATTTTCTTACCTCATCAAAGTGTTGATATGGTAAATAACCTGAGGCGTAGACTTGATTTGGCTGTCCCTCTATAGTACATGATAAATGTTTAATACCGGGATTAATAAACCTCTCACTTAATCTGGAAAAGGGGGTGGCTGGTTCTTCAAACAGCATTAATATTCCTTTTAATGATCTTGCTGGAGTGTTCAGATTTATGTTCCACACAGTATCTGCTTTACTCTTCATTAATGTACTATGGTTAAGCACTCTTTCATAATAGATAGCAAGCCTTGACTGATATTGCTGTGCAATCAAGCGTGCAAGCTCTGGGTGATTGACAACATCATACTCTAAAGATATACTAGATATTTTGTACTTTGCGTCAGCGTCACTGGATGTAATAACACGAGCACTGTCATTAAAGGTCAGCTCATACGACAGTCTGTCTCTGAGTGCGCCCTGATAGTAAGGCATGTGAGAGCTGAGCAGTTCAAAGTCAAGAGGAATACAAAACCTGTTACCATAGGCTTTTGCTATGGCAGCATCTTTTTTCCTGTTTCCCTTATCAGCAGAACCTACTCTGTGTTTTAGTCCCTCATCATCCTGTATGCCTTGATAAATAAGATCATCTCTTTTTTCTTTTGTCATCCATAAATCAGTATAGATCAAGAATATGTCGGCAGTTGTTTAATGACAGTACTTCCCTGCCTTCTAGCTTGACACTAATCTTTTTTATAATAGCCCTACCTAAGTTTGCTACCACACTTCTGTTTGGATCATCTCAGACTCTAGTTCAATCTGAAAAGCAAGCCTAGTTGTGCCCTGGAACAATGACATCATCTTTTCCTAAATTAGGAAACCTAACAGTCAGAATCTGATTTTCATCAATAGTGGAGGGGTTGTTTGTAATAACGATTGTCTGTCTGTTTCCTTTAATGCCTAAGGGATCTTTTAAACGTCTGTATGGATCAAGGATTGCTCCAAATGTTTGTTGCGCCATCTTTTTTCTATAAGTAGCAAAATAAAAAAACAATAATAGAATAATGGAAGACTATGATATAGATATGGATGATGTGTTTACGCCAGCTGATGATATGGGTGAAGCGGCAGCATCTGTAGCACCCTTACATTCAGTCAGAAGAGAATTATTAGAAAGCAGGGTTAAAGATTTTCACACAAGTTTGGGACAACCAACGCCAGAAGTACTAGACCATACTGACTATGATATGGACAACAAAGACAATCTGTATGCTGTAACTGACACAGGACAAAAGGTTTTATTAACAAAGAAAAATAACCCCCATCAGTTTTTAGCAAAAAATACACTCAAGCAGAGACTAAGTGTTGCTATGCAGAGAAAACTTGGTATTAGTGATGCACTAACTACTAACAGACTGCCTACACAAGCTGTTGCACAACTACAAAATGCTGAACAAAACCTACCAACAAACATTGAAAGTCTACCACTTGAAGACCTAGCACAGTCGGCAAACACAATAACTGAAACTATTCTAGAGTTGGAAACTAGCTTCACACAAGCAGACGAAGACACAGCACTGAAAACAATAAATGATCAACCCCTACCCATGCGAGAAATAATGGGGCTCAATCAAGCACTACAGAGTATTAGAGGCGAACTGATAAATAATTTAGCAAAGCTAGGCGATTTAGACTCACAGCATAGAACTAGAAAAGAAAAAGCTAGCAGAGCAGAGAGCAAACTGACCAGGAAGTAAAAGAAAGAATCACACAGCGTCTAAAAAATCTGCAAGATGAACGCCAAGCAAGATTAGAGGTCTTAAACAATAACAGACAACAACTACAATCTCAGGTTAGCAGAATAAAAGAAACAATTCATCGAATTCTTTATGAAAACAGTACACTAGCGGAAAGAATCCGTACACTGTTTCGCGAGCAAGGCATAACACTTGTCAGTATAATTACAGCATTGGGTTTCGCTATTAGCACACTTGTGTATGCGCTGACAGGAAGCACACTTCCGCCACCACCACCACCACCACCTTCCGCACCCACAGGCACAGGCTGGGTTAGGAAACAACTCGGCCACTTAGCTGAGCTATTAAAAAAATTAGCCTACAAAGTTGGCATGCACTTCCTGGTATAATTGGTTCTGTTGTTAGCTGGCTATTATCAACAGCAGGAAAAGTTGTGGGATTTATGGCAGAGCATTTATGGGCATTACTGGTTTTAGTTGTTGGTTTTCTTCTTTCTAAAATAAAGATAAGCAAGGCCGCTTAAAACAAGTATACTTGTTAAAGCAGTTATTTCATCATAGTGACTGTCTCTTACAAGGGGAATAATTAATTTTTTTTTTGCTCTGTGGGGGGTAGTAGTTCTTTCCTTTTCTTTGTGTCGGACTTACTACACTTGTTCTGTGCTTACTATCTTGATACTACTGATGCTGTATTGTTTACACTTTATTTTTTCCAAGCAGCACATCATCTCCAGCTATAATAATATTGTTGTTGTAGTTTGTAATTGTTCCTATTTGTAACTGCATGTTGGAAGGCAGCATATATAAACCATGTCCTATAGCAAAGTCTACCTTAGACCGTGCATAGTGAAGAACATCTGATAATGCTTGATGCTTGATGTAGGTCAACAGCCGAGTTAATACTGTCTTCAAGATTTGCTAGAAACTGCTTCTGTGCATCAAACCCAGTGCCACCAATAATACTTGATCTTGTCTGTGCCTGTGCACCAAGCAAGCACCACACATAGGTTCCGAACAAGTCATTAATCCTCTCTAATCCTGGTCTTGTTAACCCTTCACTCTTATCAAGAATAAAAGTCGTCCATGCATACATGTGCATTTGCTCTATTGAACCAAGAACAACTCTTGCACCACGTGAGAAAGATGTATTTGGAGGCCACCAGTCATAGTTATACCTCCTGTGCACCCCCACAAATACAGAGTCCCCATGCCATGATTTTTGTCCTGTGTTTGTCTGAATGCAGTCTTAGAATCAATATTAAACTCATTGCACAGCCTCTCATACGCCTTCATGTTAATCCTACTATTAAAGGGATTGAAGTTACTATCAGTGGGCAGTGGGACCTGCAGCTCAGATACACACGCCTAAACTGATAGTACACATGAAACCTGTACACAGACTTTACTAACTGGTTTGGATGGTTCATGTGGTCAGCATATGACACACCACAGCCCGTAGTTGCACAGTGGATAGCAAAGTTTAAGTGGTTTTGATAGAACTGTATAGGATTAGACAACCATGCTTTGCAGTGGCATCATCCTTAATTGGGTGGGTTTAAGTATGATTTCAGTGGTTGGGAACTTTTACTTCGAAGATCAATGTCTCTGACACAGCAACATCTAGCTTATTAAAGTAATAGTCTTTGGTTATAGTGAGATCCAGCCTCGTATTTTGCATCTTTATTATATTTATACATTATTATTCTATAGTAGATAAAATGTTTATAACACTAACAAACATCCATCAGGTGTACCTGTTAAACTAGCCATTCCTATTGACAACCGCTGTCAACATAAAACAGTTGCTTTGCATGAGGTCTTCTACAAGTATCATGGACAAACATCGACAGCAGCAACAACTGGATTAAAAAATATGATCCTAGAACTAGAGCGTTAATAAATTTACTGTGCAAGAAGGTTATTATGATTTCTGCACACTGGAAAAGGAGCTCTTTCGTCCAGCTGGTATCACACAAAACTCAACCAAGCTAGTCTAAGAGTAACTCTACAGACATCTCATATAAGTATGCACAACGTCTTGCAGAAATGCTTGGTTTGCGAGCCATTTAGAAGAATGGGTTGAAAGTGATTGGGAGTACCTGGTGTGATGATGTGTGGGAGGACAGAAACCTTGTCGGTGAAAGACCCATTGACTTGGCAGGTAAACTCTTTGCTTTTGTACACCTGTCTCATTAAACACAACACAAAACCAAGTGGTGATGAAGGCTTCTTCCTCATCAGTCCCTTCTGATCTACTAAGAATCCTTCCACCAGCAGAGCAATGTACTGTGAAATGCAGCACAATAGCTTTACTACACTTCAATTCAAAGAGCTAGAAGAAGGCTTCCATGAAACACTCTGTATAACAATCAAAGACGCAGCACAAAGAACAGTTGACTGTAAAAATTTACATATTACATTAGAAATAAAATAATATAAATACTAATATAATACGTAACCATGTCACGCGGTCCTGTAATAAGAGCACCTGAAACATGCCAAACTATTGAGCTTAAAGATCTTGGTGATGTACAAGAGTTTGAGAAGGATGGGGAAATTGGTGAAGTTTACGCTTTTGAGTAAACAACATGTGGATACTACAAGCGTACAGCAATAAAGAAGCTAAGAAACCTCTCGGTTTCCTAAACTTGAACAGTTTGCGTAATGTTGAAGCTGAACATTAGCAGATGATGATTTTACTTACAAAGTAACATTTAAAGCTAATAAATGGCACATCAAACCAAGCATCGACTGGCAGATCAAGTTTGAGTTTATTAGTCCATACACTCTCTATGCGCCCGACAGAACTTTCCGTAAAGCCATAAATGCTGGACCAGTAAACATAGCACTAGCCTATCAATCCAGCTAGCAGAAATGAAGTAGAGATAATAGCATTACAGAATAAGGCACGTTATTGCTTCATAGAAAAGACTCAGTGACTAAACCATCAACCACATTGCTACGATTCCTTCCATACTTTCCTCTGGATGATCAGTACAAAATTGGTGTTTGTTCTGGTTGCAAGAGAAGAAAGAGCTTCTTTCTTGTTCATGGATGGGATTACTATTAACTGGAAAGACCTCGACGTTGATGCCCTCAGATTTGCTATTGCTATTCGGAACAGCGGCAGTGACAATGACATTGAAGGGAACATTTCCAGTAATAAAGTCAACTTGCTCCTAGACCCACCACAGCTAACACAATTAGCATCCCTCAATCTACACCACATTGACCTCGTTGCAGTCTATTACACAGATGTTGTACTGCCCGACAATCAATTACAAGACTTACTGAATGAATACCAATAAAAATTACACACGTTTTTTTTAAACAGTATAAGAAGAAGATGACGACCGCTAAATATCCTAAAGTTCCTAGTGCACCAGATCCTGAACCTCTTAATGATAATGCTAATACCTTTCGTTTGACAAACATTACACAGATGCAGCATGACATTGAGCAACAACTAGCAAAGTATACAAAATGCAGGCGTAGGTACAGATCAGCATTTACTGTGTTGAGCTCTATTACTACAGGTACAGCAACACTGTCTACAGCCGCAGCAGGAACAGGCATTGCTCTCTTGGCTACTGGAATTGCTGCTCCTGCATCAATAGCATTGGGCTCTGTTTCAATAACAGCAGGAGCCTGTTCATTTGTCACATCAGTCTTTTCGAAGAAGGTTGTGCGTAAACTAGAAAAACATGATGCTGTTGTTGCCTTGACATTAGCCAAGCTAAGCTCATTCAGGCTCATTATTAGCAAAGCTCTAACAGATTCCACAATATCAGAAGAGGAGTTCAAGCGTCTTCAGGATGACTACGATGACTACAAGCGTCAAAAGTTCGACCTCCAGAACAAACAACACAAAGCTAAGCCTGTGGACATTGACTCAATAAAAAAGGAATATATAAAAAAGGGGTATCTGCTTGGCCTGGACAATACTCAGCTGAGTACTCTATTAAGGAGCTAAGAATTACCTGTGGTAGATTCACTGCTTCATACCGAAGCAAAACAAAAAAACAAGAAGCAATTAATTAATTAATTAATTTTTTTTTTCTTACTATATGAGTTAGAGATTTTAGTTGAGGCTCAGTATGGACAAAGTGTTTCAGACAATAGAGCTAAATGTTACACAAGCGCAAAACGTGGTACAAAGCATTCAAGATGCAATCGCACAAATACCAGACAAGATAACAATCGAACCACCAGTAAAGGTGCAGTTGGTTGCTGAAATTCTATACAACACAGCAAACAAAGACGAACAATTAACTGTTCATGTGTCAACAACACAACAAGCACTGAACTCCTTTGAAGAGCTCAACACAACATGGGCAGATGAGATGATGCGCAACTTCGAATATTCTGCAGAAACAGCAAGAATGAGGGGATCAGGATGGACAGTTGGTAAGGTTCTTCGCATAGAACTAAAGCAAACAAAGTTTCATCCCATTGTTGGTAGAAGTTACATTCCCTTGCCCCCTGATGTTGTAGCAAAACGTGCTGTGCTGAACATTCAGAACAAAGATGACAAGTGTTTTATGTGGTGTGTGCTGGCTAAACTGTTTCATGTAACAAAGAATGCAGAGAGAGTTTCAAACTATCATGAACATTGTAACAAGCTTGACTTCACTGGCATTGTCTTTCCTGTGGCTGTTAGGAGTATTGACAAGTTTGAGGAACTAAACCCCCCCATCAGTGTGAATGTGTACACCTGGGAAGATGCGGCCCCAATGTACCATCTGG
>JAQIHA010001337.1:0-11635 GCA_028751875.1 Rapana venosa
GTTCGATGGGGGCAACCAATCGACCAAATTGCCGGGTTTTTGGATAAACAGTAAGGGGTTGAGCTTGACCGGCTTTTCCCCATCTCTCCAGTACAGAAAATCAATCATTAAATAATCAATCTAAAAACAGTCAGTAAAATAATCATTGAGTACGAAATCAACCCAAAGATAAACAATCAGTAAAGATGAAATTAAAAAAAAGTAAAATAATCATCAAAAAGATAATCAAGGGGGAAAAGATAATAAACCAGTACAGGTAATCAATCAGTAAAGATGATCAGTCAGTAAAGGTAATCAGTCAGTAAAGATAATAAATCATTAAAGATAATCAGTCAGTAAAGGTAATCAGTCAGCAAAGATAATCAATTAGTACAGATAATCAGTCAGCAAAGATGATCAGTCAGTAAAGATAATCAACCAGTAAAGATAATCAGTCAGCAAAGAGAATCCGTCAGCAAAGATGATCATTCAGTAAAGATAATCAGTCAGTAAAGATAACTAATAAGTAAAGATAATCAATCATTAAAAAAAATCAATCAGTATAGATAATCAGTCAGTAAAGGTAATCAATCGGTACAGGTAATCAATCAGTAAAGGTAATCAATCAGTAAATATAATCAGTCAGTAAAGATAACCAATCAGTAAAGATAATCGGTCAGTAGAGATAATCAGTCAGTAAAGACAACCGGTCAGCAAAGACAATCAGCCAATAAAGATAATCGGTCAATAAAGATAATCAATCACCAAAGATAATCAATCACCAAAGATAATCAGCCAGTAAAGATAATCAGTTAGTACAGATAATCAGCCAGTAAAGATAATCAGCCAGTAAAGATAATCAGCCGGTAAAGATAATCATCCAGTAAGGATAATCAGTCGGTAAAGATATTCAGTCACTAAAGATAATCAGTAAAGGTGATCAATCCATAAAGATAACCAATCCATAAAGATAATCAATTAATAACTCACTGGAACCTGACGACAGGATCTACACACACACACACACACACACACACACACCCCACACACACAACACACACACACAAAACCACACACACACACACACACACACACTCACACACACTCGCAAGACTATGCTTGAAGTTTTAACCTGGATCACCCACCTCCCTCTCACCTATCCTGTAGTCTAGTAGACCACTGAAGTTTTTTGCAACCAGCTTCCTCCATTCACGGGGGAGGGGATAGCCTAGTGGTTAGAACATTGCGCTCGCAATCTGACGACCCGGGTTCGATTCCCGTTCAAGGGGGATACTTTCCCCTGGAGTTAACATCAGTTCAGACTCCACTCTCCCCTAAAGTCTTTCGGGTAGACTAAAACCGGCCCCGCGTGCAACGCATGAAGAACATCTTGCGCACACGTTAAAATCCTGTCCCTTTTCGAAAGAGTAGGCCATTTTGCGGGGGGAACGGGTAAAAATTTTTTTAAAAACCGTATACACACCAAAATAAAAAAAAAAAATCATCTACGCTTTGATTGTTGCTTTACAAGATTCAGCGCTATATAAATTCCATACATTATTATTATTTATTACTATAAACCGAGGCCCCGTGTGCGAACGCACGCATGACATCTTGCGCACACGTTCAATCCTGTTCCGCTTTTCGTAAGAGTAGGCCATTGTGTGCCGGTGGGAACTGATGACAGAATTTACAAAAATCGCATACATACAGGGACTGGATGTAAAAAAGCGCATAAGTGCTTATTCCACTATCCCCGATATCAAAGAATGATTTTTAAACAAAAAAACTCTTCGTGGTTTTCAGCTTTCCGCAGCGAGTAGGTATCCACTAAAAGGGCCCTTTCCTTCACATATTTTTCAGAGGCAGAGAGAGAGAGAAGAGAGAGAGAGAGAGAGAGAGAGAGAAGAGAGAGAAGAGAGAGAGAGAGGGGAGAGAAGAGAGAGAGAGAGAGAGAACATTGGGAAGGTGACCTAGGAATTTACACATAATTATCTTCATCCCTTAATTCGCCTGATATTGCACGCTGCCGAGATCCAAACCCACAACCTCATGGACCTTCAGGCACGCAAGTAGTCAAACGCTGTTAACCACTCGGCTATGTTGTCGTCCCTCTGTATCCAATCAATCCACTTCCCACTTAAGTTTAAAACGCAGAAGACAAAAAGACCCCCCCACACACACACACAAAAACAAAAAAACAAACAAAACAATATATATATATATATATCACTTTAAGTCACGGCAGATTTTTCTGCGTGAAATTCGGACTGCTCTCCCCGGGGAGAGCACGTCGCCACAAGAGCAGCGCCACCCTTTTTTTTTCCTGTCTGCAACAGTATTATATTTTGTTTCCCTATCAGAGTGGCTTTTTTCTACAGAATTTTGCCAGGGACAACTCTCTTGTTGCCGTGGTTTTTTTTACGTGCGCTAAATAATTATGTGCAACACACGGGACCTCGGATCGTCTCATCCGAAAGATAAAAATAATCCCTCCCACCCCACAACCAACAAGCAAAAAACATTAAGTTGATCAAAAAAATGTATAACTGAAAAGGGAAAAATTTCCCCAACTAGGATCGGGGGGGGGGGGGGGGGGGGGGGGGGGGGGGGGGGGGGGGGGGGGGGGGGGGGGGGGGGGGGGGGGGGGGGGGGGGGGGGGGGGGGGGGGGGGGGGGGGGGGGGGGGGGGGAGAAACCCTTCGTATACCTTAAAACACCTGCTCCCTTCCTCCCTCTCCCCACCTCTACCACCACCACCACCCCTCCTCAAAACTATTCAACATCCATCTCCATTCCTTTACTTGACTCTGAACTCCCCCAACCCATGCACCCCCCCCCCCCCACTCCCCCCCCCCCTCCCACGTACCAGGTAATATATTAACCGCGTTCTTGAAGAGACACAACAAACAAGTGATACTGAGAGCAATTTTTCCCTCTTTTTACGTAATTTTTATTCTGTAGATTTTTGCGTTTAGTGTGTGTGTGTGTTGTGTGTGTTTTGTGGTTGTTGTGTGTGGGGTGTGTGTGTTGTGTGTGTGTGTGTGTGTGTGTGGTGTTGTGGTTTTGTGTGTGTTGTGTTGGTGTGTGTGTGTTGTGTTGTTGTGTGTTGTGTGGTTGTGTGGGTTGTTGTGTTGTTTTGTTTGGGGGTGGTGTTGGTGTGTGTGTGTGTGTGTGTGTGTGTTTTGTGTGTGTGTGTGTGTTTGTCTTCAATTTAACGTCTGTTCACTCAAGTGATATTAGAAGTTCGTGTGTGTGGTCGTGTTTGTGTGTGTGTGTGTTGTGTGTGTTGTTGTGTGTGTTTGTGGGTGTGTGTGGGGGTTTAGATGTGTGTGTGTGGTTTGTGAGTGTTGTGATTAGATGTTGTGTGTGTGTGTTTGTGAGTGTGTGAGTTAATGTGTGTGTTGGGGTTTGTGTGTGTGTGTAGATGTGTGTGTGTGTTGTGTGTGTGTGTTAGATTGTGTGTATGTGTCTTTGTGTGGTGTTTGATGTTGTGTATTGTTTTTGTGTGTGTGTTGATTGTTGTTGTGTGTGTGTTTTGTGTGTGTTAGATGTGTTGTGGTTTTGTGTGTGTGGGAATGTGTGGTTGGTGTTTTTGTGTGGTTTTTAGATTGTGTGTATTGTGTTTTGTGTGTGTGTGTTTTAGATTTAGAAATTTTGTGTGTAATGTGTTTTGGGCTATGGGGGGGAGTCACAAGTTTGTCCCACAGGTTAGTAATTGGAGAGTGCTGAGCACTTTATAGCTTCATTTCTATTTGGGGGATTCCTAGCCTTGTATTTCTAAATTCTTAACGCGTTGAGCCTGCTACCATTTGGGTTGGTACCGTTTTGCCGGATTGGCTTCAATAATTCCCCTAGTTCACCCTGATTTAAATTGTACCTGCCCTCTTTAGGTCAGGGAAAAAGGTAAAACAGCCAGGAAGGAATGGCTCCCGCCCTCAATTGCTGGGCCCCCGGAGAATGAAATCTCTGAGCCTCGCTCCCCTACGGTCTTATTGGTTTATGGTAACACTTAAAATATTTTTAGTACTTCCCTTTTTGATGCACATGGTCCGCATAAAACATGTTGGCAAATGTTAATGGAACTTGCACAATGATCGTCTCCTTCCCTTTCACACACACACACACACACACACACACACACACACACACACACAACAAATCAAAACAAAACAAACACACACACACAAACACACACACAAACACAAACACTCAACAAACACACTCACACACCACAAACACACACACACAAACACACACACAAACACAAACACAAACACACTCACAAAACTCACACACACAAAACACACACACACACCAACAAACACATACAAACACACACAAACACATACACACACACACACACACACACTAACACACACACACACAAACACACACAAAAAACACAAAAACACACTCCCCACACACAAACAACCCCCACACACCCCAAACCACACCACAGTCCCCCACACACACAAACACACACACACACAAACAAACTCACACACAAACAAAAAACACACACACCAAACACACACAAACACTCCACACACACACTCACACACAACACACAAACACACTCACAAACACCACACCACACTACACAAACACACACACACACAAACTACACAAACACACACACACACACTCACACACACAAACACACTCACACACAAAATCAAACACACACACATCACACACACACTCAACACACACACACCACACAACAAACACAAACACAACACAAAACACCAACACACACACACACACACACGCACACAACACGCAAACACACACACACAAACACACTCACACACACACACACACTCACAACACACACTCAACACACACAAACACCACACACACACACACAACACCTACACACAAACACACCACACACAACAATACACACACACAAACACACACAAACACACCTCACACACAAAACACACACACAAACACACACACACAACACACAAACACACACACACACACAAACACTCACACACAACACACACACACAACACATTACACACACAAACACACACACAACACCTCACACACAACTACACACACACAAACACACACTCCATAACACACTCACATCACCAAACACTCACCGACACAACACACAACACACACCTCACACACCACTCACACATACAAACACACTCACACACAAACAAACACAAACTCACACACACACTCACACACACAAACATCACACACACACATCACACACACATCACACACAAACAAACACACACACAACAACAATACACACACACCACAAACACACACAATCACGCGCGCAAACACACACACACAACACCTACACCACACACTACAAACACACTCACAACACCACACTCAACACACACAAACCACCATCACACACATACACCAAACACTCTACACACAAACACACTCACAACACAACACATACAAACACACACACAAACAACACACACAAACACACTCACACACACAACACACTCTCCACACACACACATACACATCACACACACACACACACAAAACACACACACTCACAAAACACACACACACAAACACACACACAAACACACACAAACACACACACAAACACACACTCACACACACACACACACACACAACACACACACTCACACACACACAAACACACACACACACACACACACACACACACACACACACACACACACACACCACACACACACACCACACGCTGCGCTCAAGTTCTGGCAGCTCAGATTCAAGCCACCTCCAAGCCATTCAATCAAGGGGAATTTTCCCCACTGGAGTTAACATCAGTGCCGACTCCACTCCTTCGGATGAGACTATAAACCGAGGCTCCGTGTTCAAACGCATGCAGAACATCTTGCGCACACGTTAAATCCTGTTCCTCTCTTTCGGAAGAGTAGGCCATTGTGTGCCGGTGGAAACAGATAACAAAATTTACAAAACCGCATGCACACGGGGACTGGAGGTAAAAAAGTACATTATTGCTTATTCCATTATCCTCGATATAAAAGAATAAATAAAATAAAATAAAATAAATAAAACTGAGATCAACGCGTGAGAAGGCACACGCCGAACATCCCGTGAACACATTAAAACCTGTTCTGCCTTTTCTTAAGAGTAGGCCATCATGCCTCGGTAGGAGCTGATTACAGAATTGACAAAACCGCAAGCACTCTGGGACTGGGTGGGAAAAAGAAAATCATTTAGAGTGCTTGTTCATCATCGTATTCAAAGTAAAAGAATTTAAGATTTTAAAAGCAGATAGATAGAGAGTATTATCTTTACTAGTACTAGTACTAGTACTACTACTACTACTACTACTACAATTCTACTGCTGCTGCTGCTGCTGCTGCTGCTGCTGCTGCTGCTGCTGCTGCTGCTGCTGCTGCTACCACCACTACCACTACCACTACCACTACTACTACTACTACTACTGCTACTACTTCTACTACTACTATTACTACTACTGCTGCTACTACTACTACTACACTACTACTAACTACCACTCCTATACCACTACTACTACTCTACTGCTGCGCGTCTGCTACCACTACTATTTCTACTATACTACACTACACTACTACTACTACTACTACTACTACTACTACTACTACTACGCTGCTCGCTGCTACCAAATACTATTACTATCTACTAAATACTACTACTACTACACTACTACTACTACTACTACTACTACTAACTACCACTAACATACTACTAAAATACTACTCTCTCTACCAACTACTACTACTACTACTACTCTACTCACTACCTACTACTAAATACTACAAATACTACTACACTGCTGCTGCCCAACCACTACTAAACTACTACTACCAACTACTACTACTACTCTACTACTCTAACCACTACATCTACAACTACCTACAGCTCTCTACCACCATCACAAACTACACACTACTACTACCACTACAACTACAACAACTACTCACTACACACTCACACACACTACGACCTAACACCTCCACTACACCCCCACACCTACTACTACTACACCCACTACTACTACTTCAAAGCACCAAAGGGGGGAAAACCCCCCCAACTAACTTCCCCCAAAAAAATTACACAAAACCCCCAAAATGGGGGGGGGGGGGGGTTACCCCCCCCCAAAAAAAAAAAAAAGGCAGGCCCAAAAATTTTTTCCCAAAACCGGAAAAGCAAAGGGCCCCCTTTCCCCCGGCCCCCAAAATTAACCCTTCAATAAACACCACAAAACCAAAACCCCCCCCAAAAAAAAAAAATTTTAAAAAAAAAAAAAAAAAAAATTTTTTTTTAAAATATATATATATAATATATATATATAATATATATATATACATACATACGTATACATACATACATACACACATACATACATACACATACATACAGACAGACAGACAGACAGACATACATACATACATACACACACACACATACATACATACATACATGCATACATGCATACATACATACATACATACAGCCAGACAGACATACATACACACATACACACATACATACATATCATACAACATACTACTACAATACATACATACATACATACATACATACATACATACATACATACATACACCAACATACATCACACACATACATACATACATACATACATACATACATACATACATACATATCCAACATCACACATACATCATACATACATACATACATACATACATACATACATACATACATACATGCATGCATACATACATACATACATTCATACATACATACAGTCATACATACATACACACACATACACACATACATACATACCTACATTCATACATACATACATACATACATACATACATTCATACAACAACATACATACATACATACATACATCAACATACATACAAACATACATACATACACACACATACATACATACACACACATACATACTACATACATACACACACACAACATACATACATACATAACATACATACAAACACACATACATACATACACACATACATACACATACATACATACATGCATACATGAATGTTACCATTGGAAGTAAAGATAATCAGTCAATAAAGAGAATCAGTCTGTACAGATAATCAATCAATAAAGATAATCATTGAGTACAGATAATCAGTCAGTAAAGATAATCAGTCAGTAAAGATAATCAATCAGTAAAGATAATAATTCAGTAAAGATAATCAGTCAGTAAAGATAATTAATCAGTAAAGATGATCAGTCAGTAAAGATGATCAGTCAGTAAAGATGATCAGTCAGTAAAGATAATCAATCAGTAAAGATAATCAATCCATAAAGATAACCAATCATAAAGATAATAATCAATCATTAAAGACAATCAGTCATTAAAGATAATCAGTCAGCAAAGATAATCAATTAGTAAAGATAATCAGTCAATAAAGGTAATCAATCCATAAAGATAATCAATTAATAACCCACAGGAACCTGACAGGAAGTTTGGTATCTCTCACACTTCTCACCTTTAACCTTATGCACGCGAAAACACACACACACACACACAACCCCAAACGCCCTTTTTGCGGAACAAACGACCACATACAAAACAGACATGAAAACAACACACTTACTTATTTTAATCACCACATCTGAAACCATATGTTTTGAGTTTCACCATCAATAACCAATTAATATAAATTAAAAAATTGCCCGCACTAAAAATTTTTTGATCCCTCAATAGACGCTTTTAAACTGGAGAACATAATCACTATTTTAAATAAGTTAAATGCACTTAAACAAAATTTGAAACAGTCAGATTCATGTGAGATCAATTTCAATCTCATTCTATTTGAGGTATTGAAAATTTTTCCAATTTCGAACGTCTCTGGAAAAAATGAAAATTCAAAGTTACCCGCCATGTAGAAGTATTGCATAGTTCCACTCGATTTTAGTAGTTAACATATTGTTATTTCATTTCCTAGGATATTTAAAGTTTCTCCTTTAAAGTATATAATATTTAGATGATAGTGAGAAGATAATAATTAGTAAAGATAATCGTTCAATAAAGGAAACAAACAAAGAAACAAAAACACAGAGAACCATGACAGGAAGTTTCTAATCTTTTCTCCCACTTCTTCATTCCTCTCTAACCTCCTTACACTGTCACTTCCCTCGCTAATAACACTTACATAACACACGTAAACGAAGACAACACACCACGCGCGCGCGCGCGCACACACACACGCACACACACACACACACACAGAAGAGAATGAAGGTACTCACAAGACTATGCTTGAAATTTTAACCTGGATCACCCACCTCCCCCTCGCCTATCCTGTAGTCTAGTAGACCGTTGGGGCACCACTGAAGTTTTTTGGAACCAGCTTCCTCCATTCACGGGGGAGGGGATAGCCTAGTGGTTAGAACATTGCGCTCGCAATCTGACGACCCGGGTTCGATTCCCGTTCAAGGAGGATACTTTCCCCTGGAGTTAACATCAGTGCAGACTCCACTCTCCCCCAAAAGTCCTTCGGATGAGACTATAAACCGGGGCCCCGCGTGCGAACGCACGCAGAACATCTTGCGCACACGTTCAATCCTGTTTCGCTTTTCGTAAGAGTAGGCCATTGTGCGCCGGTGGGAACTGATGACAGAATTTACAAAAATCGAATACACACGGGGACTGGATGTAAAAAAGCGCATAAGTGCTTATTCCACTATTCCCGATATCAAAGAATGATTTTTAAACAAAAAAACTCTTCGTGGTTTTCAGCTTTCCGCAGCGAGTAGGTTCCAGTCAAAGGTCTCTCTTCACATAGTTTTCAGAGGCAGAGAGAGAGAGAGAGAGAAGAGAAGAGAAGAGAGAGAGAAGAGAGAGAGAGAGAGGAGAGAGAGAGAAGAAAAGAGAGAGAGAGAGAGAGAGAGAGAGAACATTGGGAAGGTGACCTAGGAATTTACACATAATTATCTTCATCCCTTAATTCGCCTGATATTGCACGCTGCCGAGATCCAATCCCACAACCTCATGGACCTTCAGGCACGCAAGTAGTCAAACGCTGTTAACCACTCGGCTATGTTGTCGTCCCTCTGTATCCAATCAATCTACTTCCCACTTAAGTTTTAAAACGCAGAAGACAAAAAGACCCCCCCCCCCCCCCACACACACACACACAAAACAAAAAAACAAACAAAACAAATATATATATATATATATATATATATATATATATATATCACTTTAAGTCACGGCAGATTTTTCTGCGTGAAATTCGGACTGCTCTCCCCGGGGAGAGCACGTCGCCACAAGAGCAGCGCCACCCCTTTTTTTTTTCCTGTCTGCAACAGTATTATATTTTGTTTCCCTATCAGAGTGGCTTTTTTCTACAGAATTTTGCCAGGGACAACTCTCTTGTTGCCGTGGTTTTTTTTACGTGCGCTAAATAATTATGTGCAACACACGGGACCTCGGATCGTCTCATCCGAAAGATAAAAATAATCCCTCCCACCCCACAACCAACAAGCAAAAAACATTAAGTTGATCTAAAAAAATGTATGAACTGAAGGAAACAGTTCCCTAACTAGGATCTGAGGGGGGGGGGGGGGGGGGGGGGGAGAAGATCCATTCGTATACCTTAAAACACCTGCTCCCTTCCTCCCTCTCCCCACCTCTACCACCACCACCACCCCTCCTCAAAACTATTCAACATCCATCTCCATTCCTTTACTTGACTCTGAACTCCCCCAACCCATGCACCCCCCCCCCCCACTCCCCACCCCCCTCCCACGTACCAGGTAATATTAACCGCGTTCTTGAAGAGACACAACAAACAAGTGATACTGATGAGCAAGTTTTTCCTCTTTTTTACGTAATTGTATGTCTGTAGATTTTGCGTTTAGTGTGTGTGTGTGTGTTGTGTGTGTGTGTGTGTTGTGTGTGTGTGTGTGTGTGTGTGTGTGTGTGTTGTGTGTGTATGTGTTTTGTGTGTGTGTGTGTGTGGTGTGTGGTGTGTGTGTAGTTGTGTGTGTGTTGTGTGTGTTTGTGTGTGTGTGTGTTTGTTGGTGTGTTGTGTTGTGTGTGTGTGTGTGTGTGTGTGTGTTGTGTGTGTTGTGTTGTGTGTGGTGTGTGTGTGTGGTGGTGTGTGTGTGTATGTTTTGTGTGTGTGTTGTCTTCAATTTAACGTCTGTTCACTCTAAGTGATATTAGAAGTTCGCGCGTGCGCGCGCGTGTGTGTGTATGTTTGTGGTGTGTGAGTTAGATGTGTGTGTGTTGTGGTGTGTATATGTGTTGTGTGTGGGGAGTTAGATTGTGTGTGTTGTGTGTGTATATGTATTGTGTGTGTGTGTTGTGTGTTGTGTGTTGTGTGTGTGTTAGATGTTAGATGTGTTGTGTGTGTGTGTGTGGTGTGTGTGTGTGTTGTGGGTGTGTGTGTGTGTGTGTGTGTGTTTAGGTCGTGTGGGTTGGAGTAAGTTTGTCTAGTAGGTTAAGTAGTTATGAAGAAGTGCTGAGGCACTTATAGCTTCATTTCCTTAATTTTGAGTATTCTAGTTTTGTGTTTCTAAATGTTAGCAGCGTTGGTGGATGTGTTTGAATTTCCCCCCTTAAAATTGAACCCCCCCCCCTTTTTTTTTGTGTTTTTTGGGTTTTTTTTATGATA
>JAQIHA010001338.1:0-10000 GCA_028751875.1 Rapana venosa
CACTTTTAACTGTCCACATTCAGGAGACTCAGGCGGCCCGCTGATGTGCGAGCACGATGGCCGCTTCTACGTCACGGGGGTGATGAGCTGGCTGATCAACAACTGCTCTGCCCGAGGCTTCCCAAACGTCTTCACCCGCGTGACCTCCTACCTGGACTGGATCTATCAGCAGCTGGACTTCTACGAGTGGTGGAGGTTCAACTAAGGGCAGCTGGATGGGCAGCTGGATGGTCAAGCAGGACATAGCAGTGGTGGTGTTGTTGATGGACAAGACACTGAGAGATTAGAGAGTGTGTGGGAATTTCTTTCTTTATTTATTTATACCACTTTAAGTCACGAGATTTCTCTGCGTGAAATTCAGGCTGCTCTCCCCGGGGAGAGCACGTCGCCACAAGAGCAGCGCCACCTTTTTTTTGGGTCTGCAACTGTATTTCTTTCCCTAATCAGAGTGGCTTTTTTTCTAAGAATTTTGCCAGGGACAACTCTCTTGTTGCCGTGGGTTCTTTTACGTGCGCTGCATAATTTTCTGTAACACACGGGGCCTCGGTTTATCGTCTCATCCGAAAGACTAGCGCCCAGACCACCACTCATGGTCTAATGGATGGGGGAAAGTTTGGGCCCAGACGGGATACGAACCACGCACACTTCCGACCCGGACTTTTCGCTTTCTAGACAGGCGCGTTACCTTTAGACCACCGATCCACCGGAAAGCTAACCAGGAATGCAGTACTAGCTGGTTAGTGTCCAGTTGAGTGTTTGGTAAGGCTAACCAGGAATGCAGGTAGTACTAGCTGGTTAGTGTCCAGTTTGAACTTATAATTATAATCTGAATGTAGATTGTTAAAGATAGCTAGCTTTGGCTGCCTCTGTGAGTGTTGGAAATGTGACACAGATGCGTGTCAAGTTTCATGCAATGCTGCAGACTGAGGTAGAGACTTCACTTAAGCTGCTTTGGGTGTGTGCTGGGGGCTATGAACAAGAAGACTGGATTGGAGATTGGTTTCTTCTACTACCAATGTCTGCTAAAGAACTTGACTTTTTTGTTTTGGCGTGTGCGGATTGGATTACTTACTGATTCCGACGAAGGAGAAAGATTATATAAATGCAATATGAGTTTGCGTGTTGGCAGTTCACAGATTGTGGTCAAGATTCACACAGCGCTGTTTTGTGGTGTGGATAAAGCATGTTCAATATACTATAGGGACGTCAGAGTGTGAACTGGCCTTGTGTGGAAGGGTTTGTTACGGAAAGCCGAGGAGTGGAGGAAGCTGGTTGTAAAATCTCCAAATGTGTTCCAAGACTATGGGATGGGTGATGGTGAAGATAGGGGAGAAGATGAGCTCTTTAAGTGAGGATAGTGCATTATCACAAGACAAACTAGAGATCATGGATTATCCATTGTTAGGACTGATGTAAGTGGAGAGGATTTAACGATAGCTGCCTGGATGTGAACAATACATTGTCATTTAAATTCTTTGGAAATGGTGAGGATCTGGGTAGAATTGTCTATGTGCGGAAATGCATCAGCAGATCAACGACTGCGATAGGTGGCTGGGCATCTTGATACAACTTTGCGGGTGTAGTGATTTACTGACCTGGTTGACAGACTTCTGGACACAACTAGCTCCTGTGAGAGTGTGAGTGAGTGAGGCAGTATCAGTTTACAGGAGGGAGAAGACTTAACCCGAGTTGACTGTGTTTGAAAAATGCACCGATGAGTTGACTGGCTTTTGTCAAGAAAGAAGATTCACGTAGTATTGTAGGAAATGCATTTTCAATTGACATCGAGTGATGGAGATTCATCTTTAACTGTCCGGATGTAGATAATGTATTATCAGTGAACAAGGCTTTTGTAAGATGTGTAGATTCTCAAACTTGAGCCGCTTGGGTGTGGATTAGCATTTGAATGACTTAAGCTGCTTGGATGTGGGCAAAGCATAAACAAATGACAGAAAACGATGGAGAAAGCTGCATTTGAGCTGTTTGCATGGAAGCCAATGCATTAACATTGACAGAAAAATGATAGGGAAAGACAGCACTTAAGCTGTGTAGGTGTGGGTAATCTATCATGAACTATGACTTGACTTTCAAGTTATGGGGGGGTCCCCTACCAAAGATTCAGTGTGTTGTGAGTGAGTAACATTGAGTCCAGTTAGACCAGACGCTTGAGATTCATATAGAACATTTCCCTGGGGGGGAAATCATGTGTCATACAGCTAACACAGTAAACAAGTTATAGTCCTTCCGGATGTGCTACTATAAACCAGAGGCCCCGTGTGCGAAAAGGCATGCACGAACATCTCGCGACACACGTTAAATCCTGTCCGCTTTTCGAAAGAGTAGGCCATTGGTGCCGGTGGGAACAGATGACAAAAGTTACAGAACCTGCAATACACGGGGACTGGATGTTCAAAGAAAAGCACAATGAGTGCTTATTCATAATTCCGATTAAAACAATAAAAAAGGAGGTGTCATCTGAGCGCATTTGTGTGCTTTACAAGATTCAGCGCTATATAAATCCATACAAGGATCTAATATGAGATTACAGTAGTTAAACCGGAGAAAAAGATCACAAGGCCTCATAGGGGCACAAAAGTCCCAAAGGCTCGCTGAACACAAAGGAGAAGCTGCAGGATCACTTCCAAGAGAGCATGTACAACAGACGTACAAGGAGGGAGTGACAGCGCAGAGTGACAGCCAAGCACGCTACACAACCTCTGGCAGACTCAGAAGAGAACGGCGTGATACACGAGAATCATATAGGTCGTGACATGGCGCAAGAGACCGAGGCAGACACCGGGGGGGGGAAGAGGGAGGGAGGGAGAGTAAGAAGGGCTGCTACAGAGGGAGGGAGCAGGGAGGGTTGCTACAAGAGGGCTAGGGGGGAGGCGGCTACAGAGAGAGGGAGGGCTGCTACAGAGGGAGGGCTGCTACAGGAGAGGAGGGCTGCTACAGAGGGAGGGAGGGCTGCTACAGAGGGAGGGAGGGCTGCTACAGAGGGAGGGAGGGCTGCTACAGAGGGAGGGAGGGCTGCTATAGAGGGAGGGAGGGCTGCTACAGAGGGAGGGAGGGCAGCTACAGAGGGAGGGAGGGATGCTACAGAGGGAGGGAGGGATGCTACAGAGGGAGTGCTATATCCTGCAGTGGATGGATAACAACGCCTAGGTGTTAACGTGTTAAAGCGAGTGTTGCTCTGCCTGGATTGAATCTCTCAAAGACTGGAATTTTACGAGTGTTGTGGATTCTGATAAAGCTGTATTGTATGGACAAGCTGTCTGGGTATGGTCAAGCTATCTGGGTATGGAAAAAGCTGTTTGGGTATGGAAAAAGCTGTTTGGGTATGGATAAAGCTGTTTGGGTATGGATAAAGCTGTCTGGGTATGGATAAAGCTGTCTGGGTATGGATAAAGCTGTCTGGATATGGATTAAGCTGTTTGGGTATGGAAAAACTGTTTCGGTATGGAGAAAGCTGGTTGGGTATTGAAAAAGCTGTCTGGGTATGGATAAAGCTGTTTGGGTATGGAAAAAGCTGTTTGGTATGAAAAAGCTGTCTGGGTATGGATAAAAGTTTATGGATATGGATAAAGCTGTTGGGTTGGAAAAAAAGCTGTGTTGGAGAAACTGTTTGGGTCATGGATAAAAGCTGTTTGGAATATGGGAAAAAGCTGTCTGGGTATAGATAAAGCAGTTTAGTTACGAGAGTAAGCTGTCTGGGTGTGGATAAAGGCTGCCTTTCTGGTGTAGGAATTCAAAGCGCAAGGTATGGATACAGCTTGTTCTGGGTATGGATCGAACAGTCGGGATCGGACAAAGCTTCTGGTAAGGATAAAGCCTGTCAGGTATGGACAAAGCTGTCTGGGTGTGATAACAAGCTGTCCGGGTTCAGAATGGATAAAGCTCAGTCTAGGGTATACAGATAAAGCTTCAGGGTATGGATAATGCTGTCTGGGTAAGGATAAAGCTGTCAGGTATGGACAAAGCTTCTGGGGTGGATTAACACTGTCGATATGGAAAGCGTTGGATATGAAAAAAAGCGGTTGTGGAGGGAAACAAGCTCATTTTAGGTAGTGGAAAAGCTGTCTGAATATGGCGAATAAGGAGCAGTTTGGAATGGAAACTAATCTGTCTGAAGATGAGATAGAGCTGTGGGCACCTGGTTGACAAACTGTTTTGAATAGTGAAACGCGTAAATTGCATATGGACAAAGCATTCTCAGGTGACTGAGACTCGAATGAGTCCGTTGAAAATACTATTCGGTGTGACGCTTTTCAATGGTGTAGACATTTCCATAACAGCACTGCCTCCTCTCTGGTTTATGGGTCATTCGTCGAATACTGACGGACAAACCATATAGAGAGAGACTAAAGCTAGCGCTGTACCGGTTGTAAACAACTGTAGTTATGCAACAGACATTGAGAAGGCTGAACACAGAGCTGTTGGGTTGGGTATGAATGTAGTATTATTATGATCGCGGCAGTGCTTGTATGGAGTTAATTTCAGGAGAGCTTTTAACACAGAAATGCATTTCAGTTTAACAGGACTCCTATCGTGTAAAGAGCATATCTGATATATGCTTTGTGATTTTGACAATTTTACAAGTCGTGATTTGAAACAGATCAGTCAGGTGTCGATGCTAAACTTATTGACATACTTTTGTCAGTGATTGGTACCAAAAAAGTGGAAAAATGGTAAAGGTGTTCACATAACCGTATGGCGGGTCGTTGGAGCGATGTGTCGGAGACCCCACTTCTCAAGAGCCACATGTTTGAAGCAGTGGCCCCTATCTCTTTCTCCTTTGCTCATGACCGTTACCTTCATTCAGTGACAACGCCCTAGCTAAATGCTGACCTATGACCAAGCATACGTCAGGTGTCAGGCGACATGTTCGACATCGCCATTCCACCTGTCCGCCGTTTGGAAAGCTGCATCATCGGTTGAACTGATTGTTATGTTTGTGAAGAATTATGTTCTTACTGTTCTCTGGTCGTGGATAATGCAATATCAGTCGAGTCACTTCTGAGAGGACTTAGCTATCAACTTGAGATTAAAGCTGGTGTGGTTACGTTAGGGTAAGACAGACTGCTTAAGTTAGTGCAGTTTGAAACACAGTTGTAGTGCACATACTGTATGACTGAGACAGACGGAAGGAGGTGGGGGTGGGGTGAGGGGCAAGTGTACCGTTCAGTTTTGATGGATTGATGATCGACAGACGCACGTTGCGTGGGTGGGTGGATGGATAGTGTAAATTGTTTGGTATACCCCTTTTAATCACGACAGATTTCGCTGTGTGGAATTCAGGCTACTCTCCCTGTGAAGAGTGCGTCGCTACAAGAAGCCCCTTTCTATATAGGGGTTTTTTTCTTATCCTGTTTGCAAGTGAATTGTTTCGTTTGGATAAATGGATGGATGGATGGATGGATGATGGATGGATGGATGGATGACGGACGGACGGACAGACGGATGAATGGATGGATGGATGAATGGAATGGATGGATGGATGGACGAACGGATGGACGGACGGATGGATGGTCATATTGTCTTGTCCCATCACATCACTCCATGTGTACGTTATTTCTAAGCATTACAACTACTTTTGTTCTCTTTTTTATTTTTTGCTACATGAAAAGATGTGGACATATTCAGAGATATAACGCTCTTTGCTACTGTGATTCTTTTTGACCTGAGCTATACACGTCATGTGTTGTTGCATGCTTTACTCTTCAATCAGCCAGTCTCCAAGACCATCACTTCGACCACCATTCTGGGCAAGTCTTGCAGTCTGGAGAATTTCAGACAAGCCCCCCAAAAAGGGATGAATGGATGATTTGATGGGGAGAGAGTTATGCGAGGGTGTGAAAATGTGTAAAATGTGTGAAAATGTGTAAAAGTGTGTTTAAAATGTGAAAATGGGTGAAAATGTGTAAAAGTGTGTTAATGTGTGAAAATGTGTAAAAATGTGTAAAAATGTGTGAAAATGTGTAAAATGTTTGAAAACGTGTAAAATGTGAAAACATGTTAAATGTGTAGAATGTGTAAAAATGTGTGAAATGTGTAAAAATGTGTGAAAATGTGTAAAATGTTTGAAAACGTGTAAAAATGTGAAAATATGTTAACATGTGTAAAAATGTGTGAAATGTGTAGAAATATGTAAGAATGTGTAAAAATGGATGCACGGCCGGCTCAGACTATTTTGTGATGGGGGATTCACAAAAATGTGGAGATGTGTAAAAAGGAAAAATGTGGATGCACATAATTGTGGATGAATAATGTGGATCCTGTATCGAGAGGAAACTGTGCCATAGATTGTGATTTTCTTCTTTTTGTTTGTTTACATTTTTGTATTACACAAAAAAGTGTACACCGTGTATAGCGCTTTACAATTCTTTTGTCATATATATATCAAACGTGGATTGTACAGCGATAACTGACTCGTAACAACAACAACAACAGTCTTGTAGCATGTGAGGGGGGATGCCCTCCCCCTGTTGTATGTTGTTTGCTTATGATGTGTGTGTATTGAATAATGCATGTTTAAACCAAAAGTTCCCTGTGGGGATGCCGGGGGGCCTGTCAGTATAAATAGCAACCCCACCTTCCGCAAATTCTGCGCTAGAAATTTCCTCTTTTCTATCACTCTCTGGGTTTCCTGCCTTGTTCCTTTTCTTCCTGTCACCCCCTTCTTGTCTATTTTCTGCCTTCTTGGGTCCATTCTCCTGCCCTTTTTCATTTTTCCAAGAAAGGCTTCAATGATCACAATTATCTCATAGTCGGATGCGCTGGGCCTGACTTGTCAGGCGCTTAACGGCAGTGCAACGCATTTTCGTTCATATAAAAGGCAACAATAGTTGCTGTCTGAGCGTTCGACGAACGACGAAGAAGAAAAAACCCACACGCCTGCGAAATGTGCAACACTGTTCGATGGGTAGGGGTTTAAACCTCTTCGTTGTAGACATTTTGGCTAAATCTCTCATTCTTTCACGGCTGGACTATTGCAATTCTCTTTTGGCTGGTCTGCCAGCATCATCAATCCACTCCCTTCAACGTATTCAAAACTCTGCAGCTCGTCTAGTCCTCAAAAAGAAAAAATCTGAACACATTACCCCTCTCTTGCGATCTCTCCACTGGCTGCCTGTGCCACAAAGAATAAACTATAAGATCAGTACTCTCTGTTACATATGTCTCCACAAAACAGTTCCCTCCTACTTCTGCGAATGTCTTCACTTGTACACTCCTTCTCGTTCCCTCCGCTCTGCTGCAGATTCCTTGTGCTTACGAATACCTAGATTCAGCCAGTCCACTGTTGGTCGTCGCTCTTTCTCTGTTTCTGGTCCATCGATTTGGAATGGCCTCCCTATCTCTCTTCGCCAAAGGCCTTCTTGTAACACTTTTTAATCCGGCCTCAAGACATATTTGTTTCAAACCTAAGATTTTCTTCTCCTGTTTCATTTCATAGCTATCCCTGCTTTTCAACAACCAAAAATTCCATAACCCTGCCAAAGTGTATAACATGTGTGTGTGTGTGTGTGTGTGTGTGTGCGTGCGTGCGTGCGTGCGTGCGTGCGTGCTGGTGCGTGCGTGCGTGCGTGCGTGCGTGCGCGCGCATTTGGACTTGCTAGAACTATTACTTGCTATTGGTTGCATGACTGTGTAAGGACGAGTTGAGTGCAAGCGCTTTGATTTGTCTGTGCAAGATACAGCGCTATATAAATTCCATTTAGTAGTAGTAGTAGTAGTAGTAGTAGTAGTATAGTAGTAGTAGTAGTAGTAGTAAATGGTAAACTGTTCAACATAAACAGCGTTTCCTTTAGAGGCTGCATGATAACTGTCTATGCATGCTCTGTTCCTGCAGTGCTGTACAGAGATGGGGCATTACAGATGCGCAAGCAGTAACACTTGCTTTTGTTCTAATCGTCTATCCGTGTGTGTGGTTGTTTTTGTGTGTACACCAATTCGCTGTCCTCTCAGGAGTGGTATGGAGGGGACAGTGAGAAGAAGGAGACAACATGGGATCTGATGTGATAATTATGGATAATTATGCTTTCGGCGCTGATTAGCTGATAGAATGGCCTGAGTATGAACGTGCGTCATTTTTTGTGCAGTAGAATTCTCCATGTCTTCTTCCTACCGTAATGTTGGATATGAGTGTGCTTTTCGGTAATTGTATATGTTTAGATTGTATTCTTTTGAATGTTTGAAATCTCGCTGTATTTGTCTCTGTCTGTTTGTCTGTCTGTTTGCTCATCTGTTTGTCTGTCTGTATGAATTTTGGATATGGTGCTTTTCGGTATTTTGATATGTTTAGATTGTATTCTTTTGAATGTTTGAAATCTCGCTGTATTTGTCTCTGTCTGTTTGTCTGTTTGTTTGCTCTCTGTTTGTCTGTCTGTCTGAATGTTGTATATGTGTGCTTTTCGGTATTTTGATATGTTTAGATTGTATTCTTTTGAATGTTTGAAATCTCGCTGTATTTGTCTCTGCCTGTTTGTCTGTCTGTTTGCTTGTATGTCTGTCTGTGTCTGTCTATCTGTCTCTCTCTGAGTAATTTATTCCTATTAACTCTTTCTCTCTCTGTCTCTGTGTAGTATTTTTAAAAGTCTGTTTTGCTACACGTTATGACTTTCATATCTAACTTATGTATTTTTCCACAGTTTCATACTCATAGTATTTGCAAGATTGTTATTATATGTTGCTTTTTTTTATACTATTCATGATTATTTTGTACGAACATATTGTGAATGATATTATCATCTTTTTAAAAAAAAACTGTTGTCTTGATATTGGTGGTATTATTGCATTGAAAATATTGAAAAGGGTCTATCAGTACTATGAAGCCCATAATATGGGCATATTATGTAAATGAGAAAGAAGTGTTCAAACAGCATGATAATTGTCTAGACATATACTTCAGTATATCAAGCCTTGGGTTAGTAGTCATTCGGTGAAGGCTCTGAAGACGGATAAAGGCTGCCTGTATGACAAGATACTTAAAAAGGCTATACCTCCTATTACAGTGAGAATACTGTTTATACTGAATTATATTTTTTATTGTTATGCCTTTACTAACCATTCATTTCCTTCTTATTACAATGACAATACTGTCCAATATTATAAATCATTATCCTTTTGTTGATATGCCTTCAGCCGATCAGTCATTTCATTTTCATTACAGTAAGATTATTGTTTATACTAAACTATCTTTTGTTGTTATGCTTTTAGCTGAGCAGTCATTCCGTTCTTATCACTGCGAGAGTGCTGTTTATACTAAATTATTATCTTTTTGTTGTTATGTTGTTAGATTACCAGTCATTTCATTCTTAATACTGCAAGAATACTTACATTAAATTATTATAGTTTTTGTTGTTACGCATTTAAATGACCAGTCATTTCATTCCTATAACAGTTATAATATTGTTCATGCTAAATATTGATCTTTTTGTGATGCATTTGGCTAATCAGTAACATTAGTCTTATTACAGTGAGAATACTGTTTATACTAAATTAGTATTTTTGGTTGTGATGTTTTTAGCTAACCAGTAAGTTTCTTATCATTATTGTGAGGTTATTGGTTATACTGAATTTTCTGTTTTTCTTTTCAGCCAACTAATCATTTATTCTTGTTACAGGATGGTTACTCTTCATACTGAATTTGTTGTTTTTTGTTATACTTCTAAACAACCAGTCATTCGTTTTGTTTATACAGTGTGATTATCGTTCTTTGTTATCTTTTTTGTTACCCTTTCAATATAATAGCCATTCATTCTTATTGCAGTGTGGTTACTGTTTGTACTGAACTTGTTATCATTTTTGTTACGTTTTTAAATAATATTGCCGAATGTATTCTCCATTTTTATTGTTTCTACGGAAAGGGGTGGGATGGGGTGGGGGAATCTTGTATATATCACTTTTTTATCTGATTATATTACTTTTCTATGTTTGAACTGGACTTGTACACAAATAAACATTGAATATGTTTCTTTATATTAAAAAAAACTTGAGTTAA
>JAQIHA010001339.1:0-11608 GCA_028751875.1 Rapana venosa
TCTCTCGGTGTGTCTGTCTCTCTTGTGTCTCTTTTGTGTGTGTGTGTGTGTCTCTCTCTCTTTTTTCTCTCTCTCTCTATCTCTCTCTCTCTTCCCTCCCCTTCCTCCCCCCCCCCTTTTCTCTCTTCTCTCTCTCTTTCTCTCTCTTTCTCAGTGTCTACTGATAGACAGAATTTATCTCGATTTATTTTTTCCATGAATCATCAACAAAAGAAAAAACATAACTTTCTAGACATTGATCATTATATTGATGAATACTACATTTTTACATTCGAAACATTGTCGATGATGACGCACGTGAATTATCTTGTGATGAATGAATTTTCAAGATAGTGTGGATGAAATCTCCTTGTATTATTATTATTGTGCTGCATTGTTTCTTAGTTGTAAAAAAAAAAAAAAAAAAAAAAAAAAAAAAAAAAAAAAAAAAAAAGGGGGGAAAGGGTGGCGCAGCGCTAAGTGGCGACGCGTTCTCCCGCTCCCCCCGGGGAGAGCAGCCCGAATTTCACGGAGAGAAATCTTGCCGTGACTTAAGTGGTATGAAATAAATCTGAGCGCTTTGTTTTGTGCTTTACAAGATTCAGCGCTATAAATTCCATACATTATTATTATTATTATGATAGTAATGTATTTATAAAAATCATATTCATGTGATATGCCCATTTCCGTATCCCCGTCATTCTTTGTATTGTGGCCTAAGGCCGATGTGCTGTAAAAGTCTAAAGTCTGAAGTCTCTGTCTCTGTCTGTCTTTTTCTCTGTGTGTGTCTCTGTCTCTCTCTCTCTCTCCCTCTCTCTCTCTCCCTCCCTCCCCTCTCTCTCTCTTTCTCTGTGTCGCTCTCTGTCTCTGTCTCTTTCTGTGTGTGTCTCTGTTCTGTCTCTCTCCCCCCCTCTTTTCTCTGTGTCTCTCTCTTTTCTCTGTCTCTTTCTCTGTGTCTCTCTCTGTCTCTTTCTCTGTGTGTGTGTGTGGTGTCTCTCTCTCTCTCTCTCTCTCTCTCTCTTCCCTCTCTCTCTCTCTCTCCCTCCCTCCCTCTCTCCCTCTCTCTCTCTCTCTTTCTCTGTGTCTCTCTTGTCTCTGTCTCTTTCTCTGTGTTTTGTGTGTGTGTGTCTCTCTCTCTCTCTCTCTCTGCCTATCTCTCTTTCTCTCTCCCCTCTCTCCCCCCCTCCCTCCCTCTCTCTTTTCTTTTTTCTCTGTGTCTCTCTTGTTTTTGCCTGTCTCTCTGTCTCTTTCTCTTGTGTGGTATCTGCCCCTCCCTCTCTCTCTCTCTCTTTCTCTGTGTCTCTGTCTGTCTCTCTGTCTCTTTCTGTCTCTCTTCTCTCTCTCTCTCTCTCCCTCCCTCTCTTCTCTCTCTTTTCTCTGTGTCTCTGTCTGTCTCTCTGTCTCTCTCTCTCTGTCTCTCTCTCTCTCTCTCTCTCTCTCCCCCTCTCTCTCTTCTCTCTCTTTCTCTGGTCTCTGTCTGTCTCTCTGTCTCTTTCTCTCTCTCTCTCTCTCTCTCTCTCTTTTCTCTCTCTCTCTCTCTCAAGTCGAGAAGCAAACAATTCGAGATTCTTATCCCAACTCTGTTGGGGGCTCTTGAGTATCCGACATGTGCAGAAGTGCACTTTTTCAGGTATTGAAAATTATACAAAAACTATTATTCTGATCACAGAAATTGATGTAAATGTGAAACGGCTTTGCATTCGGACATAAACGCTAGTGTTGGGTTCTATTTGCCTACACTTAATGTTGTGCTTGAGCTGACCATAAAATTTCCCAAACTAAATATGGTTTTAGTTTTCCAGATATTTGTAAATATAATGTTGTGCCTGTCTTGCTAACAAAGCATACTAAGTAGCCATTTTTCTCATCATGCTAACGGACAGGCTGTTTTAAAGCCGGGTGAACTCAGTGTTCATGTTGGACATTTCTTCGGGTGTCGCGCAGACTGGCTTTCTGTTTATGCATGTTATTCTGTTGACCAGCAGTGATATTGAACTAAACCCCTGGGCCTGAAGAAAACAGCGTTTTTTCTACATGTGGATGGAGTTTTCTCAACTGATGAACTGTTTCCAGCTTCACTCTTCAAATATCTCCAGATTACTGGAAGAAAAATTTCAAGAGCAGGATGTGCATTTTCGAGTCTTAGGGCCGAAAATAAGCAAGCTAAAAAGCCACCGTTGAAGAGAAATACTGAAGAAATCACAGATCTCCGAGAGGAAAGAGAGTTGATGGCAGAGCGAATTGACAGGGTGGAAGAAAAGATAGAGCCACTGAAGTTGAATAAAAAGAAGAACAATTTAAATTCTTTGGCATTGATGAAAATGGTACGGAGACTGGAATGCCAAAAGAAGAACTGATAGTAGACATCTTGAACTACCATTCCTCGATGATTGTCTGGCAGAGGTCGGCATTGAACCCCGCCTACAGAATAGGCAGCCGACACCAGGAGACATGCCACCCCCACTACTTGTTCAATTTGCGGTGGGGAGATAAAATCAGCATCCTCAGGGACCAAGAACTACGGGGAGGCTCTGCGAAGAATAAACATCAGAGTGACTTCTGATCTCACCCCCCGTCAGAGAGAAATGGTGAATTTCCATAGGGACCAGGGCAAAGTGGCCTATATTGTAAACGGGCGTCTCCACGTCAAGGAGAAAGGACCAGCACAGCCACGCTACAATCCTACCGCCACTATCAGCAGCAGGAGCCACGGGGTGCCAGCCATGTCCTGCAGGTGGAAGAATGGCCGCGACTTCAGCAACAGGGGCGGCGGGGGGATCGTCAGAAAATTTCGTCAGCAAGATCGTCGGGGGCAGTCGTCAGCAAGTCGTCAGGGGGGTCGTCAGTGGGAACTTCGGGCGGGATCATCAGCAAGGTCTTCTGGGCTTCGTCAGGGGGACGTGGGGGGGGCCCAGCAGTGGGATCATCAGGGGGATCATCAGGGGGATCGTCAGGGGGGTCGGGATCATGCAAAAAGAGGCGCAGAAGCAGAGAGGAAGGCAGCCTAAGTCAGGGGGAGGGTTTACAACAGCCAGCCTCGCTATCCAGATACTACAGAGGAGCCCAAAGGTCACAGGATTTTTTACAGGTTACAGACCAAGGTAAGAAACCATTCCTTGACAGAAAGGTGAATGATGAGGATGTGCCCAGAGAGACCTTGTGATTCTGATGGTTCACCAGTGAGGGAAAAAAGACAGAACTCAAACAGAGGCACTTACCTGAACATCGTCGGAAAACTGGAGACAGGACCAGTTCTACACAGGAAAAAAAAACGGTCATCAAAACAAACCTGTTGTACCAGGGAAAACTCACGTACAGCCAGGTGTCCCAGCTGAACTGCTCTCAGGAGAGATTCTGACAGAGGATCTAAAATCCAAAACACACTGCTTTGAGGAACAGTCAAAAAGACGGTCAATGCACATGCAAGCACATAAAGACGCTAGTTTGCAAAAAAGGGGCCCCAGGTAAGCATGATGTTATAGACAGAGTAGACAGTGACAACACCCAGACTGAAGGTACAATGGAGATGACAGTGATCTGGACATTAGTGACGGTACTGACAAAGAAAAAGACTTGGACGACAAACCTCCTGTCTCTAACACTGAGGCAGGAGCCCTACAGGATACGACAGGAATGCTTCCATGCAAAAGCAAACGGGTAATAAAACCTGTGAAGCTGGAGAACATGCTCAGTGTAGAAGCCACGGAAGGCACAGGAGGGCCCCAAATTTAATGCTTTGACAGCAGCCTGGACGTCAGCAAAGAAAGGTACAGGGGTAGAGAAGGGGGGACAAAGCTTAAACAGAAGGGTTATGGAGGGCGAACAAAGGGCACACTAGGGAAGGAAAGGGGGCCACTGGAGGCACCAGGGAGAAACGAGGGGAAACTGCTGTGGCAAAGGCAAGGGATAACCACACAGTCAGCAGGATTCTGGTGCCACTGAGCAAGCAGTCATAACATTGACACAGCACATCAGACCGAGACAGTCTCCAATTGGGGAAAGAGATACGTCCACTTTGGATGGTACCTTGGGAGCACAGGAAAATCGGGGTGGCCCTCCCAAAACAGACCCAACAGAGAAAGACTGCCAGGGCTAGGGCTGCCAGTCAGAACAGCATTCTAAGACAGCTTTAGACGTGTGCAGTCTAATGAGCAAAAAAAAGGGGTCAGGATAGAGGGCGCACTAGAACACGCACTAAAACGGGGTTCTCCCCCACAATAGGAAAAATCGGCCGGGCCAATGTAAATAGTAGTAAAATAAAGGATAGAAAAAATGACAGCAGACGTAAAGCAAGTAAGATTTCTGTAAATACTGTTCTAGAAAATAGTGTTCATAATGCTGATGTCAAGTTCCTTAACTTTAATGTAAATGGATTGCTTCCTAAGCTAGAAATTACAGTTTTTGTCAATAATAAAATCCCAGGGACTTTATATGTTTAACTGAAATTTTTTGTTGGCACTAATTTTGAATTAACCTTTTCAGTGATTATGTTATATTTAAAACTCTGTTGCAAAGAAAATTTCTTATCAGGGTAGTATTCAGGGGAGTCATTGTCTTGAAAAAGAAGGCATTTGCACAGTTTGAAAACTAGGGTTGATTTTGATGTAGACAATATGTTCATTTGAATATTGTTAAGCAACTTTTCAGAACCGTATGAATATCTTTTGGATTTGTACATACATACCACCACATGCTCTGTTGCTTGGAAAAACAATGATAATGGATATGGTTTGGAAACATTGAACAAACACTGTTGCATTTGTTGAATTATATGACTTTCATTTGCTATTATGTGGAGATCTTAATGCAAGAACTGATCCAGAATTAATGCTTGTTGTAACTTAACGAGGGTTTAGTTGATGAATTAGATTATAAAAATCCCCCTTTAGCAGAGAATCACATGATGTAAAACAAAAACATGTTTGGAGATCAGTTATTGGAACTTTGAAATTCTTTTGATGTTATTATTCTAAATGGCTTGTGGGGAATGTGAATTGAGGGTTTAGTCACCTACATATGTAACAGGGGGATGCAGCACGGTTGACTATTTTATAATGTCACATGATTTATATAATATGATGTCGGGGTGGTCTGTCCTTAGATGTGGAAGATTCATCTGAATCAGATCATCTACAGTTGGTACTGACCTGGTCTACAGCACTCAACACTGAAAAAAATTCAAAATACAAGGGATAACTTCTACTTTAACAAAACTTATATGGGATAAAGAGAAAGAACAGGTTTATGTAGACCAAACTAAATAGTGCTAATTTCCAGAGTAAGATTCAGTTAGCAGTTAGTATTTTAGATGATAATGTAGACAGTGCACTCGATATGTTTTAAATGTTTATTATCAGCCAGTAGGGTTTTATGGAAAGAAAGGTTTTACCCTAATTTGCAAAAACATATTTCTGAATGGTTTGACAATGAATGTCAGCAAGCCAAACGAAATGTAGAAAATCTTTTGAGGAGTTTTAGAAAGTCTAGAAGTGGACGAAGATAGATTAGAATATATTACTGCAAGGAAAGAATACAAGGGTTTACTTAAGATTAAAAAAGAAGCTTTAGACGGGAAAAGGTTGAAATGCTTAGTGGGAAATATTAAAGATTCAACAAAGTTTGGAAGCAGTTAACTGAATTTGGGGTGCGGGAAAGAAAGAATAAAACATAAAAAAAAATATATCTCTCAATGAATGGTACAATCATTTCAAAAATGTGTTTTCTACAGATAGTGATGATTTCAATGAGGAAGATCAAGATCACTTTGATCTTTCTGAGGAAGACCAACATGCACTGATGATGAAATAACTTTGCAGGAAGTAACACTTGCAGTAAATAAAATAAAGGGTGGCAAAGCTGCGGAATGGATGGAGTGCTTGCAGAAATTTCTTAAAGGCAGGTAGCCAAACTATTATCCCCTTTTTACATAAATTATTTAATGAAGTATTTAAGAAAGGCATTATCCAAAGGAATGGGAAAAGGCCATTGTCATTCCAATTCATAAAAAAGGTAACATAGAGAAAGTAGATATTATAGAGTGTATCTTACTAAGTATTATTTCAAAATGTTACAGCACAATATTAAATAATCGGCTCTACTCTTGGTTGGAAGGAAAACAGCTTGATATCTGAAATCAAGCAGGATTTCGTAAGCATTATTCTACTACTGGGCCATATCTTTTGTTTTACTCTGTTGTGCAGAAGTGCTTGTCCCAGGAGGTAAGAAGTTGTATGTTGCTTTTGTCGATTTTAAGAAAGCATTTGACTTTTAGTAAGGCATGATTTAAAATTTTTACAGTGCTTAGAAACCAGGGTGTAAATGGAAAATTTTTTCTTGTTCGCTTTCAAGCAATGTACAAGGCTTTAGTTTCATGTGTCAGATCCAACTTTGATATTACACAGCTTTTTGACTGTCCAATAGGGGTGCGCCCAAAGGTTGTGTACTGAGTCCTACTCTGTTTCAAATGTTTATTAACCAGCTAGCAAATGATATGTCTGCGAAAGGTAACATGGCATTCAGCTAATGCCAGGTCTCATGGAATTGTTTGTGTTCTTTTTGCAGATGATGTTGTCTTGTTATCATCTACTCCAGGGGGTCTTCAAAACCAGTTGAATGTGCTCAAAGCATGCTGTTCTAAATTGAAATTAAAAGTAAAAAAAGATAAAACTAAAATTATGGTTTTTTTAGGAAAGGTGGGTTTTGGGCAGAGATGAAGAATGGTTTTTCGAAAATGTTTAAATTAGAAGTAGTAAAAAAGTATTGTTTTTTGGGATTCATTTTTCAACGAAGCTAAGCATCAAAGTTGGAACTGAAAAACAATTTTTGAAAGGAAAGAAGCCTTAATTAGTTTAATAAAGGCGTTTTTGAAAAACAAAAATATTACCTGTCAGATATACTTTAAAGTATTTGATATCAAAAATACAGCCCATATTATTGTATTTCGGAAGTTTGGGGATTAAGTCGATTAGACTGTTTAGAAAAGATTTTTAATGGCATGCAAGCGTTTTTGGGGCTTCCCATCAAAACTCCTAACCAAAAAGGTGTACGGAGGGAAATGGGAAGATACCCCCTTTTATGTCAATACCAGCATTTCTGCTTTTCGATTTGGTTTAAAACTTCGATGGACCCTCACAGATTACCTTGTCAGGCATACGAAATGCAACTAAGCCTTGATAATAATGCAAAAAGATGCTGGGTTTCTAACATAAGAGTGTTATTATGTGAATGTGGTTTTATTTAGTATGGTTACGCAGGGGGGTTGGGGATGTATATAAATTTATGCAGGTTTTCAGGCAAAGACTGATAGATTTGTTTATTCAGGAAAGGCAGAGTGTTATAAACGATCATGACAGATACTCCATTTTACAGATCATTTAAAAATGTGTTTTAAAGGGAATCTTAAAATTTGAGTATTGATGTGTATTGTTTAAAGTTGCTTTGTCACAAGGCCAGATTAAGTGTCTTACCACTAATTTAGTAATCGCCACAGATACAGTCCTATTTGCAAGACAAAATGTGTCCTTTTTGTAAGAATGTAAGTGAGGATGAATATCATTTGATATAATGTGTTCAATGTATGCGGGTCTTGAGTAAAATTCATTCATAACATTTTCATCTTCCGTTGTCTGATGTTCTTTGTGCTAATAATACACGTTTTTCTTTGCAGATATCAAAGTACATTTTTTATGCCATGCGAAAGAAGGGCATGCTCAACACAGTTCAGCTAGAATTTAAGGATAGTTTTAATGTTTTGTGCAATTTTTAGCTCTCGGTTTCATCTTGGAGTCAAGTAACAGGGAATAAGATTGGCTTCGCTCTCTCTCTCTCTCTCTCTCTCTCTCTCTCTCTCTCTCTCTCTCTCTCTCTCTCTCTCTCTCTCTCTCTCCTCTCTCTTTTCTCTCTCTCTCTCCTTTTAAGAATTTAAATCATTGGCAGAGACTAATAACTGTGATTTTCTTCTATGTACACTTTCGCTATTCATTCCTTAAAATTTAATGACCAAGTTGTTCTGGTTTTGTTCATTGACAAACTACAAAAAGATGCTTAGTAAATTTTAAAGTGACTTTCAACGTTAACAGTCTGTAAACGTATGTTGATCAAGCTTTAAAAGGGAAAATACGTATTTAAAATTACCTTTTATGTACATAATTGATAATCTGTTTTCACTTGATATGTTCTACACAGGATTGTTTTTTGAAAATGTCAGTCATTGTTGTTTTTTACACGTTTTATTACATTGTCACAACTGGCTTGGGGTGAATGAAGAGTTAAGTTTAGCTTGCTGCGATTCTGATGACTAGCTTTTGGGTACAAAAACAAAAGAGTATTTTGGGGTGAAAGTATACTGCTATTTTTCCTGTTGTATTGTGGCCCAATGGCGATGTACATTAAACAAGTTTCCCAGTTCCGAGTTCCGAGTTCTTTTCTCTCTCTCCTCTCTCTCTCTTCTCTCTCTCTCTCTCTCTCTCTCCTCTCTCTCTCTCTATCTCTCTCTCTCTCTCTCTCCCCCCTCTTACCCTCTTTCCCCCCCTCTCTCCCCCTCTCTTCCCCCCCTTCTCCCTCCCCCCTCTATCCTTCCCCCTCTCCCTCCCCCTCTCCCCTCTCCCTCCCTCTCCCTCTCCCCTCTCCCTTTCCTTCTCTCTCTCTGTGATAACTGACAAACAACAGTGGCTGCCACGTAGAAAACATTCACCAGAGAGCATCCCAGCTAAATTCAAATTCAAATTCAAAAACTTTATTATCTCAAAGACAGAGAAATTCCGGCGGGTTACTCGCCATACATAAAAACAATAAACATTTAAACATAATATTTAAAACACACACACTGTCCAACATCAGCACGCACCCATCATGAGATAAAAAGCATCCCCAAATCAGCAATATCTCAGCCAGCCACAAACCCACCCCAACAAAAATCACTTTACTCATGTGCGCACAAGTAAACCCCGTACGTCCGCACATTCACAGTCACTCGCGCACGCGCACGCACGCTCGCAATTGTAAACATTCGTACCATGCCCACGCATTTTAAAAATATAAGTCAAATTGTTATAACATGTTGTATAAGACAAATATTAATTAAATTAATACTATGTTCTTTTAAGATATTGAACAGTCTAAAATTTAAAAACACGCGCACGTATTTTTAAAAGGAAAAAAAATCATTTGTATAACTTGTATGATAAGACAAATATCAGTAAAGTTAATATCTATTTATTAGAAATGAACACGTTTACTCTAATAAAAGGTAGCCTTTAGTTTCCTCTTCTCCCTCCCCCCCCCCCCCCCCTCTCTCTCTCTCTCTCTCTCTCTCTGTTGTGGGGCTTTAGTTCAATTCAGATTTATTGTCATACATTTATTAATTAGCAGAATTGAGGTTGGAATAAACTATTTTTAAATCGCAGGGTTCTAGACTTGGGTACTTTGTAGGGCTTTTGAGAAGGCAGGGGGTTCAAAATTTTTGCAAGCACATGTGTGTCATCACTCACAATCTGTCTAGCTTTTGTCCTCACACGGCATTCATACAAGTCATTCAGTTTCATTTTTCTCAAGCCCACAATTTGCCCCATCTGGTTACAATCTTGTTTACTATGTTTTGTTTTTAACAGTCGGCCCCCATACCAACAAAACCAAGGAAAATGAAAGGACAGACTCAATAAAGCATCGGTAGAAATTTTGTAAAACTTTTACATTTACTTTAAGACTCCGGAGTTTTTGAAGGAAAAAGATGCGTGAGTGGCATTTTCTATTTACAAGATCTGTATTAGCATCAAAATTTAGTTTATCGTCAATAATAGTACCTAGATATTTGTATTGGTGTACACGCTCTACCTTTACACCATCAATGTAAAGATTTGGTATGGGCTGGGGGTCCCTGCGAAAATCAATCAACATTTCCTTAGTCTTTTTAACATTAAGGTCAAGACAGTTCTGTTTGCACCAGGAGGAGAACTCCTCAACTTGTTTAAAATACATGACATGGGAATTAGACAGATCTTCCAGAGCAGAGTCATCAGAATATTTGATTAACGGTATAAGATCAGAGCCAGTGCAGTCTACCAAGCTAGACTCAAACCCACGACTTCACGGGGGCCACACACACACAATAATTGGATTCAAACATGTCTGGAAGACCCAAAGTACTCTTGATGTTCATCGGTTGAGTTATGCTGTTCAAAGAAAGCTTGAGGACATGTATAAACCATTTTGGATCTACCAGAAGAAAGAGTTTGCCAAACTAAAATTTTACGTTTTTGCTACCAGACTGGAACCATACTTGATAAACTATGAAAACAAAACTCATAAGAAGACGTATTGTAAATTTGGCACAAGCTGTCACAATTTAATGATAGAGAAAGTGAGACACCAAAATATATCTAGAGAGGACCGAAAATGTAGATATTGTAACAAGATAGAAGATGAATTTCATTTACTCGATGAATGTATCTCATAATTATGATGAACTCAGAAACAACTTGTTATGAAAAATTACAACCAAAGACAAAAAAACCGTAACATTTGTATAGATAAATTAAGTGACATAATCACAGTTGATATCTATCAAGCACCAGGTATCATCAAATATGTGTATGAATGTTTTAAGAAAAGAGAAAATGAGAAGTCAAATGCAACATGCTTTAGTGTACATCAATTTGAGCCAAAGAGAGGATTATAACTGATGTTTGCTTTGTTTTGTTGTTGTGTCAAATAAGTCTACTTGACTTCAATGGCAATAAAATAGTCTGAATCTGAATCTGAATCTGAACCACACACACACAGCCACTAGTTACAGCTCTGACTTGTTCTACCCACTTGGCTGAGAGTGTCTGGCACTCCTAAGACAAAACCGAAAGCGAAAGCTACAAATCATTTTTTTAAAAAATCAGATTCCAAGAAAAGTGACTTGACTGTTTGTTGACTGTGTGCGAGTGATTCAGATTGAGGTTGTGTACGTGTGTGTTTGTGTGTGTGTACGTCGTGTGTGTGTGTGTGTGCGCGCGCGCGCGTGTGTGTGTGTGTGTGTGTGTTGTGTGTGTGTGTTGTGTGTGTGTGTGCGTGTGAGTGTGAGTGTGTGTGTGTGTGTGTGTGTGTGTGTGTGTCTGTCTGTCTCTTTGTCTCTCTCTGTCTCTGTCTGTCTGTCTGTCTGTCTCTCTGTGTAACTCTGTTACCTTTGGAAAATAAAGATCATTCATTCATTCATTCATTCTCTGTCTGTCTGTCTGGCTGGCTGTCTCTCTCTCTCTCTCTCTCTCTCTCTCTCTCTCTCTCTCTCTCTCTCTCTCTCTCTCTGTGAATGCCTTGCCTATATAGGTTAATCAATCGCCTTTGCTTTTTGTAGTAAGGAATTTGTTAACCAGATATTGTATTCTCCTTAAGAGAGAGAGAGAGAAAAAGGGAGAGAGAAAGGGGGTGGGGGGGGGGGGGGGCATGGAGGAATAGAGAGAGGATTGCAGCATGAGTACAAGTCAGTGTGTGTGAGTGCGTGTATGTGCGTTGTGTGTGTGTGTGTGTGTGTTGGGTAATGTGTGTGTTGTGTGTGTGTGTGTTAGCGCACAGACCCTTAGTCAATAGTCTATCGCCTCATCTGAAGGACTTTTCAGGGGAAGAAGTCAGTACCACTGTCAATTTT
>JAQIHA010000134.1:0-15658 GCA_028751875.1 Rapana venosa
CTTTTGAAAAATTTGAAAAGATTACTGGTTTTCAATAAGTCTTGGAGATTTTAAACCTTTCAAAAAAAAACCAGGGGCAAAATATGAAACAGGAAAATTCTGGACCCCCCCATGCGAGTTACCCGGCGGACGTGGCAATGAAGATTTGCATGTCTTTGCTGATGGGGTTATCTGGGCATGAAAGGGGAAACTGAAAGGTTAATTCAAAGGGACCGGTTTTTGGATTTCAAAAGGGGTATAAACCCGCAAAGGGGGCAACAACTGCAAACTTTTCTTTGTTTTTGGGTTGCCGTTAAAATCCCGTGGAATGAGGCTCAATTTTGTGGGGGAACATTTTGGTATTTGAACCTAAACATTGAAAGGGGCCCCCAAGGGATTTTGGGAAAAAAGGTTGTCTTATCAACGGAAAAATTTTTAAAAACCCCTTTTGGGCCTTTTTTCCAACTGAAAGTGTCAAATGTTTAAGTTTTGGGTCTATTGCTTGGGAAATTTGGGTTTTACATTTGATATTAAATTTTTTTTTTAAATGTCCCCCTTTATGTAGTATGTATGTTTTACTGTTTTTTGTTCCCATTCATAGTAATAAAATCACTATTTTCCCTTTAAAAAAGTGGGAAAGAGTTATTTAAAATGAAACAAAAAAGGGGAAACCATAACGGATTTTTTTAGTCAGGCTTCACAAAAAAATGGCATTTTAAAAACCCAAAAGAGATTTTTGCTTTCCACCCTTTAAATTGGGTTTTAACTCTCCCGGGCCCCCACTCACCTCCTTTTTGGGAACTTTTGGGCCTTCCCTTTGCAATCCCTTCATGTTTATGTGGGGGTTTGTGTGTGGGGGGAATTTTATCCAAGCTCCCTCTTTTTTTATTTCCCCTCTCAGCCCAAGTTCACAAGACATATTTTTGGCCTAATTTGAAATGAGTTTAAAGGGTCCCCAACCCCAAAAACAAAACAAAAAATTTCCCTGCAAATTTGTTACAGCAATTCTTATTTTTCCCAGTTCCATCAGTGTGTTTTCTCAAACCCTCTTGGACAAAACCCAAAACCAATCATCCCTTTCTTGCAAAAAATTTTTTTTTTTTTCTTTTTTTCTTTTTACCTTTAAATGAAAAGAATTTCATTCTTTGGGTTGGGTTTAGCTTCATTTTAACCAGTAGGTTCTCCCACATGTAAGGCCCGTTTTAGGGGAATGAACTGAGTGGGTAGATGGCTTGGTGCTTGCCCCAGGGGGCACTGATTCAACTTTTGTGGCCAAACCCGGTGGGGAGAAATTTTTTCTTGTAGCTCCAAATGCCCCAAGTCCAGTCGCCCCAACCCCCCAACAAGACTTTTGGCTTTAAACCTCTGTTTTTTTGGATGCAAGACAGTCCCTTTTGTGCACACAAATCCCCTCCCCTCCCACACAAAGAAGAGTGGGCTATCCCATGCCATGAGAAAAGGGTTTATTCCCAAAAGCAAGCAAAGGTGGTTTAGAAAATCGCCTCTAAGTCAAAGGCCCAAAGTTTTAATGGGTGGGGGAAAAAAACTTTGGTTTAAAAAACTCATTAATTGTTAATGTTTAAAAAGTTCCCGCAGACTAACAAAAAAGATAATCCCAAAAAGTTTGAGGGCTTTTTATCACAAAAAACCATTTGAAAATTGGCAGCAGCTGGAACGGTTTAAAGTTTTAAGTAATTGCCCTTTTCTGTTAACCACAGCTTTTTTGGACTGAAGGGACATGCATTATTTGGGCCCGTCAAGTTACTGTTCCCTGATTTTTAAATAACTGTTGATATCCCCGGGGAAAACTTACAATCACCTTTTTATCCATTGGGTTTTTTTTGCCCCTTTAAACCCGCATATTTTTTTGCAAAAATCCTTCCAAACTTATTTAGTTTTCAAAGTTTTGGGAAAAAGAAACCCCAGAATACTTCTTTTTAGGCATTTAAAAAGGCTATGACTCTGCTTTGGCCCAAAAATCCCAGCCCGCAAACAACCTTACTAAACCCCCGGGAGGAAGGTTTTTTTGTAAACGGGGAGAAAAGTTACAAATTTTTAAGATAAAACACTTGAAAATTAGGGTTTAAACACAGCTGGATATCTGAATTTTCTGTACATGCTTAAAAAATGTGGAAACTGATTAGAAACTCTAAAAATTCAGCATTTAGGCTGGATTTTTTTTTTTTTAAATACAGGTGTGAGCGCTATCATTATTATCACATGCAGCTGTTTACACTTACATTTTATATGTTAGTGTCATTACCCACAGTAAGTTCTGTGATTTCTTCGAACAGAGATGACCTGCATAAGCAGTTGGTTGTTTTAAATAAAGTACCATCTTAAAAACTGTATCACAAACATCATCTTTTTTGGATTTGATCGTAGGAAGTATTATTTTCTGTTTGAACAAATGTGTATCATACCACTCACATTTTCAACTTTTTCTGTGCAAATAAGAGTGAAAATGTGCATGAGCAGGAAAACTTAGTCATGATTTTGCTGAAGAGAGAGAACACAAAAATAATGTCAAGTCTTAACCTCTTAATTGCAGATAAAAAACAACCAAACCTAGTCCAGTCAGTGTGAGAAAAAAATCCATTTCAAATTAATTTAACCCACATGCATGACATTTTTGCAGTGTAGTTTTCAATGTTTATCAATTATTTTAATTAAACAAAATCTAACTGTACTGGTGCCGTGAGATGCTGGAAGTAAAACCATCTTTGCTATGCTATGTGAAAGCCATCTTAGCTTTAAAAAAAATCCTTCACTAGTCTGAAACAGTGAAAGCCAATAGAAAGCTGTCAGGAAAGTAGAAATTTTTACCTCACCAAAATCATATATCTTTGGCAGGTTTGTAGGGCAAGGTGTGTTGATCTGTTTTTAGCCAACAAAAAAGGGATCAGACACCTTGAGTTTTTATGTTCAGTGTTTTGTTGTGATGATGTTTTGTGATAACGATTCAAAAGCAGAAAAGGGGAAGAGGGGAAAAATTGTAGAATCATCTTTTTTTTTTCATCAAACAAGTAGGACACGTAAAATGACAGAAAAATCAAAAATAATTTTAAACTTTTATGATTTTTGGTTTTTAAGGGCACAGGAAAGCTGAATTTACCCTTTATTGATTATTAATTCCACCAAGGTTTTTTGACTTGGGGAGTCTGTGATCAAAAGTCGATGCCTTTTCAGAGAGAATTGTGTATGTTTATATATTAGCAGCATAGTTTGGGGGGGGGGGAAACACAAAGAACTATTTGAAAAAAAGTGTAACCCATTTCACCAAATTTTCTGGGCAAGTGGGGGGAACACTTTGCCATAAGGGAAACATAAATTATACTGGAGTCTTGACACTCTTGACCAGCTTTGTTCTTTGTATTCACACTTATTGAAATTTTTTGGGTTTTGATGTACATTTTGTGTTTTAAAACAATTTTTAAAAATGGACACAAAAAAAAAAAAAAAAATGTATATTTTTTTGCTTAATTTGTTGTCATTTATTTTGGGGTTTGTATGTGTTGTTTGGGATGTGGTGAGGATAGAAGGTCCTAGAGTAAGGGGTGAAGGAGGCGGGGAGGTGTTTTTGTTCACATCATGCCTGAATGAAACCTTTCCCCCTCCATTTTTTTAAATGAGGGGGGAAACCGGGCAACAAGTTTCCTTTCCCCCTAAAAAAAAAGGGACATGACACATCACTTCACTTACCCTTGCAATACGCTGACCACACACACTCAAAACCAAGGCCTGTCGGGCACACCATTAAAACCCGTTCCGCTTTTGGGAAGGGGGCCAAAGTGGCCAGGGGGGAACATGACAAAATTTACAAAACGTATACCAGGGGACGGGATGAAAGAACACATATTTCCCATAGTGACGAGCTGACTATACGTTAGCGTTCCCTAGCACGGTCCTAAAGGAAAACCCAGATACAGGCACTGTTCACTGCGTCACCACATCGGGAATCGAGGTAAACTGTAATAATACGATGAACAGATTGTGATAGGGGCAGTTTAGACCTTTACTTTAATATTCAAAATTTGCAGCTGGATAATCAAGCGTCTTTTTTTCCAGTTTGTCATTTTCCCAAAAATCCCAGTGGTTTCTTTTTTTTGTTTGTTTTTTTTGTTTGGGGTTTGTTTGGGGGTTTTGGGTTTGGTGTGGCCTTTTTTTTTTTTTTTTTTTTTTGGGGGGGGGTTCCCCCAGATTGGAAGGTTCCACCTTTTTTCAGTTTTACGAGGGCCTTTTTCTTCCAAATTTTTGGTCACTGGGTGAGGTCGGGGGCCAGTCTCTTTCAGAGTGCCTCTGTAGGGCCCAAAGACTGCGAGTTTTTTTTGGTTTAGCGCAAGGGCTCGCTGTGCCCCCAGGCCTTCTTGCAAGGTAATTTGGGGCCCGTTTCTTTTTAAATCTAAATTTAAATGTTTCTCTGTCCAGGAGTAAGTCTAGTTGCAGGGGGGGTTTTTTGTGGCCCTTTGACCCCAATTTTTTCCGAGTTTTTCATGAGGACGCCATTTTTGGGTTTGTTGTTTTTTTTATTTTTTGGTTTTCCAACATGTTTGAAAATTTACCCTACAAAAAAAAAAGGGATTTTTTTAAAAAAATTACCAAAATGAGAATTTCTGATAGTATTCCCCCAACTAAATGTTTAAAAAAAACAAAAAAAACGGGGGAATTTTTCTTTTCGCCCAAAAAAAAGGGCTTTATTTTCCCGACTTGTTCCATATCCTCCAAAAAATTTGTTGGGAAGGGGTTCACGGTAATCTAATTTTAAACCCCCTTAACAAATCCGTCGTTTAAAATTTCAAAACTTTTTTTTCCCAGAAAAAATTTCATCTTTTTTTTGGCCCCATTTTGAAAACATTTTAATTTTTCATTTTTTTTGGACCAAAAAAAAGTAAAACTACAAAAAATTTTTTAACCGAAATTTTTAGCCAAAAAATTGGATTTACCTTTTTTTTCAGAAAATTACTTTAAAAAAGACTTTTTAAAAAAAACAAACCCCAAACCCAAAAAGGGGGAAGAAAAAAATTAAAAACGCTACTATGGGGGCTGATGAAAAAAACCAAGGGGTTTTTTCCCTATTTTTAAAATAAAAAAAAAAAAAGTATCTTACCAAAGGCGGCCGGGGAAGGGGGAAAGCTTGGTTGACTAAGTTTTCCTTCACATTTTTGCGCAAAATGCCAGTAACATCCGGATTTGATGTTTTTCCTTTTATACTTTTGCCCCCCAAACCCTTTTTCAATTTCCCCCGAGGGTTGGAAACCTGTACCCCCAAACAGAAGGGGGCTTGGCCTGAGCGGTATTTGACCTGACTATTGTTTTGTTCCTCCGATGACGGAGTTTGGGATTTTTTTCAAAGACTTTTTTTTTCTTTCCTTCAGCATAAAAAGCCCTTTTTTTCACCCGTACAGCAAAAAGGAAATTAAAGTGTAGACTTTTAGTTTCATGGAACTGACCTCTTTCTTTTCCAATTGGGGTAATTTGTCATTTGAGGTTGCAAGGGCTATCTGCTTATTCGCCGGGCGCCTCTTGGTAGTGTACCAAGTATTTAAGGACCCGTTGTTGTTATGGTTTTAAAATGTTTTTTGCGGGCGGTTGTTCCCTTCCTTCTTTCTCCACTACTCATCCTAACCCGCGTTTTCATTTTGGCAAAATTTTGGGAATTTTTTTCCCCCCCTTTTTTAAGGAGGTCAAGCATCGAAAAATTTGAGATCCCCAGTGGAAGAGGGGGATTAGAAGCTTAAATGTTCAAGACAAAAAATGATGAAAAAACATCACAAAATGTGTTAGGTTTACTATTGCAAAACTATTTGGTAAATTTTTTGGGGAAAGGTTTACACCCAAAAAATCCCAACTGAAAATAAAGGATTTCCTTAAAATCAAAAAAATTTTTTTTTGACATTTTCTTTTGTTCCCCAAATTTTCCCAATTTAGAAAACCCATCCGCTTAAACACCTGTTTTGAAATGGCTTCTAGTCATTAAAATCGACACAGGGGTGGTTTCAGCTAAATTTATCAAAACCCTTCGGGCAGGTTTTTTTAAAAAATTGTCATTTTGCACGGGCCCCAAACAAGAAGCTGTCCCGGTTTAAAAAACCCCAAAAAAACCCAACAACACCAAAAAATTTTTGGGGGCCTTTCTTAGGGAAAAAGCACTCTCCCGGGATAGAAACCAAATTTCCGAAGGGGTTCCTCTGAAAGACACAAACAAACAAACAATCATATATCAGTAGGCCTACAATATGCAACATTCACCTCCGATTTTATAACTGCCCCCCCCAAAAAAAACACTAAAACCCTGGGGTATTGCGAAACACACACCCCACCCCCGCACCACGCACGCACACCAAAAACGCACGCACGCACCCCACCCACACACACACACACACACACACGTAAACTATAACCGAGGTCCCGGTTAATGCACCAAAACATACCCACACACTTAAAACCTGTTCGGGGCCTTTCGAAGAGAAAGGAATTGTGTCTGGGGGGACGGATATAAAAAAACAAATGCAGCACACGGGAACTGCATATAAAAAGCACATACTGATTATTCCTTATACCCCCCCCCCCTCCCCCCCAACACACACAAAAAAACCCGCCGCGCGCCGCCGCACTATAAACCGGGGTTTCGTGTGCGAACGCACGCAAAACATCTTGCACCATTTTAAACCCTTCCCTTTTCGAAAGAGTAGGCCATTGTGTGCCGGGGGGAACAGATGACAATTTTAAAAAACCGCATACACACGGGACGGGGTGAAAAAAAGCAATAAGTCCCTTTTTCCCTTTACCCCCCAAAAAAAGAATAAACACACCACACCAAAACCACCCACACACAACACACACACAACCACCCAAAAAAACACCAAACAAAACAAAAAAACAAAAACAACCAACCAACCCAAACCAAAAAACAAACGAACACCCCCCCCCCCCCCAAACACAAAAAAACAAAAAACCCAAAAAAAAACAAAAAAAAACAAAACCAAAACACAACAAAAAAAACCAAAAACCCCCTTTAATGAAGAAAAGTTATAAGATACACATGAAAAAAAAACAACAAAAAAACCCCAAATCGCACTTTTTTTGTGTGATTGATCAAGTCCCAGGGAACATCTGTTTGGGGGATTGCACTACAACCCAACCACACCCATAACAAAATCCCACCCAATATCACAAAATAATTTATTTAGACGGGCAGCCAGCATTTCCGAAGACAGGGCAAGGGAAACGATCAAATAAATTTAAAACAAAAAGTTTATGCAACCCTTGAAAATTTAATATTTGTTTTAAAAATGTTTTCCAAATTTTTAAAAACCAGGGATTTTTTTCTTATTGAAAACTTGGAAAGAATGGATTAAAAAAAAATTCGGGGTTTTTTGTTTTTTTGTTATTTTTTGGTTTTTTAAATTTTAAATTTGGTTATTGAAGAAGGGAAAAAACCCTAAGCTCATGTTCCCCCTTGTAGGTTTTGTGGGTATTGCTAGGTAAATCAAGAGGGCCCGCCAATGGACTATTAGTGTAAAGAGTACGCGTTGTGATCACTGTTTACTCTGAAGGAAATGTTCCATGCAATGGGCATGTCGAAGTTGTTCGGGAGTTTGGCAAAAAAATTTTTAAACTTGTAATCGACAGGGTAGTAAGTTTTTTCAATGGCAGAGTTCTGCCTACAATTCGTACTCAACAAAAAAAGATACGGGCTACCCATTTTGTAACTATCAAAGTCCTAGGATCGAATGAAATTGAAAAAATAATATAGGGGGATTTTGATAAAACAAAAAAGTTTTTTCTGCAAGTACAAGAAGAGACAACATCATAGACCAAAAGGGCAAAGGGAAAATTAAAATTGGAAGGGGGTTAAAATAAGGCAAAGGATTAATTTAAAATGGTGTAATAAGCAGAAGAAAAAACTCGGGTTTAGAAGTTATCCCCGTTCATTAAGGGAAGAAAAAAAACATAAAAGTAAGCAACACAAGAACTGTGCCAAAACTTTGTCAGAGTTTTGGGAAGTCATCATTTGATGTACTTGAACTCTGATCCAAATCCTTCTGCTGCTTTGTTGTAGAGTCCAGAGCAATTTTTCCCATTTTTTTACAATTTTTCTTTTTTGGGTTTCCGTATCTTTGTCCTCATGCAAACCCTGGTTTGACTTTGCTTGTGTTTGTTCCCTTTCAGGAAAACCAGAAGAAAAACTAATTTAGAAATTGACTTTTTGACGTCAAAAAAGTTTTATTTGTGTTATTGTCCCCTTTTTTTCTTTGCAGTTTCACATTGTTTTTCAGTCCCATTTTCCCTTTGCATTCTTCATTTCTTACCTGTCTCTTTTGGTTTTTAAAACGTAAAATTTTTAAAATTTCCTTCCGTTTTTAATTTTCGTGCACACATCCCAGAATTTCTTTGATTCATGGTTTTTGGGTTTCTTCTTCCCTTCTTTTTTCGTTTTTCTCAATTTTAATTATAATTTTTGGGCTTCAAGGCTCCAAGAACAGAGGGGAGTGAATTTCTTTATGGTTTTTTTTAAATGTTTTTAGTGGAAAAGCCTTTTTGGGTTTCAGGTTCAGTTTTATCCTTTTTCTTTTTTTTTCTTTCTTTTCTTGGATTTTGACAAGCGGGGTTGCCAATTAACCCAAAGTTCGGGGATTCATGTTTACCGTTGAGTAACCGAAAAAGGTTTTTCACAAAAATGTGACCGCCCAGTTTTTTTGTTTGAAGATTCCATTTTTATCTTTAGCTCAAAATGTTTAACAGGTTTTCCAGCTTTCTTGATATCTTCCCCTTGGTGTACCATCATCCTGCAACAAATTTTCCCTGGGGAAGTCAACCTGTCAAAACTACAAACCCCACTTTTCCTGGAAAATTCTTGCTGGAACCCCTTTTCACCCCCGTTTTGCCTTGCTCCTTTTTTTCCATCTTCCTTCTTGCTTTTTTAAAAATTTTCCAAAAATTGAATTGTTTAATTGCACATTCTTCAAAAAAAATCCCCAAACCTTGTTCATACTTTTCACAACACTCGAAACATTTACAGTTTTTAGCTTTTCTTCAAATTATATAAAAAAGCCTCAAACATCGCACAACAAAAAAACGCACACTGTTCTCACATGTAAACAAACACACACCACACAACCACACCAAAACACGTGCACAAATGTTTCCCATGATACACACACACACATAAAGGTTGGGGGGCTGGCTGGTATGGGGGTTTTTTTTGTTTTGGGCAGGGACATTTTTTAATAAAACAAAAGAGAATCTTTAGGTTTTCTGCCTTCTTTGCCATTGCCTGCTTTTTTCCCCCAGAAAAAAAAAAAAATTAATTTTTCTCCCACACTGAAGTTGGATACACGGGGCCTACTTGTCAGAAATGTTTAAAACGGTAGTGCAAAGCATATTCGCTCATTAAGACAACAATAGTTTCTGACTCGAGCATTCAGCAAAAAAGAAAGAACAAAAAGGATCTTTTTCAATTTTTGTCAGTTTTTGTAAAATTCTTGTGGGGGTATATAAATTTGCAAATTAGTAATGTTGAATAAATTTTTCTTTAGGGAGGGCAGATACTATTTCATTTATTTGTTCAAAGGGCGCATCCCCGAAAAACATTTTTGGGTTTTTTTGTTTATTTATAAAAAATCCCATTTGAAAGGGTTACCACTTTTACAATCTGGGTGAAAATAGGCATTTTTCAACATTTGCATGGAAAAGCCCTTAGAATAATTTTTCTGTACGAAAAATTGCATGATTTTGTTTTAAAAGGGGAGTAAGCTTGGGGTTTTAATCATTTCAGATGCTGAAGAGGGATGACTGGATTTGAAAAGAAGCATTTTGGGTAAAAGTAAAACAAAGTCCCAGTCAGGACAGGATCCAAAACCGCCCGCAGTCTCGGGGGGTCCCCGCTCATCCCTGACCAACCCGGCATCGACAGTGCGAACCAAAACTTTGCGAAGTTCTACACGGAGCAATCTGTTCAAAAAAGGAACTCTCCCAAATTTAAGTGACCCATTCCCGGCTGGGCCCGACCCCCAAAACCCGGGCGGAATGGGGCCCACCAGAACAAAGGGAAAAACCAGGTCATGGTACCGACATGGCGGGCCCGGCTCGAGAAAACGTATGATCGCCCTAAAACTCCGATCCTCAACTATGTTCGACAGCAACTTTGGGGGGAAAGGGGGGCCTTTGTAAGTATTTTTTTATACATGTAGTGTTTTGGTTGGTGTGTGTGTGTTACTGAGCCATGCTATTTTTTTAAAAAGGGTTATTCTTGAAAAAGAATGATGATCTTGAATTGATTTTTAATAGATAACCCTATTTGGTTTTACACGGGCACCCCAAAGCACACACACAACACACACACACATATAACACACACATCTCCATGCAGACACACATGCAGCGACACATACACACACAAATTTAAAATTTAATTCCCTTTAAACCCCTTTTGGGTATGGAAGATTACTTTTAAAAAATATTAAATAACAGGGGAAAAAAACCTAACAGCAAAAAAAAACGCGCATGCGCACCCACAACAAACACCAACAATCACACCAAATTTTTCCTCTGTCCCGTTTTTCCTAACCCAATAATGTGTAATTTGAGTCTAAACAACACAATTTTTTTTTAAAAGAACTGAAGTCCCATCTTTTTTAAAACAAGTTTTTGGAAAACAAATTTTAACCCCCCGCATAAAAAAACAAACCCAAAAATCACCAAAAATTTTTTTTGGGAGGGGGGGGGGGGGGGGGGGGGGGGGGGGGGGGGGGGGGGGGGGGGGGGGGGGGGGGGAAACAATTTTCTTCTTCTTCAAAATTTTTCAACAGCAACAAATGTTTTCTGTTATATAGCGAAAAAGTGTCACCCGCTGTTAATTTTTTACCAAGAGTTTGTGTTGTTTTGGGCCGAAACTACCCCCTGATCGGCCATCATCACGAAAAGAAAACAGCCCCAGGGAGATTCCTTCCGCACTGTGCTGTACAAGAAAGGGCACACACAGAGCACACAGCTGCAGGAAAGCACAAACAAAACCCCCTGCCTCAGAAAATGATAAAATTTTCTCATGGGATTTTCTTTTACAATTTTTCATCACTGATCTTTTTAAATGCACAGAGGAAACAAAAAAAAAAAAAAAAAAAAAAAAGACTTTCACTGTGGGCTTATTGTTTTATTTTAATAATTGCCTTCATGAGATATCAATTTTTGGGTAGACTCCAGGTTTACCAATGGGGGGATGTAGCATAATATCACTGTTTTTTTTCCCCCCCATGTAGGGACCACATCCGATTTCACAGATGGGGTCTAAGCACAACACCTTTGCATGCTGGTTTTTTTTCTGTCACCATTCCCGTTGGTGCACAAAGGCCTTTTCCTTTCCCAAAAGGGGGAACAGGTTTTTTAATTGTGTCAAAAGGGGGCTGAGTACTTTTCCACAGGGCTCATTTCTTTTTTGAAGGGCTTTGACATTTATTTGAATTTTTCGCAAACTGGGGAAAAAAGGGTGATGCTGGGGGCAAACCCCAAATTTTCCCCCTATTCTTTATTTATTTTCATGGGAAATATCAAAAACAGTTTGTTTTTCAAAACTTTTTCATGATGTACTTTTCACTTACAGCCCCGGACAAGCAGACGGCAAACATCAAGGGCCCCTCAGGGAGGCGGCAAGAGGAGGAGTGATTCCCCCCTGACGACCGATAATGACCCTTGACAGACTTGAGAGCCGTAGTCACTTTTGTTTTCTTTCTTGCATTGAACTTGTAATTAGCCTTGTAAGTTGGCACCATCATTTCATGGAAGAGGATGCTAGCGCTTTGATGATAGATTGAAAAAAAAAAAGGTGAATAATAAAAAAAAGTAGGGAAAAAAAAAAAAAAAGGAAAAAGGGATAAAAAAAATTAAAGCAAAAAGGAAAAAGAAATTTTTTTATTTGAAAAATATGCCCTTTTTTTTTTTTTGAAAAAAAAAACCTTTTTTCATTTGAAAAAAGCCCTTAAACTTTTAAAACCTGTAGAATAGAAGGATAACGGCTTGTGAAAATAAGGGGGTGGTGTTTGAGTTGTGCGTGTGCTTTTGGGTTTTTTCTTTTTTAAGAACATATAAAATTCTGTGCACACATTTTTACCACTGATAGTGCATTTAATAAAAAAATTTAAAATTCTTCATTTTTCAAGAATCAAAAGAGGGGCCTCTGAGATTTTGCTTACTCGATTACATTTCTGATTTTTGGGAAAATCACTTGTTGGGGTTTTGGGGGAAAAAAATTTTGTGAAAACGAAACACCCTTTGGAACAACCTGTGCCCCCCCCCTTTGTGGTGTGTGTTGTGTGTGTGTGTCTGTGGTGCAGTTGTGGTGCTGTATGTGTGAAATGTTACAAAAAAAAAAGAAGGGGATGTGGGGGGGGGGAGGGGTAGGGGAAAAAAAGGAGGTGGGGAGGAGAAAAAGTGAAGTGGAGTGTTTTCATGCGCACATGGTCAGTTTTGGTGAAAACTGTGTGATAAAACTCACTTTTCCTTAATAGGGGACTATAATATATCCAAAAAAGACTGAGGATTAATTTTTGAAGTTTTATGACTGCTTAAAAAAACAACCCACATACATTCTTTGAATTTTACGTTCTTGTTGTACTTGAATTTATTGAGGTGTACTTGAAATACATATTACTTCATAATTATGCTAGTACAGTGGCAGTGTACAGACCGGGGGGGAAGATGATAGCTTTTTAAATTTCCCCTTGTTTTTTGCTCAATGAGATTACTTTTATCTACCTTTAGGTGAACGAAACGCAAACCATTACAAGCAAAAAGGGCAAAGGGCATTCCAGCAGCAGTCCACCAAGAATCCCCCCCCCCTGGATGCTGGAAAGAGCCGGACTTTGTCCATGGAACTCACAGGGCAGGAAAGCTTTGAAACGAGACAAGGGGCAGCCCATGGAAGCCCCCTCCCTGCTCACCAAACCCAAACCCCCAAACCGGGAAAAACTCCCCGGTATTTTTTTCCCCAGAGCACGGGAAACCCTTTGGCCAGTCTGGACAGGCCCCCTCTCAGTCGGCAAGCCCCGTCCTTCCGGCCCAGCATGCGGTCATTGTTGCCCCGCCGACCTCCATCAGGAAAAAAAAGGGCAGCCCGGGCAGATGACAGCCAAGGTCTTGACTTACCTAAAGAAAAACAAATACACACAGCTAATTGTTTTTGTAAGTGTTTTAGTTTTGTATAGTGTGTAATCAGCAAGTACTGAATAAAACGGGGACATAAACTGAAAGCGTAAAACACTAAATGTCTTGTGTGGTGTTGTCTTTTTGTGGGATAATTTTTTTCTTCTTCTTCTTCTTTTTTTTTTTAAACTCAGCAAGCCCACACAGAGCAATTTTTTAAAGTGACCCAGGTGGAAGACTGGGGCCAGGCAAAACAGCATCACCCATTTTACAGAGCAATTTTTTAGAGTTACTTGACCAACTTCCCGGATCTACACCTCAGGCCCGGGTTTATAGAGGACACCTCTGTATAGGAAGCAATTTAAACACCCGTCAAGATATCTTGAGCTGGTACCCCCGTTACATCATGTTATATCATCCACATTACTATCAATCCATTAAAACAGATAATTTCGGGATTTTCCCCGTCGTTCTGGGTCATGGTGACCTGGTTTTGTTTCCCCCAAATTCCCTACCTATGTGAGTTCATGTCAGTTCTTCGGTCGAAAATTCTTTGGGGAAAAAGTTTTGACTTTTTGGGGGGGGGGTTTCTAATGGGAAAGTCTCTCTGGACAATGAAACCATCATCATAGAGGGCTTTGTATGTTTTTTTTTGTGTAAGTTTGATTAAACAGAAACCACGAACGCACAGTGGCCACACAGCTGTCATTTCACCAAATTTCAGCTCTCCAGCTGCTATCCTCCCACTCCATCCCACCCAGCTAAGCTAAAATTTGTAGCAGAAACGACCGCACGAATTATAAAGTTGTTAGGGGTACTCTAAATTACCTTCCCTTATTGAGGGTTGGATTGTGTGTGTGGCAAATGCAGGTCTCCCCATTTGGGACCCAGGGGGGCTAACAGATAATATCCCATGGTGACCCCCTCCCAAAGAAAATGGCAACTGGTTAGCTTAAAGGAAACACAAACACACAAATGGGACCATTGCCAGAAAAAACCCCCCCAAACACAAATGAAAGAAGAAAAAAAAAACCCATAACAAATCCCTCTCCCTTAATGAACTTAATAACAACAAAAATGCATCCAAAAGGCCCCGACTTACGTATACAACTTGCCATTTGTTGTTTGGTATACACTTGTTAAAAAATTTCATTAAGAAGCGTTAACAAGCAAGACATGAAGGAACATAATTCCAAAAAAAACAAGCAAAGAAGTTATATTGTGTGTAACATTTTGTTAATAATTTTTTTTTGGGCAATTTTGCCCTAAAACATTCCTGGGCTTCCTAATGTATCATAATAAATTTTTTTTTATCATATAAATCATGTTGGTATAATGGAATTCGTGGCAACCAAAAATAAAAAGGTCGTTTAATAGGGATCAAGATGGAAGGTTTGGGAACAAACAAGGGTTGACACATAAAATTCCTTTGACAATCCTGTTTTTTAAAGATTCACTTTTTTCTTTTCTTTCCTCAGTAGAGCCTGAATTCACAATTTTGGGGTAGAATTTTTGCATTAATTATGGCACTGTTTTTTATCACCGCCCCAAAAAACCCCCCCCCGGGGGAAAAAATTTTTGTAACCAAAGGGGGGTTTTTTTAAAAATTTTGTATCGGTTTAGCATTAAATTCCCCTTTTTTAAAAAAGAAAATTTTTTGTGCAAAATTTTTTTGCACATTGTCCCAGTTTTAAGCCATTGAAGGACTTTTAATTATTTAAATTTCTTTTACCTGGAAAAAACAGGGGGGAATAGTTCCCTTTTTTTAAACATGTAAAATTTTAACCCCGGCCCCTTTCCTTTTTTATTTGAATGGGTTGAAAGTTTGTTTGTAAAAGTTGGTAAGTAATATGTAAACTCCTTAAATCCAATTACCATAAAAGTACCCTTTTTCCCCACCCCAAGGGGGCCCTTGGTTTAAAGTGGATTGGGGAAGGTTATATGGTTTTCCTTTGGTTTGGAAAAGGGAGATGGCTTGTTGCCATACCTGAAAGTGTCTAGAATTTATTAGTTTGGGGGGAGGTCCCGTCAGGACCTAAAAATGAGGGAACCCTTACCCCTATAAAAAATTTGGGGGGTAAAAATTTTTAAACCTTTTGAAAGTATTTTAAGGGTTTGTAAAGAGTTCCGGTTTTGGGAATTTAATTTTTTTGGGGGGGGTTATTGGTTTTTGTTTTTAGTTTTTATTTTTTAAGCCCATGGTTTAAGCTGACCAATTCCCCTCCCCCTTTTCTCATTGATGGGATTAAAATTTAAATTTTGTTGAAAAATATCTTCACCTACTATTATTCTTAATTTGGGCACAAATGAAAAAATTTTGTTTTTTTTGGTGTGACACAACGAGGTTTGGTCATGTTTAACCACATTTGGCAGTGTTTGACATGGTGTTTTTGGGATCGTTTAATAAATTGTATTTCTTAATGACTCAAAATCTCTTCCTCTCATGTTTTGGTTTTAATTAGTGTAGAAAAATGTTGAATTGAAAAAAATTTTTTTTAACACTAATAAATCTTTGAGGGGGGAAAAATAAAAAAAAAAAAAA
>JAQIHA010001340.1:0-2500 GCA_028751875.1 Rapana venosa
TCGCCATTATCCATTTTTTTAATTAATAAAAATAAAATGTTGATAGCTTTCTTTTTTGTGGGTTTCATTACAAGGATTATATGAGCTAGTGTTTTAGGGTGCCTGATGTGAACAATGTGAAAAAGTCTGCTGATAGTTTTTGGAGTAACGAATACCTTCATTTTCTACCATCACAACAATAATAATATATATGCTTGCCAATATAAATTAGCTTTTTTTCTTTACATCTCTTGCAATAATTGGAAGTCATCAAACAATTTCACGGCATAAATATTCTCTCGGATACTTTTTATAAACCTTGTTGAAAATAATAGCACTTTTTTCCTTTCTTTAAAACTGTTGTGTAGGTGTGTGCTCTGAGATGGCAACTGATGCTTTTTTTTAATGTCTAGTGAAGTTTCTGTATATCATTGTTCTGAACCCTGACTGAACCCCAAACTGCAATGGAGCATGCAATATTAACGGAGAGGACAGCTATAATCGTCACAGTGTCCGTACATCAGGCAGTTTGATCTCCATTTCCATTCAAACCCCCCACTCACTCACACATATGCCTCCTCTGTCCTTCCACACACCACTATTGGTTCTCTCCCGACGACAACAACAAAGCATGCCATTTAGCGCTCCATTATCGTCAAGGGCTGACAGTGTAAATGGACAATGGGTAAAGGATGAGGGACGGGATGGAGATGGAGGCGGAAGGTGTGTGCGTGTGTGTGTGTTGGGGGTTGGGGGGTGGGGGACACAGTTGCGGAATAGAGAGAAAGGGTTTCCTTTGTCATCGTGTCCTCAATGGGAGAGACCTGTCAGAGATCGATCAAGCCTGACCCGCCTGTTTTTGCCCGGCATACACACACTCCATCCACTCAGTGGGTATGAGGGGGGACAGTGTCACCGGCCGCCGCCTGTCTCTGTACCTCCCTCCCTCCCTCCGTGGCCCTGCATCCATGGCCGCCAGCAGGGTTGTCAGGGAAACCAGGCAGACAGCCTGAAGGGGGATGCTGACACACGGCTGCCTATCCATGACTGACTGTCTGTCCAATGTCAACACGGAAAGTACACTCGTGTTCCTGGTGTCGGTTTGCATAATGTCTGAATGATGATATTCTATATAAACTTATGTAACTTATGTAATACAATATAAAAAAAAAGTTTCCTTGTGTAGGGCCTACCTGTCAACCTGCAAACAACACTATGATTTACAAAAACAAAAAAAAACATTACGAAAGCTTATCTATCTATCTATCTGTCCCGTAGTCTGCCGACCGTGGGGCACCCTCAAAGACTCAACAACCAGTTCCCTCCATTCCTCTCTCTGTTCTGCCTTTCTCAGGGTTTTGTTGAGTTCTAGGCCTGTCCATTCGCTGATGTTATCCTCCCAGCTCTTCCTTGGTCTGCAAAAGCTTATGTAGCTTCTAAAATGCAGAGTCATTATAGCGGTTGTACGAAACGTCCTTTCTTCACAAACAACACTAAAGATAATTTCGGCCTCATCGAAAGCTGGTTGTATGACTGTGTTGTAAGAATGAGTTGAGTGCAAGCGCTTTGATTTGTCTCTGCAAGATATAGCGCTATAAAAATTCCATTTATTGTTATTGTTATTATTATTATTATTATAAATGGCACTATCCACGCCTCTCTAAAGCTGGTATACTCTAGACTACGCCCGTAGACTGAAAAAAACTCAGAAAGTCTTCAGCACTATAATGTACTGTGTGCATCAGACCCCAGGCACTCCATGGAATGATGATCTCTTACAAGGAGATCAAGGACAGATGTCGTCGACCTGTTGTGACAACCGTTATCTGCATGGACACTTCTGCTGGTTGAGTCATACCATACCTTGAGACCCCCCCCCCCCCCAGCCTCTCTCTCTCTCTCTCATATACACAGACAGACAGAAAGAGACACGCACGCACGCACGCACGCACGCACGCACGCACGCACGCACGCACGCACACACACACACACACACACAGAAAAGTCTTACTCTGAACAATGGACTGGGGAAGAACAAGAAGAAGAAGAGAGAGACAAAAAGAAAGAGAGAGAGAGAAAAGAGAGAGACAAAGACAGACACACAGACAGACAGAGACAGATATATAGTCAGACGGACAGACATTCGGAAAGACAGACGGATAGACACAGACAGACATACAGACAGGCAGGCAGATAGTCGGAGAGATAGATAGATAGACAGACAGACAGAAAGATAGACAGACAGACAGACAGACAGACAGACAGACAGATAGACGGACAGAAATAGCAACTTTCCTGTTGTCTTCTTTGAAAATGAAGGAAACTCGCAAGACACTAAAAAATACAAAATCAATCTGCCACAATATGTTTCCATATTCTTTAAATCTGAAAAGTACTTTGGGTCTTCCTTCCACCTAAAAAGAAAAAATCAACAAGACAAAGCAAAAACGAGACAAAAATCGAAACCTCCCACAACGACAAAGAATGTACATCATTATTACCACTACCTTACTCTCCTCCC
>JAQIHA010001340.1:10000-11604 GCA_028751875.1 Rapana venosa
AGCCTCTTTCATTTGATTGGTTATTACAATGTGGCCCACAAACGCCCTCCCAGTCTTTCCATGCATCTTCTCCTACCTTGGCGTTCCAGTCGCCTTGCACAACGAGGATGTCTTTCTTTGGGTGTTTGATTCAGAACCTCTTGTAGCTGTTCATAAAATTCTTCTACGGCTTCATCTGTGCAGTCTGATGTAGGGGCGTATGCCTGTACTATAGTTATGTTAAAGGGGGTTGCTCTCAGGCGGATGGTAATAAGTCTGCTGGACACAGGCTGACAGCTCATGACGGTGTTCACGGTGTCTTTGTGAACGAGAAACCCCACGCCGTGTTCATGTTTATCCTGTTTTCCACTGTAGTATAATTTGTGGTCTTCCTGGGTCGTTGTTTCTCCCATGTTTTTCCACCTGACTTCGCAGAGCCCAAGGATGTGCCAATGATATCTGGACATCTCATGTGTCAGTTCTTCCACTTTGCCTGCAGCTCTTAGTGTCCGTACATTCCATGTGCCAATGATGGTGTTGTGTCTGGCACGAATTTGCTGCGTTTTACATCAGTAGCATACTTTCGACATCTGTCCTGATGAGCAACAGAAGGCGCGGGGCCTTGGTAACCCGGGCGACGACCGATCCGGTATGGAGATTCTGGCTGTCTTTGTTATTGGTGTATCTTGGGCAAATCAAACCTGGCGGAGCCCATCCCTCTCCAGGTCGGATTTTTTGGTTGGGTTTACTCCCCACATGTGGCAGGTGGTACTGGGTTACATGGTTACCAGTAGCAGAGGGAGTCTCTGACCTGACCTTTACACACATGTATGTACACATAATTGTGTATCTGTACATATATGTTTTTTATCGTTGTTTTTAAAAAATTCTTTTTCTATCGAGGATAATGGAATAAGCACTTATGTGCTTTTTCCATCCAGTCCCCGTGTGTATGCAGTTTTGTAAATTCTGACATCTGTTCCCACCGGCACACAATGACCTACTCTTACGAAAAGCGGAACAGGATTTAACTTGTGCGCAAGATGTTCTGCGTGCGTTTGCACACGGGACCTCGGTTTATAGTCTCATCCGAAGAACTTTTGGGGAGAGTGGAGTCTGCACTGATGTTAACTCCAGGGGAAAACATTCCATTGAACGGGAAGCGAACCCGGGTCGTCAGATTGCGAGAGCAATGTTCTAACCACTATGCTATCCCGTCCCCCGTGTGTGTGTGTGTGTGTGTGTGTGTGTGTGTGTGTGTGTGTGTGTGTGTGTGTGTGTGTGTGTGTGTGTTGTGTGTGTGTGTGTATCCACGCACGCGAGGGCCCGCGAGGATATGTGCTTGAGTGCCTCTGTCCATCAATTCTTCTTTCTCCCTTGTGGGGTGGTCTGTCTGTCTGTCGGTCTGTCGGTCGGTCGGTCTGTTTATGTCTATGTCCACACACACACATACACGTCAGCCGTCTGTCTGAAACTAGGTGTATTTCAAGGCTACAAGGAGAGTTGTTTGTTTGTGTTCAAAATAGCTGGAACCGAAGCCAAATAACGGCGGTACTTTAATGTCTGTCGGTCAGTCCTCCTCACCCCCCCACAAGACGTAAAAAGACCGAGAGAACAGTTTTTAG
>JAQIHA010001341.1:0-11609 GCA_028751875.1 Rapana venosa
AAGATTTGAGACATAAGTTTCTTAAAGATGCGAAGAGACTTCCTTTGCACGTGCTACTCAAAGCTACAATATCTACTGATAGACATAATTTATGTCGATTTATTTTTCATGCAACCAACAGAAAAAGTAAGATAACTTTATAGAAATGGATCCTTATATTGATGAATACTACATTCAAAACATTGTCGATTATGACGAACGTGAATTGATTTGTGATGAATATTCAAGAAATGGGTGATGTAATGTCTTTATTATTGCTGATATATCATTTCATATTTATATACATTGATAGTAATGTGTTTATAACACTCATGTCATATGTCCACTCCATACGCCCGTCATTCCTTTGTATTGTGGCCTAAGGCCGATGTACAGTAAAAGTCTGCAGTCTGAAGTCTCTCTCTCTCGGATACGCGTGTGTATATGGATGCACAAACATGGCACTTATTTTCTTTCCCTCTCACTCACAGTCCAGCCTAATTGAACTGTGTATGTGTAAGTTGGTCACCTCTCGTACAGCAGGAAACCACCATGGTGTGCGACACTGCAGCAGCCTCTGTGATCAACCATACTCCTCACACCAGTCTTCAGTGTTTACCACAGCACCTCAATATAGCCTAGCCTACGACTGACCTGAGGTTTGAAGGGGTGTCAGAAGCCACTGACCTGTGTCCGATAAAGACCGCCTCCTAACTCATCTCTCCACCTCGCTACCATGCGGTGAGAACTGACACATGTAAACACATTAAATGTGACGTGACATGCAAGCTAAGGCACGTACACACGCCTGCACGCACGCCTGCGAGCATACATGTACGCATTGCAAACACACACACACACACACACACACACAACTGGCACATGATATACACATGCAATCATGCAAAAATGCACACACACACACACACACACACTGGCGCGCGCGCCTATACACACACAGAGAAGAAAAACTCTTATTGAGACAAAATTTCTACACACACACACACACCAACACACACACACACCACCTCACGAAACAATCTAAATAAAGCTTACTCAGACAAAGAAAAAACAAACAAACATGACGGGACGTGTCTCTTTCTACTGCCTTTTGTCAGTGGAAATCACCAAGATGAAACGACATCCGGTGGCCATAAAAAGAAGGATAACTCGTCCCTGTCTTGAAACCAGAGGACAGCCACATTTCTTCGGGGAGAAGAAGCTGCAAAAGACTGATGACTTACAAACAACTTTGGGCGTGGAACAAACAGGGACAGGGGAGGGGAGGAGGAGCACTGAGAGGAAGGTGGCTGAGGCTAGGAGGGGGTGAGGGAGGGGGGACTTTGATGTTGAATTCTGAAATACTTTAAGATGGCATGCGTGGCCAACTGGGAGGCTTTAAAAGAGCAGGAGGTGAGTGTACAGAGCAGAAGGACCAAAGGTTGTTGTCTGGACGTTGTGGACTGCAGAGGGTGGGTGTTGTTTGTTTGTTGTTGTTGTTGTTACTGTATCTTTGACTATCTGACCACCTGCACTATCAGAAAATGCAACTCTGTTCCATTTTAATGCTTTGTTTTAAAAAATTGCTATCACGTTTCGCTTCTTTTTTTAAACCCTCGTTTCAGGCAACATTAAAAGGCACATTTTAAAAATGATAAAAATGATAAGTATTCGATTTTCTGGCCATGTGTTTGAAGATAAAGGCAGAATAAAGGCACACTTTTTTTATGATAACAAACATTTTCTTTACAAGAATGGTACTCCAACAAGTATTTCCAAATGTATGGTTAAAACACCCCAACAAATCTAAAGCTAAACTGTAAAAAAACAAAACTCAGCAATCTGAATAAAACCCAAACTGTAAAACATCAGGGCACAGGGTGAGAATAGGTCAAAAGGTGTTAAAGAACAGGGAGGGGGAGCCATGTCTGGAAGAAACCATAAAGAAATAAAGGACTACACGAAGGCTATATTTCATTATAAAGATGGGGGTCCATTGCGTATTCTATATAGCGCGATTGTCTTCCTGTAAGTGCCTGGTGTCTCTAAAGTAGTTTTTGGTTGTTTTTGTTGTTGTCGTCGTTGAGTTGGTTTCTTTTTACTTGATATGCTGCATTTATAGGGGACGGGATAGCTCAGTGGTCAGAGCACTCGCTTTCCCCCAGCCAAGTTAAGCAGCGTCGAGCGTGGTTACCAGTTGGATGGGTGACCGTTTGCGCGCCTTGGCTTCAGTACAGTTCCCCCAGTTCACCCAGCTGTAAATGGGTACCTGTCCTCTTTAGGGTCAGGGAAGGTAAAGCAGGAGGGAGAGGAGATGGGCGCCGCCCTCAATATGCTGGCCCTAGAGAAGTGAGGTCTCTGACGCCTCGCTCCCCTACGACCTTATAGGTTATGGGACACCTTTACCTTTTTTTTATGCTGCATTTGCCATACAATTACCAAGTACAATCACTGCATCCTAATCTAACTCAAAGCAAGAATGTCCTGTTATTTTCTGGTCATTTCCACCTGCTTTTTTCTGTCTCTCCTTGAGTGTTGTGTTTCTCTATCTGCAGTAACTGCAGAGCACAATGACTGTGATGCTCCGTGGTCACCTGTTGAAAGAAGTGTGTAAGGAACTGTACCATGTGCTACCTTCAACAGTGTTCTGGTATCATCGCCATGTTTGTACATGAAGCCCTGTTTCTTGCTCGTTGTCTTCCATGTTTGGCCTTCTTCTAAAGGGATTACAGTACAGCTTTTCCAGAAACAGCAGAAACATCGACCAGTAGTTGTTGCTTCCATTTTACGTCTGTTCTTAGACCAGGAAGTGAATGACCCGCAGGGCTGGGTGACCACTATCACTAGTAACTAAGGAAAGCTCAGAGTCCCCCAGCAGAAGTGAGAAATAAGCCAGTGTTGTTGAGATGGTGGACACTCCACTTACAGATGATAGCTAACCTTATTTCTTGCTTTTACTCATAGTTTCTTGGCCTGATACTGAGTAATTCGAGGGCACTCAATAATAAAAGCACCAAGCCTCGTAATTCCTCTCTGGTAGTTGCTAGTCTAGGTTCTCTATCTATCTATCTGTCCCGTAGTCTGACGACCGTGGGGGCACCCTCAAAGACTCAACAACCAGTTCCCTCCATTCCTCTCTCTGTTCTGCCTTTCTCAGGGTTTTGTTGAGTTCTAGGCCTGTCCATTCGCTGATGTTATCCTCCCAGCTCTTCCTTGGTCTGCCTCTTCTTCTTCCTCCTTGGACAGTGCCTTGTAAAACTGTCTTTGCAAGTCCTTTGGATCTTGTGACATACCCATACCATTTAAGTTTACGTTTTTTCACGATCGTTAGAAGGTTCTCATAGGGTCCAATGGTTTGCTGGATTCTGTTATGCACGCTTTCGTTGCTTATGTGGTCTTTGTAGGAGATGCCAAGGAGTCTCCGAAAGCATCTCATCTCCACCGCCTGTACTCTTCTCTCCAAATCTGCAGTCAGGGTCCATGATTCACAGGCATACAGAAATATGATATGACAAGGGAGCGCATTAGTCTGATCTTGGAGATAAGTGAGATATTTTTCTCTCTCCAGATGGTGTTTAGTTTTGACAGTGCTGTTATTGTCTGTGCAGTCCTGCATACTACTTCTGGCTTGGATCCCTGGTCTGATACAATCACCAGTCTAGATTCACCATCCATAAAATAGTTACAAATACATTTCATTTTCAGAATTTCAGCTTGGCCTTGACAGAGACGTCATGTGTATCTCATACCTTCAGCTGCCTGCCGATACTGTTTTTCACCCTGCCTGGCAGGTTACTGTAGAGTCACCTTTTCACAACAGTGGAAGAGCCGCTGCTTTAGGGCAGTTTGTGGAGAGCCTTCAGGAACTGGATGCACACTACCGTACATACTGCAGCCCTTATTGACACCACTGACACGCCAGTGCTACTGATATTATTCACTAAAAGCTACTTTCATGTCGAGATTGTCGTCAGCCACGAGAAGCTCTTAGCATAACAACTGTAATAATAATAATAATAATAATAATAATAATGAATAGCGTTTATATAGCGCATTTCTCAAAGCAATGACTCAATGCGTTTTCATACCATGCACATTTATACACATGCACACACAGCACATAATATGTATGACACACACACACGCGCGCGCGCGCTTACGAACGCACGCACCCATGCACGTGTGCATACAAACATACAGCAAGCAAGCAAGTGTATGTCGCTGTCAGTTTGCACTCATGGCTTGAAACAAGACAGTTCTTTACTGACAGTTCAACAAATGCTGGTGACAACCATGGTAGGTGTATCTGTGTCAGTGTTGCAAGACAAAGTAAGACTGGTGGTGGTGGTTTCATTTCTTTTACAGCTGTGATTGTGTGTGTTTGTTGTGTGTGTGTGTGTGTGTGTGTGTGTGTGTGTTGTGTGTGTGTGTGTGGTGTGTGTGTGTGGTGTGTGTGTGTGTGTGTGCAGGTTGCCCGCCATCTCACAGTAAAGATGAAGGTTCTTCTCACGCTGGTGTGTGCCTTGGTTATGCTTGCTCTGGCTGCAGGTGAGTCATTTTGCGGTCTGTTGTTGGTCCTCCTCAACCAGATCCAACTGCAGCCTTTACTGCTGCCCCCACCATTGCTGTTTGAGCCCTGGTCCCTTTTTTAAACTGTTAGATAGCAAGAGCTGTGTCATAGATCATGTAACCCATCACCTGTCTTCATCGCCGAGGACGATGGTGGGAGCTCCACTCCTTGTCATGAAGAATCGCCAGGCGACCTGCTCTCTGCTCCTGCGCACCTACAAACAGTATTTCTCTAGCCTCTGCAAGGAGTAAATCTGGCTATGAAACTGGATCCTTCGTGCTGCTGCCAGGACATACTCCTCATCCTCAGTCTTACAGAGCTGTTTCAGGCCAGGCTTTGCTACTGCCCCTCATCGTGCTGTACGTGAACATGGCGTCTGGGGCATGGCTTGCCTTCTGGCATGATTAACAAATGCTAACTCTCTTTGAGCCGTGAGTGTGATTCTATGTAGGCCTACACCCCTTGTCTTAGTCTGAGTTTGCATGAGCTCAGGCCAATGCTGACTGGTTCTTTGTTATGGTAGAGGAAACACACAGGATCATCTGAGTTCCCCTGTGTCTGCAGGTCTGCCTTGAAGGGCCTGAAGATGAAGTTGGTTTGAATTGAGGCCACATGCTAGATGCCCTTCCAGCTAAAAGTATTTATGGCTGTATTTTCTTACTTCGTCCACTGCTCTACTTGTGTTGAATGCAGTGCTTTAAGATTTCTTTAACATCTTCATCTCTCATCTTTCGTTGTTCTTGATTTTTCCTTTATCCTTGACAACACACTTCTTTTGACGACTGAGACTGGGGTACTAGTCTATATCTAGTAAGTCTCCTGCTCTTCTTGATGGTGAGATCTGGGTGTATTTTCCTGATTTTCTAAGGACCTAAAGATAACACACTGATTTTGATGGTTCGTGTATACCAGAAAGGCACCATTCAGCTTGTTTAAAAAGCTACAACATCATTGGCAGAATGCTTACGATCAAACTTGATGCAGAGCCAGCCCCCATCAACTGTATTCAGGTACATGCTCCAACATCAACCAGCTCACAAGAAGACACAGAACTATCTTATTAACGACCTACAGACAACCAAAGGAAAAATACCTGGCAGGAAAATCTGCATAATCATGGGAGCTTGGAGACTTCAGCACAACAGTAAGTGAAGGAAAAGACATGGAGTGTGGCATTGGACCTTTCAGCCAGGCCTCAAGAAACGACAGAGGAACATCAGTCGTTAATGCCAGAACAAGACCAGGGGCAGATAGTGACTCTGGTTACCTGCTTATGATCATGAAGATAAGAGTAATGGACACCAAACAGAAACAACACCTGAACCATGCAAATATATTCTGGACAAGCTACGTAACACTGAATCATAAAGTGCTTATGAAACTGAAATAAGCAATCGTTTTGAAGTACTTCTGAAAGAATGGAATGGAACTGAGGCTCTACCAGAAGAGATATTGAATTACACGAAGAAAGTGTACACAGAAGTTGCCCAAAATAAAAGAAATAAGAATAAGGAAAAGAATCAACCCAAATTCTTCATCAGTGGTGAGGTCTCATATTAGCAAGAGAAAATCCAGGAAAGAAAACAGAAAAGGTGACTACAGAAACCTTGTAAAAGATCAGAACAAAGATCAAAAGAGACAAACGTTTATGATTAGAAAACGAATGCGCCAAACTAACAATTGCAAATGCTCAAAGAAAGACAAAAGAGATTTTTCAGCTAATTAAAAAGGTTAAAGAAAGTTAGCTGTCATTTCAAAATCTAAATCTAAATGACAAAGATGGGAAAACCCTCAATGATATGAATAAAATATTTAAAAGGTGGCATGACTATGGAAAAGAATTGTTTGATACTAACAAGAGAACTACTGGTGAATTGACACACACTGTAGATCTGCAAAAAATGGAAGCTTTGCCACTAAAAGAAGAAGTTTCCGATGCCATCAAAAGCAACTTTAAAAAAAAGGAAAATCCCCTGGAATGGAGACCATACTAAGTGAGCTTTTGAAGAACTCAGGCCCTTCCAGTTGTACAGCTGTACATCATCTGTAGATCTATGTAAAAGACTTTGGGAGACTGTCCATGACTGAGCGAGTAGAAGCTACAAGAAACCGTCATGCTCCACAAGAGCGGAAATATTAGAGACTGGTGATTACTGAACAGTTGCATTGATAAACCACACAAGCACAATTCTTCTGATCATCATCCTCAACAGAATTAAAATTAAAGTAGACGGAAATTGTCAAGCAGGATTTTGACGTGGAAGAGGAGCAACAGGCCTGCTTTTTGTGCTTCAGATAATTTATTGTTAGAGAAAACTACAAATGCTGCAGATGAGGTATTCATAATTTTCATAGACTATATATAGTCAGGCTATTGACAGTGTCAAACATCACCATCTGGTTATCCCAATGTCAGAAAAGGGCTTTCTAAAGCATCTGGTCCTGCTCATAGCGCATAGCAAAATTTATATTCAGATCAGTAGGCAAACATCTGATGGAATGGCCAGCACTGTGAGTTCTTTGATATCAAAAGGGAATTCGTCAGAGTTGCATATTATCCCCACGTCTTTTCAGCACACGTATAGAAATGATTATAACAAAGGCGGACTTAGATGACATGGGAATTAATAAAGGAGTCAGAAACATCACTAGCCTCAGGTACGCTTATGATACAACACTCCTGGCCAATGCTATCACAAGCGTGAGAAGAGTTCTCTACAGAGTGGATCCAGAGGCAACACTGCTGGCCTAAAGAGTTAAATGTCAAAAATACCGAAGCACTGCACATTAATGGTACAGTCACCCCTCTGAATATCAAAATCAATGGCACAGACCTGGAATATCATTATATGCTTATAATTTCCAATATTTTCAGCTCTGTAAAAGAGAATAAAGGCTCCTGTCTATAAGATGTCAAGGCTAGAATCAGTATGGCCAAGCAAAAGATAATTCAGTTAAACAAAATTGGGAAAGACAGAGACATACCTACATATCTCAAAACGGAAAATGTCCAAACATTAATGTGGCCTGTATTGCTCTGTGGGCTTAAGCCTGGTCACTACGAAAAATTTTAATAGGACAGAGACAAAATAAACGCAGCCGACCTGTGGTTTTACAGGTGACTTCTAAGTGTCAAATGGTCAGACAAAAGAACAAATAAGACCATTCTTGATGAACACTCAGTGCCAAGACAAATACTGGCTGAAATTGATGAGTGCAGACTGAGAAACGATGGTCATGCAACTATTCGGACTGCCAACCAACATTTAGGCAACTTATGACACAAGGGAAATGACTTAGATGAGGTATGGAGCACCTGTTTCTACATGCCTTGGTGCTCAGTTAGCTCCCGTGAGTCAACGCAAGAACACAGAATAACGATTTCATCCTAATTTTTCAGAAAAGAGAAGTAGCTCTCCCTCCTTCTCCCCCCCCCCCCCCCCCCCCCCCCCCCCCCCCCATGATAATAATGAGGAGGAGAAGAGGAAGAAGAAGATGATGATGATATCTGAATATCTGTTGCTTTGGTGACGTTCACTCAGCCAGACTGAAACATTAACCACAATACTGGGAGATCTTGGAAAAACCCTAATACCACCTTGTGTGCTGCAAGGAAAGGCCCAGTTAAAGATAGATTCACGTGACTTGTAGATAGATTTACGTGACTTGTAGATAGATTCACGTGACTTGTAGATAGATTCAAGGTGACTTGTAGATAGATTCACGTGACTTGTAGATAGATTCACGTGACTTGTAGATAGATTCATGTGACTTGTAGATAGATTCACGGTGACTTGTAGATAGATTCACGTGATTTGTAGATAGATTCACGTGACTTGTAGATAGATTCACGTGACTTGTAGATAGATTCATGTGACTTGTAGATAGATTCATGTGACTTGCGCCTGTTCATTTGGGAGTGGATTTAAGAATGTCATACCAATCCCCCATTAAACATTTTACATAGAAGGTCCACATGTAAATAACTGGTTCAGTTGCTAAAATCAATCATCTAATCACGTCAACGGATGAATAATGAATTATGACTATTCAGGGAACGATTTAATACAGTAATCCGTGATTATGGGATTTTGTTTCAAAGAAAGATGGACCAGTGCATGCACCAGCTTGAACACCTGATGATGATGCATGTATCTTTTATGAAGCACAGTTGCACTAAGAATCACCTATTGACCAGTAGGGACTATTTGCTGATATTTAACGATAGAGTTCATGGGCAGGACAGCAGAGTGTGGACATAGGCAAGTGTTTGACTTCCACCACTGAGTTCATGAAGTCGTGGGTTCGAAGGTAGACAGCGGCGTCAGGTGAATTACAGGTAGGGATTTGGGCAACCTCCCAGGTCAACTTCATGAGCAGACCTGCCAGTACCTTTACCCTTTACGTGCATATATACACTTTGTGTTCCTTGAGTGGGACTATAAACCGAGGCCCCGTCTGCAAACGCACGCAGAACATCTTGCACACACGTTAAAAACCCGTTTTGCCTTTCGGAAGTGTAGGCGTGCACACATGTGTGGTATTTAGACACCATGCCCGAAGTCGGAATGCAGCTACTTTAATGGTGGGTAAAAACGGTCCTTGACGCTGAAGGAAAGATGTCAAAGCATCTGTGTGAAACAATTTCTTGGGACCATAATCCCAACGTTCTGTATTGATCCGCCACTGTACTGACTCCACTTTCCTGCAAGTCTGTCGGATTAAACAACAGGCCTACAGGATATCCTTTTTTTTTCTTACATTGTGTTCACAATTGATGTGTGTGTGTGTGTGCGTGTGTGTGTGCGCGCGCGCGTTTGTGTTTGTATGTTCGTGACATTTTTATTTGAAGTCATTTTGGAATGTTTTAACCAATATGAAATATAGCTTTTTGTGTCTTTGAGATTTTGTATACCTATCAGTGGGCCTGTCAGTATTGTAATTGCCCTTCATGGGATGATTTAGGTGTTTTTGACTTGACTTAACTTGATCCCTGTCGTGTGCCACTACACGCAGAGCATCTTGCCCACACATTGATCAAATCCACCCATCCGTGGTCACAGCAGCAGAGCGGTGATGAAAGGTGGCGTGGATGACTAGTACTAGCATACCCAGCTTGCAACTGGAGACCTGGAGAGAATGGCCGGCTCCACTTGACCATGACACATTGTCTGACAATGGAGAGCGGTGCCCTAACAACTGCACAAGAGTACAGGGAGAAGTCATGTCATGTGATGATGGCCTTACACATGACTTTATCTCTAGCAGTGGTTCTACAGGTAACAGGCCTGCCTAGAAAGCGAGAAGTGCGGGTTCGATCCCCATTTGTGCCCTGTTTATTGCCCTCCATTGCCATACACCTTGCAGCATGGAGCTGGGTGCTAAGTCGTTCGGTGAGAATGTCAACGAGTCTTGCAACATGACATTGCAGTGCTAACAGAAAACCCATAACAACAGATGAGGTCTCCCTGGCAACATTTCTGCCAAACAGGATGTGTCTGTGACTATATGTAACATTCAACGAGTTTATAAGTGCACACACAGTGTGCGCTGCTCTTGTGTGCGTACACGCTCTCCCAAGAGAGAGCTGCCGATTTCATGTAGAAAAAATCTCGTGACTGAAACTGGCATATCAAGCAATGCAAATCAGTGTGGTGTGGTGTGTATTGTGTGTGTGTTGTGTGTGTGTGTGCTGGTGCGTGCGTGGCGTGTGGTGTGTATTTGTGTGTGTGTGTATTGTGGTGTGTATTGTGATTTGTGTGTGTATGTGTGTGTGTGTGTGTGTGTGTGTGTGTGTGTGTGTATGTGTGTTGTGTGTTGTGTGTGTGTATTGTGTGTGTGTATGGTGTGTGTATTGTGTGTGTGTGTGTGTGTGTTGTGTGATTGTGTGTGTGTGGTGAGTGTTGTGTATTTGTGTGTGTTGTGTGTTTGTGTGTGATTGTGTGTGTGGTGTGTGTTGTGTGTGATTGTGTGTGTGTGTGTATTGTGTGTGTATTGTGTGTGTGTGTGTGTTTGTGTGTGTGTGTGGTGTGTGGTGTGTGGTGTAGATGTGGCAGAGGCTCAGTTCGGCACCCAGTCGGCTGGCATGCTGGGAGCGACAGGCGGGCCGGGAATGAGCTTGGGGCGGATGATGATGATGCTGATGATGGTGATGAACAGCGGCAACGACAACCTGAAGCGGTGGTGATGATGCAGCTGCTGCAGTCCCTCATGTCTGGCGGTGGCGGGGGTGGCGGCGGTTTCGGCCTGGGCGGGGCCACACCCATGATGGGCGGGATGGGCTTGAACCCTCTGATGGGCATGAGCATGATGGCCAGTGAGTCCCTCCAGTTCCTGGCCATCTCGACAATTATTATTGTGTCTCTGTTGTGGTCGGGTGGTGCTTGTTTGTTAACCAACACATCAGTGCTGCAATTTCACATGAATTTTGTTCCCCCAGGTGTCTGTATTGATTGATTTATTTATTTATTGTCTTTTATTTCTAGGACAATGGAATAAGCACTCATGTTTTTTTACATCCAGTCCCTGTGTGTATGCAGTTGTGTAAATTTTGTCATCCGTTCCCACCGGCACACAATGGCCTACTCTTCTGAAAAGCGGAACGGGTTTTAACATGTGCGCAAGATGTTCTGCATGCGTTCGCACACGGGATCTCGGTTTATAGTAGCAGTTGTGTTGTATTGCGTTATATTGTACTGTCATGTCAAAATGATCTTTATTGAAGGTAAACGATTAAATTTACACCTTCATCCTGCCCTCACCGAAAAAAAAAGAAAAGTAACTTATTAAAGCATTCAAAAGACATTTGTATTGTACTGTATTGTTTTGTATCATGTTGTATCGTTTTGTATTGTTTTGTATTGTATACCACTTTCAGTCACGGTAGATTTCTCTGTGTGAATTTCGGGCTGCTCTCCCCAGGAAAAGTGCATTGCCACAAGAGACTTTTTTTTTCTTTAACCAGTTTTTATTTGTGTTCTTGTATGGATGGCTTTTGTCCCTAAGTTTGCCAGGGCAACTTTCCTCTTGGCATGGGTTCTTTTAGATGTGCTGAATCAAA
>JAQIHA010001342.1:0-11613 GCA_028751875.1 Rapana venosa
GAGAAGAAGAGAGACGAGAGGAGGAGAGAAGAGGGAGAGAGAGAGAGAGAGAGAGAGAGTAAGGGCCCAAAATTTAGATCATAAAATTGAACACCTTCATATTGTAGAATAGTACACATAGTTGTTACACGTGATAATAAGATATTAAAATAGGAGATTCACTGGAGCTCAAGTACAGTCAACAAGTCCAAAATAATATTTGAAAATCGAAAATATGAATATGCCCTTTATTAGAATACACAACAACAATAGAAGAGAGATGAGAGAGAGGAGTGAGAGAGAAGATAGGAGCGGAGAGAGAGGAGAAGATGAGAGAGGGAGAGAGAGAGAGAGAGAGAGGAGAATGAATTAATTGCATATCGGCCTTAGGCCACAATACACAGAGAGAGAGAGAGAGAGAGAGAGAGAGAGAGAGAGATGGAGAGAGAGAGAGGAGAGAGAGAGAGAGAGAGAGTGCGTGTGCGTGTGCATGTGTGTGTGTTTCAGAGATGGTACTAAATATATAATTCTCAAAACAGTACACGATCACCTTCAACACTTATCTTGATTACTCATACAAAAAACAAACAAAAAATGTTATGATAATTTTTAAAAAATAATAATAAAAAATGAAAAACTAAATACCCATACTCTCACACTATAAAAACAAGGAAGGAAAGAAAGAAAGAAAAAACAAAACAACAACCAGCAAATCTATAAGGTCATAGTGAGAGAGAGAGAGGGGGGGAGGGGGGAGGGAGGGAGGGAGAGAGAGAGAGAGAGAGAGAGAGAGAGATGAGAGAGTGAGAGAGAGAGAGAGAGAGAAGAGAGAGAGAGAGAGAGAGTGTGTGTGTGTGTGTTTCAATGATAACTCTAAATATATAATTCTCAGAACAGTGCACGATCACCGTCAACACTTATTTTGATTATATTCATGCAGATTATGTCATGATAATGAAATAAACTCAATACCCCTATATTCATACAATAAAAACAAGGAAGAGGAGAAAGAGAGAGAGAGAGAGAGAGAGAGAGAGAGAGAGAGAGAGAGAGAGAGAGAGAGAGAGAGAGAGAGAGAGTGTGTGTGTGTGCGTGTGCGTGTGTGTGTGTTTCAGAGATAGTACTAAATATATAATTCTCAAAACAGTACACAATCACCTTCAACACTTATTTTGATTACTCATACAAAAAATATGTTATGAAAATTTTTTAAAAATATATTAAAAAAACCCAACCTCAATACCCATACTCTCACACAATAAAAACAAGGAAGGAAAGAAATAAGGAAAAAAACAAAACAACAACCAGCCAAATCTATAAGGTCATAGTGAGAGAGAGAGATTAGGGTGGGGGGGGGAGGAGGAGAGAGAGAGAGGAGAGAGGAGAGAGAGAGAAGTGAGAGAGAGAGAGAGAGAGAGAGAGAGAGAGAGAAGAGAGAGAGAGAGAATGTGTGTGTGTGTGTGTTTCAATGATAACTCTAAATATATAATTCTCAAAACAGTGCACATCACTGTCAACACTTATTTTGATTATATTCATGCAGATTATATGTCGTGATAATGAAATAAACTCAATACCCGTATACTCATACAATAAAAACAAAGGAGAGGAAAAAAAGGGGGGGGGGGGATAAAAGCCAAATCTATAAGGTCAGGGAGAGAGACAATGACAATGACAATGACAATGACAAATTCTTTTATTTCGAGGATAATGAATAAGCACACATGTGCTTTTTTACATCCAGTCCCCGCCCGTTAGGGATACATCTTAATAATAATAACCCAATACTTATACAGTCTCACAATAAAAACAAGGGGAAATAACCCTTTTCAAAACAGCTCCCCCCCCCCCCAACAACCCTTCCCCCCCCCCCCCAAAGCAAGCAATTAAAAGAAAATCCTAAGAATACCCCACCCCTACCCCCACCCCCCAAAAAACCCTAACCAAAACAAACAAACAAAAGAGAAGGAAAAACCAAACCAACAAAAGATGATAAAAAAGAGAAAAACAGACAAACAACAACAACAAGAACAAGAGCAACAACAAAGCCAAGAAAAATAACACAACCAAACTTAATAAGTCATAAAGATAAACATCTACACATTGTCAAATGGTACACATACTTGTTACACATAATTATAAAATATTGAAATAGGGCACTCATTAAAACTTAAGTACAGAGGCAAGTCCAATAAGGTATTGAAAATATAAAAATATGAATCCTTCATCAGGATATACTATGACTATAAGCAGGACGATAAAAGGTGAGAGAGAGAGAGAGAGAGAGAGAGAGAGAGAGAGAGAGAGAGACAGAGAAGAGAAGAGACAGAGACAGAGAGACAGAGAGTGTGTGTGTGTGTATTTCAGAGATAATATCCATATATAATTCCCAAAACGTATGCGATCATCAACACTCATTTTAGATTATATTCGTTTCAAATTATATGTCATGATAATGAAATAAATTTATACACCATACACCCACACAATAAAAACAAGAAACAAACCAAGAAGAAATTTAAAACTATACAGTCGTTTAGGGAGAGAATATGGGTGGGTGAGTGAGTGAGCGTGTGTGTGTATGTTGTTTTTGTGTGTGTGGTGTGTGTGTTTGAGCGGGTGTTTGTTGGTGTGTTTTGTGGTGTTGTGTGGTGTGTGTGTGTGTGTGTGTGTGTGGTTTGAGTTGTGTGTGTGGGGGGGGGGGGGGGGGTTTTTTCAGGAAAATACAAATATGTAATACTCACATAGCACACGATCAACACAAACACTTTTTAATTATGCTCATGCAAATTGAATGTCATGGTAATAAAATAAGTGCAATACCCTTTACACTCTCATATAAAAGGGGGGAAAAACCCAATAAAGTCATAAAAGAACATCTACAATTGTAAGTAATAGAAACAATTTTTTTTTTCCCAGGAAAATGAAAAAGTATTCATGTGCTTTGGAGAAGAGGAGAGAGAGAGAGAGAGAATACGGAATGGGAACTCGGAACTTGGTTTTTAATGTACATCGGCCACGGGGCCCACAATACAAAGTAGGGGGGAAAAAAGAAAAAAATTCATCACAAAGTTATGTTTCCATACGTAGCAAAAATGTGTCATCAAATGTGCATCAAAACAAAATCATCTCACTCATTCACTTCCTTTGACTGTGACAGTGTAGAAAAACATGTAAAAGACAGAATGACTGACATTGTTATACAAAACAATTGACATTGTGTGATACAAAACAATTTGAAGCAGACCATCAATCTTCAATAAGCATGGTTTTTAAATACATTACTTCCATTGATTAATCCAAATTTTTTGCAGACGTTCACGTTGAAGATAATTTTTACAATTCTTACTATTCAAAAGGATACCTATTGTTATCGTCATAAGCTTTACAATAATAAAATAAGCAGCCGCATGTCCTGATAAATTACAGATACGTACATTGATTATATTTAAATATTGTTAACTGTCTTCAGCTGCGCCTCTATTTCTAATTTTATACCTGTCGTTATTAGGGGCATAAACAAAATTAGAGCAAATGGTTGGTGAGAGAGGAAAAAAAGTATTTTTGATGGTAGATAACCACCGCTATAAGCCTCTACCATGCTTTCTTTAAAAACAACAACAACAAAACAACAACAACAACAACAAAACAAAACCCAACAAACAAACAAACCACAACAGAACAATAAACAAAATGAAAACCAAAAAGCAATGTATAAATACATCCCATTTTTACTCAGCTCCCTCAGTCTAGGACGAAGCTGGTGCTGTTAATTGCATGACATTTAAACTGAATCTTGCTTCCTAGCAGAAATCTGTCGAGCATTGTCTTCTTCGCATAGCATAAAAGATGTACTTTGATACCTGCAAAGAAAAACATGTGTTATTAGCATGAAGAACAGCACACAACGGTATGATGAAGATTATTATGAATAAACTTTACTCTGAGATCTGCATACATAGGACAAATATAAATCAAATGGTATTTCATCTTCCTTTAGGTTCTTAAAAAAGGACACATTTTGTCTTGCAAGCTGTGACTGTATCTGTACGATTGTTGTTTAACGGTAGGACATTTAATCTGGCTTTGGACAAGGCAACTTTAAAGCAATATACATCAATGCTACTAATATAAAATTCTTTTTCAAATACAGTTTTAAATGACCTGTAAATGGAGTATCTATCATGTTCACTAATAACACTTTGCCATTCCTGAATAAACAAATCTATTAGTCTTTGTTTGAAAATCTGCATAAATTTTTCCAACATCTCCAACACCCTGCTGTAACATACAATATTTAAAACCACACTCGCATAATAATACTCTTATGTTGTAACCAGCATCTTTTTGCATTATTATCAACTCTTAATTGCATTTCATATGCTTGACGAGGTAATCTGTGGTGGTCCATTCTGAGTATTTTAAACAGTATCGTAAAGCATAAACACATGAATTAACATAAAGAGGATATCTTCCAAGTTCCCCGTAAAACCATTTTGTTAGGAGTTTGAATGGAAGCCCTAAAAAGCGTTTACATGCCATTAAATGAATTTTTTCTAAACAATCCAAGCGACTTAATCCCCAAACTTCTGAAGAATACAGTTAAAATAGGCTGTATTTTTATATCAAAAAACTTTAAAGAATATTTGATGGGTTATATCCAGTTTTTCAAAAATGCCTTATCAAACTAACTAAAGCTTTTTTACCTTTCAATAATTTGATTTTCAATACCAACTTTGTTACTAAGCTTTAGAAAAAATTGAATCCCAAATAACAATATTTATTCACTACTTCTAGTCTATCATTTTCAAAAAACCATTCTTCATCCCTGCCAGAAATCCGCCCTTTCTAAAAACCATTAATTTTAGTTTTATCTTTGTTTACTTTTAATTTCATACTTGAACAACATGCCATAAGAACATTCAACTGGTTTGAAGACCAACAGGAGTAGATGATAACAAGACAACGTCATCTGCAAAAAGTAAGATGAACAATTCCATAATACCTGGTATCTGCTGAATGCCATGTTTACCTTTCACAGACATATCATTTGCAAGCTGGTTAATAAACATTTGAAATAAGGTTGGACTCAAGACACATCCCTGGCGCACCCCTACTGGACATTCAAAAAGCTCTGTATATTTCAAAGTTCGATCTAACACATGATACTAAGGCCTTATACATTGCATTAGAGAACAGAAGAATCTTCCTCTTGATACCCTGGTTTCTGATACACTGTAATAATTTATCATGTCTTACAGAATCAAATGCTTTTTAAAATCAACCAAAAGCAACATACAACTTCTTACCTCTCTGGGAAAAAGCACTTCTGCACAACAGAGTATAAACAAAAAATGTGGTCAATAGTAGAGTAATGTTTACGGAATCTGCTTGATTCTCAGATATTAAGCTGTTTTCTTCCAGCAAGAGTAAAGTCGTTTATTTAATATTGTACTGTAACATTTTGAGATTGTACTTAATAGAGAGACACCTCTATAGTTGTCTACAACATCTGGGTCACCTTTTTTATGAATTGGGATGACGATAGCCTTTTCCCATTCTTTTGGATATATGCCTTTGGTAAACACTTTATTAAACAATTTATGCAAGAAAGGATAGTACTTATGCTACCTGTCTTGAGCATTTCTGCAAGCACCCCATCCATTCCACATGCTTTACACATTTCAATCTATTTACTGCATTTGCTACTTCCTCATAGTTATGTCAGCATTCAGCGCATGTTGGTCTTCCTCCGATAGATCAATGCACTCTTGGTTTTCTCATTGTAATCATTTGTATCTGTAGAATAATCATTTTGAAATGATCATACCATTCATTCAGCGATATTTTTATGTTTTTGTACTTTGCCCCTTTTCTCCCACATCCCATTTCAGTTAGTGCTTCCAGAAAGTACTAGAATCTTTAATATTTGCAGCAGCATTTCAACTTTTTTCCTTCTAAAACTTCTTTTTTTCGTCTTCAGTAGGCACTTGTATTCTTTTCTTGCATTTACGTATTCAATTCTATCTTCCTCCAATCTGTACTTTCTGAAACCCTCAAAAGTTGTCTACTTTTTTGTTTGGCTTGCTGACATTCATTATCAAACCATTCTGCCCTATGATTTTGTGCATTTAGGATAAACTTTTCTTACCATACAACCGCTAGCTGCTAATAAACACCTTACAAAACATATCCAGTGCACTGTCTACATCGTCTTCTAATAATACTAGCAGCTTATACTGAATCTTACTTGCAGGTTTGCATCATTAAGATTATTACGTAAACCTGCTCCTTCCTTTAATCCCATATATGTTTTTAATATAGAATTTTCCCTTTTTATTTGATTGAATTCATGTGCTGAATGTAGAAGACATGGTCAATACAACATGGTAGATGATCAGATTCAGATGAATCTTCCACATCTAGGACATACACGAGACACTATATACAAACCGTGTGACATGACAAAATAGTCCACAGTACTGCATCCGTGTTATCATATGTAGGTGTAACTGCCATCAAAATCACATTCACACAAACCATTTAAAATAACAGATCAAAAGAGTTACATATTTCAAAAATTGATCTCAAACATGTTATTGTTTACATCATGTGATTTCTGTATAGGGGACTGATCATCTATTTCATCATCTGATATCTATTTAAGTTATAACAAGCATTATTTCTGGATCCAGTTCTTGCATTAAGATCTCCACATAATAACACATGAAAATCATATAATTCTATACAACTCTAACAGCGTATGCTCTAATGTTTCCAAACCATATCCGTTTTCATTATTTTTCAAAAAGTGGAGTCATGTGGTGGTATGTAGGTACAAATCCAAAATATATCCATATCAGTTCTAAAAAGTTGCTTATCAATACTCAGAATATCATTATTATCTCTATCGAAATCACCTTAGTTACAAACTGTGCAAATGCCTTCTTTATCATACAATGACTCCCCCTGAATATCTGCCCTGATAAGAAATTTTCTTTGCAACAGAGCTGAAATAAACATAATCACTAAAGAGATTGGACTCAAAATTGGTGCCAAAAAAAGTTTCAGTTAACAAATAAAATCATGTGATTTTATGTATTTTACAACTCTGCAATTTCTAACTTAGGAAGCAATCCATTCACATTAAGTTGAGGAACTTGACATCAGCTCTTTGAACACTGTTTGCCAGAGCATTATTTTCAGAAGTCTTACTCATCTTACATCGTTTTCATTTCTTCTCTCCTTTATTTTACTACTATTTACAATGGCCCGGCCGATTTCTATTGTGGTGGTAGAACCCGTTCAGTGCGAGTTCTTGTGCGTCCTCTATTCTGAGCCCTGTTTCGCTCGTAGACTGCACACGACTAAAGCTGTCCAGAATGCTGCTCTGACTAGCATCCCTAGCCCTGGCAGTCTTTCTCTGTCGGCTCTGCTTTGGGGAGCCCTCCTGGATTGCCTGTGTTCTCCATGGGTACCGTCCAAAGTGGACGTATCTCTCACCCAGTGGAGACTGTATCTGCATGTTGGGCTGTATCATCGCCATGCTTGTTTGAATCTTTGGCACCTGTGGCCTGTGAACTGTGAGTTTATCCCTTGCTGTTGTCACAGCAGTTTCCCCTCGTTTCTCCCTGGTGCCTCCAGTGGCCCCTTTCCTTTCCCTGTGTGCTCTTTGCTCGCCCTCTATAACCCTTTGTTTATGCTTTGTCCCCCTTCTCTGCCCTGTACCTTCCTTTGCTTACCTCTGCTGTTGTCACCGTGTTACTAGTGCCTCGGTTTCTTCCGTGACTTCTGCACTGAGCAAGTTCTCAGTTTCAGAGATTTTATTGCCCGTTTTCTCTTGCACTAAATCATTGATATCTACATCCTGTAGGTCTCCAACATCAATGTTAGAGACAGGAGGTTTGTCATCCAAGTCTTTTCCCTTGTCTGTACAGTCATTTGTCTAGTTCACTGTCATCTCCATTGTAGCCTTCAGTCTGTGTGTTGTCACTCTCTACTCTGTCTACCATGCCATTCGTGTTTTGCTTACCTGAGGCCTCTTTGTTCTTATGTGCCTTCCTGTGTACTGACCGTCTTTCCACAAGCGGTGTGTCCTGGACTCTGGATCCTCTGTCAGAGTCTGCCTCTGGTGAGCAGTTCAGTTGGGACACCTGGCTGTATGTGAGATGTCCTGGTACAACAGGTCTGGCATGATAACCATGCCTTTCCTGTGCAGAGCTTGAACTGCCTCCTGTTTGGTGACGATATTCGTGATGTGCGTCTCTGCTTGTGCTCCATCTTTTATCTGTCACGTGTGAATCATCACAGTCATGAGGTCTCTCTGGCACATCATCAGTCATACTTCTCTCATAGAACAGTCTCTTGCCTTGGTCTGTAGAGTGGAAGAAGGCTTGCGGCCTTCGGTATCCTCTGGTGTGCTGTATGAGTGAGGCTGTCTGTTGTATTGTACCTCTGCCTTAAGCTGCCTTCTGTCCACTTCTGCGCCGCTTCCTGTATGCGCCTGATTGCCCTGATGATCCCACTGACGATACCACTGACGATCCTGCTGGCGACTCCCTGACGATCCGCCGATGATCTTCCTGACGATCCCCATGGTGGTCCCGCTGACGATCCCCCTGGTGGTCCCGCTGACGATCCCCCTGGTGGTCCCGCTGACGATCCCCCTGGTGGTCCCGCTGGCGATCCCCCTGGTAGTCCCGCTGACGATCCCCCTGGTGGTCCCGCTGACGATCCCCCTGGTGGTCCAGCCGTCGATCCCCCTGTCGATCCCCCTGGTGGTCCAGCCGTCGATCCCCCTGGTGGTCCCGCTGACGATCCCCCTGGTGGTCCCGCTGACGATCCTCTTGACGTACCCGCTGACGAAGTCGGGGCCATTCTTCTTCCTGCAGAACATGGCTGGCACCCCGTGGCTCCTGCTGCTGATAGTGATGGTTGTAGCGTGCCTGTGCTGGTCCCTTCTCCCTGACGTGGAGTCGCCCGTTTACAAAATAGGCCACTTTGCCCTGGTCTCTATGGAAATTCATCATTCCTCTCTGACGAGTGGTGAGATCCAATATATAATTCCCAAAACAGTATGCGATCCCATCAACACTCATTTTAGATTATATTCGTTTCAAATTATATGTCATGATAATGAAATAAATTTAATACCCATACATCCACACAATAAAAACAAGAAACAAACCAAGAAGAAATTTAAAACTATACAGTCGTTTAGGGAGAGAATATGGGTGGGTGAGTGAGTGAGCGTGTGTGTGTATGTGTGTGTGTGTGTTGTGTGTGTGTGTGTTTGAGCGTGTTGTGTGTGTGTGTGTGTGTGTGTGTGTGTGTGTTTTGAGTGTGTGTGTGGGGGGGGGGTGGGGGGTGTTTCAGGGATAATACTAAATATGTAATACTCACATAGCACACGATCAACACAAACACTTTTTATTATGCTCATGCAAATTGAATGTCATGGTAATAAATAAGTGCAATACCCATACACTCTCATAATAAAGAGGGGGGAAAAGCCAATAAAGTCATAAAAAGAACATCTACACATTGTAAGTAATAGAAACAAATTCTTTTTTTCCAGGATAATGAATAAGTATTCATGTGCTTTGAGAGAGAGAGAGAGAGAGAGAGAGAGAGAGAGAGAAGAGAGGAGAGAGAGAGAGAGGAGATGAGAGAGAGGAGATGAGAGAGAGTGTGTGTGTGTGTGTGTGTTTCAAGGATAATACTAAATATAATTCTCAAGACAGCACAGGATCACCATCAATTTCTTTTCGATATACTCGTACAAATTGAACGCCATGAAAAGAAATAAGCCCAATATCATACACTCTTACAATAAGGAGAAAAAAATCACTAAAGTCATAAAACGAACATCTATACATTGTGAGTAAGAGAGAGAGATGGAATGAGAGAAGTGGGGGGAAAGAGGGGGGGGTTGGGGGGGGGGTTTTTTTTTTTTGGTTTGGGGGTTTGGGGGGATGGAGTTTTTGGGGTTTTTTTTTGAAAAACCAAAAAAGGAATGTTTTGTTTTTTTAAAAAAAAGGGGCCCCCCCATTAAAATTTTTTATTTTTCCGTCGTTAAAATTTTTTTTATTTGATATTTTTTTAATAGGGAAAAAAAAAAAAAAATTTTTAAAAAAATTTTAAATTAAAAATTTATTTTGAAATCCTTTTTTAAAAAATAAATTTAAAGGGGGGAAAAGGAAAAGGGGGAAGGAGGAGGGGGGAAAAGGGGGGTGGAAAAAAGGAGGGAGAGGGAAAAAGGGGGGAAAAAAGGGGGGGTGAGAGGGGGGGGAGGGGGGAGAGAGGGGAAAAGAGAAAAAGGACAACAGCTGACTTTTACAGACGGTAAAGGGAAGGGGAAGGGCAGATAGGTAAGTTTGGAAAGGGCAGATAGGTAAGGGAGGATATGCAACTTTGTATTTAAGGCTAATGGACTGGGGTTTTGTTATTGTTGATGTATCAAGTGATTGATAATTGAGTTTTTTTAGATTGTTATTGATTGATGTTGTTTACTGAATCTGGAAGGGAGTTTCCACAGCATGGGGCCCTGAGTAAAGTAGACTAGATTTGAATAAGTCTATTCTCCGTATAGGGACACTGGGCTTTATAGTATTTCTGGATTGGTTTAGGGGGAATTTGTCTTTTAAGTATGATGGAACGGTTCCTGTCATGATCTTGAACATTATAACTCCTTTGTTATATTTTAGTCGTTGGTGTAAGGGGAGAATATTTAATTGAGTATAGTCAGCTTCTAATAAGCTTGTCTTTTTTAAAGGGACCAGTTTGAGAGCACGCTTGTAGAGACTCAGTAACGGTTTCATAGTGTTTGCACTAGCAGAATTCCACAGGGTAGAAGCATAGTCTATTGAGGATTGTATATAAGATTGGAAGAATAGTTTCCTTGAATGAAAGTCAAGAAAGTGCATGATTTTAGAACGTTGGTATACTCTTTGGGACATGTATTTGCATAGTTGAGATATGTGGTAGAACCAACTGAGACGGAGGGAGGGACAGAAAATGACAGACGTTTTTCGTGATAAGCTGGATGCCCATTCACAAGGATGAAGGGGGAAAGGGGGAGGAAGAGAAAGGGGACGACAGACAGACAGACAGAAAGACAGACAGACAGATCACTGAACAATGAACAAAATTCATGTTCACGCCTCCAGCCCCTAGGACGGTCTCAAACAAAGCATATCAACACAAAGCAAAATAAATAATAACACATGTGGCAACTACCAAAACATGACTACAATCAACATGGGACCATCCAAAATGATAAAAATAATAATATTCTACTTTAAACAGTCCCGTTTCCCACTGTCCGATTTCTAAATTTTCAACAAAACCCTGCCGTGTTTTCAAAGCAATGAGAAGAAGAAGCTCAGATTGCGAAAATTTAAAAAAACTGGACGTATTTCCCCAAAATTTTATGTGTTTTGCTCTGAGACCAAATGTTTCTGTCCTAATCACTATAAAGAATATGTAGTTTTATAAAACGCTCCCCTTTGCAAGCATGCAAACTTTACTCCGGGTCAATATTTTCTTAAAAAGTTATTTGGAAAAATTAGATTATCCCTTTTTGGCGCAAGCCAAGACAACATTTTTTTTAAAAAGTCCCTTTTACACGTTTAT
>JAQIHA010001343.1:0-11589 GCA_028751875.1 Rapana venosa
CTGAGCAGCGCTCCAGAGCAAAGCAGAACACCTGTGTTACGCTCAGTTTAGCTTCAGGAAAGGGAGAGACTGTACTGACGCGATCTTTGCACTGAGACAACTGAGTGAGAGAGCTCTTGAGTACAATCAAGCACTCCACCTAGTATTTGTCGACCAAGAAAAGGCATTTTGACAGAGTGAACAGAGATAAGCTCTGGAGGGTCCTGGATCAGTATGACATCAAGGGGCAGCTCTTAGATAACATCAGAGCTGTATACAACAACAGCAAGAGCGCAGTTCGCACTCCAAGTGGACTTTCCAACTGGTTCCCTGTGACGTCTGAGGTGAGACAGGCTGCGTCCTTTCCCCTCTGCTCTTCATCATATATATGGACCAGATCACAAAGGAAGCCAACTCAGACCTGGAGGCACTCAACGAACTTCTGTTTGCTGACGATCAAATCATGATCAATGACAACAAAGACAAGCTGCAAGAGCACACAGACCAGCTCAATACATGCTGTGAAACCTATGGCATGAAAATCAGTGTAAGCAAGACCGAAGCCATGACAGTCAGTAGAACTCCTGAAAAGCTCAAAATCAACATCAACGGAGCCCAACTAAAGCGGACGACTGAATTCAAGTACTTAGGCAGTATATTCACAGAAGATGGAAAACTGGACAGAGAAATAGAAACACGCTGTCAAAAAGCAAACGCAGTCAGCTATCAACTTGCCCCACTTCTGCGACATCCTTACATCCTTATGAGCACCAAGGCAAAGCTGATCAACACCAACTTCCTGCCAACCCTCACTTACCAGTGCCAGACATGGCCCCTGACAAAAGCCCTGGAGCAGAAACTGGTCACGTGTGAGATGAAGTGCTTGAGGAAAGCCGTCAACAAGACCAGGAGAGACAAGATAAGAAACGAGGTGATCAGAGACATGGTAGGAGCTACACCCGTCCTACACCATATTGAACAACAACGAACCAAATGGTTCGGGCTCCTCACACAGATGGATGCCGCCAAACCAGCCAGCCCTGCGTGCTTATAACTTGAGGTACTCTGGCACGAGAGCCAGAGGTAGGCCCAGGCGACGCTGGAGTGATTCCGTAGCAGAAACACTGGAAGTCCATGGATTGTCCCTCCTCCAAGCTACCCGCCTTGCTGCAGACAGACAGTTATATCTCCCCGCGACGCCACAGAGTACAAGCGGAAGGAAAAAGTAAAGTAAAGTAAGTTTCTTTGAAATCAACTCACTCACCTCTGACAGTTCTCTCCCATGCTTTTCACCACATCCTGGCCATTTGAAAGGTTAGAAAAAAAATCACCAAAAAAAGCTATTGCAAGTTAGGAAATAACACTTTAAGAACTAGTTAGTAATATACTGAGTTACTTAGTGTCAAAGTATGAAGTTTCTTACCTTAACAGTTCAGGTAGTAGAAGTACGTAAAATGTATCCCTAATTTTACTTCTGAAAAAACGCTCCCTCACAACTTCAGACTGTATCCCAGGAACCACAAAGAGGTGAAACATGTCTATCAATGCTCAGAATGAAACAAACAATGATTGGAATTCATCTTAGATGAAGATGATAGACACATGATGTGACATTATGCACATACAATCCAGGAAAACGAAAAATCAAGAGAGGGTGGGGGGGGGGGTGCATTCTTGTGGCAGGTGGAGGCCAGATGATACAGAAAAGGGTGGAACTCAAGGAAAATTACTGAAATCGCAATGTCAATAATGAAGCATAAACTGTTAAAAAAACAACCCTCCTCCCCTCCCATTCAAATCTGTGGCATCAAACTGCTCACTTTGACTTGACACTATTCTTCTTCTTCTTCTTCTTCTTCTACTACTACTACTACTACTACTACTACTACTACTACTTTGACTTGACGGGTGGTCTGCTTCATCCACCTCATCGCCCTTTCCTTCACTGACATGCAGCAGTGGGAATGGCTGATTTGGCACCCACCTCTCTCCTTCCTGCATTAGGAAAATCGAGTCATCATCTTCATTCCTTTCAACAATGTCAGAACCTTCAGTCTGAAGCATTTCTATAACTTCAACAAGATTAAAACGTTGTTTTTGTTGTCTTTTATATATGGTCTTTGTTGTTGTGAAGTTGAAGCTTCAGACGCCATTTTGACCCTGACAGTAATGTGATGTATAGGGCCAAGTCACAATCCTCCTTAACGAGCAACTACAAAACATTAAGATATGTTTCCATTGGTTGCCTTCCACAGAGAAATAGGCCAGCAATGCTATCATTAGCCTATAACGTCATTATGGTGCTTGTCCCTGAATTGAAAACTGTCTAATTCTCGGATTCCCGATCGGGAATGTTCTCTCTAAACCGTTGTGTGACGAACATTCCCGATTAAGAACGTCTGGACGTAGAAAGTTTCTGTTGTTTCTGTGGATTGAAGTTTTTGTGTGATTTTAATCTCTTGTTTGTGTCTTGTATATGTACATTTTATGCATTGTCTGATTTGAAACAATGTGTAACTATGATTAGTCAATAGCATTTGATTTGAGGCATTGTTTTTTGTCTTCTATTTTGCTTTAAACTCACGCTTTATAAGTAATACAGATTTACCTGCCATATATTCATGGGGTTTGTTTGAATATTTTTACGTCACTGTGGCAGTTACTTTATCTTGCCAATGTGTTACCCCATATTTCTTAAGCTTGACAATGAAAGATATTTGAAACAACAGCTTTAATGATAGAACAAGTGTAAAAATAGAAAAGAATGAGTAGCAAACAAAAATTAACTAATTGACGATCTAAATTGTGTTGTCTGTTCCAATATGTGTTGTGTAAATAAGTTTGATAATGCAATTTATATGATTTACTTTATATAAAGATTCACAGTATAAAAATGGAGACTACAAATAAGCACATGAAGATACATAAAAGTCAGTGAATCGTTAGCCACAGCAGTGCTTAGAATAAGCAGATATATACATTATAATAAAAGCCATAAATATATTTGAGCCCTTCTCTCACACACACACACACACACACACACGCGCGCGCGCGTGCGCACGCACGCGCACGCAAGCACACACACAAACACACACTGTCTCATGTCTGTTTCTTTCTCTTTCTTCTTTCCTCTGTCTCTGTATGTGTGTCTCGTCTGTCTGTTGTCCGTCTGTTCGTCTGTCTGTCTGTCTGTTTGTCCGTCTGTCTGTCTGTGTCTGTCTGTATGTTCTCTCTCTCTCTCTCCTCTCTCTCTCTCTGGCTCGACGTGTACAGACGTGTGCTCTTGTGCTCTGTAAAAAGTGCTCATTTAAGACGGAACCTGTCTTCCAATATATTCAGTTTTAGACCTGTGGTTCTCTTCCATTATTCACGATTGCACCTGTGCTGCTGGTTATCTTGAAACAGTGTGTCCATGTGAGATATTGGTGAAAAAATAACATAGTTTGTTTTCATTTTGTCACACTTCGCCCGTCACAGTTGAATGCACATGGATAGTTGAAATGTAAATCCTCTCACAGTTCCATTGTGACTGAGTCAGCCACACTGGCTTGTGCTACAGATGTGGGATGTCCAGCATTGCCAGCCACCAAGGTGTGTTACAGCATGAGGTGTGAAGTTGTCTCAAGTTCTGGCTTGCTGGCTGTCTAGGCTAGGCTAGGCCTACCCAACCATGAAGTGTTGTGTGTAGGCCTTTGGGTGTTTGTATGTGTAGGCCTTCATATTATTGTGCCCCTAGTGCCATCACTAGACCTAGTCTGTGTTCACAGCTTTTGATGGCCTTGCTCTAACCCCACCCCCGCCCCCTCCTCTCTTCTTCCTTCAGTCCAAGCCTTCTACCCTTTATTTCACATAGGCCTAGTATTGCTTGAAACTTCTCCATGGTCAGATATATACTTAAGTGTTCCCCATATTCAAAGATGTGAACTGTGGGACCAAGGGCCATGGGTTAGAAACATCAGAACCACCAATCTCCCAGTTTTCCCCCCACTCCATCTCACATCCCTATTCCCTTTGTCCACCCACCCCACCCCCCAAAAATGTCTGCTGTCACCAATAAAACCCATTGTGACTGCCCCCCCCAAATAGATATAAAAATGGACCCAAAACAGTTAACTTTTAGAGTCCTTTTTCAGTTGCTTCCTTTTGCCAGAGTGATCTTTTACAAATGCTACATGCACAATGTAAATGATCAACCAGCCTTTAGCGTTTGTTGGAATGACTTTGCCAAACCAAACAAGCCAATTTCCTTCAGTGAAAATAGAGAACTAACTAGCATCCCCACCACCCTACCCAGTGAAGAACTTTATAAAACTAAAATACAAGTGAATTGTGGAGACAAGAAACTGATCAATATCATGACCTTTTACACAACAGGAACTGTACTTGTGCAAGGCAACCTGTGCAGAAGATGGCTCAAAAAAGAATTTCAGACTCTGATACAAGTGAAACGAGCCATCTTCTGCCTGACACAGAAGGAAGCCCAGCCAAACCTGGTCGAGGCTGTGCGTGACCTGTCTGAACTACCTCTACCCCAACCCAAACCTTCCCCCTCTGGCGGAATAATTCTCCAGGACATCCCCTCCCCATCCAGGAGTCCTGCCCCAACCAGATTGCTCCCATTGACCAGTGTCACCACCAGCCCACCACCCAGTCCTGATGTCCCACTGTGTGATGCATTACCACCCTCATCCCCACCAGTTCAGCAGCCAGCCCAGGTAACTTCAACAGAGGGGAACACAACACAAACCACTCCACTAAACACAGCACAAACACCGCATTCACACCCTGTGCAGATGCAAGTTCTCCCTCACTCAACAGAAAGCAGGGTACAGATAAAACCACATAGTCCATCTAACATTCAATCCAAAAACAGCACACAAAACACACTCATCCATACTGTGCAACACGTCTCACCATCTATTACCCGCTATCACCAAAAACCACGTCGCTTTCCTCGTTTCCTGTGCAAACAAACAGTTACCCCAACATCACAACGACTGAAGCAAAAGATACACTCACTGTCTTGATCAATCAAAAAAACCACTACAGCATTGGCTTCCCTCACCAAGACTATTCTCAAACTGCAAACAGAAAACCACGACTTGAAGTCAGAACTCACGGAACTTAAACACACACTATCAAAGCACACACACACAAACACTCAACCTCACACATGCAATTAGACAAAGAACAGGACTCCTTACTATCATCCTTCCCTACCACCAACAGATTCTCTCTTCTCTACCACGATGACGAAAACACAAATCAATGTACACATGAAAACACTGACCAGAAGCCAACCCCACCTGACTCAACAACCTCACTACAAGCCATGGACAATACTGTGAACATCAACAACCAAACAGACTCTGGAAAACAAACCCGTGACAACACCAAGGAGAAAGACCCAAACCCAAATGCTTGGACAACAGTCCCTCAAAGAAAAAGAAAAGACAAACTGCAATCACACACTTCTAAAGCACCTCAGACTACTACAAACAACACCTCACACCACGCTAACAACTAGCAGTACAAAGAGTACACTCCAGCACAACGAATCTCATCCTGGGTGACTCAGTAACACGACACATCAAGTCAGATATTCTATATTACAAAGGCAGAAATCAAAACATCAGCATCTCAGGTCTCACAGTTGATGACCTTATTCATTGGCTTCAACACATTCCCGCAACAAAGAAGTACAGCACCTCATTTTTCATACTGGAATCAACACATGCAAACATACATCCATCACAGACAATAAATGGACACAACTTATCAGAATTATCAAGCATGTGTTCCCCCAAGCCAGGCTGCTGGCATCGTCCATTATCCCCCCCCCCCCCAATGGCATGGCATCCTCTAAAGAAGACCATTAACTTATCTAATATGTCCCTTGCCAAAGTGTGTTCTGCAGAAAACATCACGTTTGCACACCACACTGCCATATTTACAACCACCAGTGGGGCCCCACGCAAAGATTTATATTCTGACCCTTTCCATCCCAGCCCCAAAGGTGCAGACAGGTTAGCGTACAGCCTCAAATACGCCGACCCCCGACACCATTAACAGCCTCTCCTGACAACCCCAACTTCATGGCCCACTGACATACAGAGGAGGCAACCCTTACTTCTGCTTCAAAAAGGGTATCATGTCCCTGGATACCCTTTTTCATCAAGGATGTCAGGACGCCAACCTACCCCTCAACCCCTGAATGACTGTGTCTGGGCCAACAGACAAACCCTCCCACATCTATGATATGTAACGACCCTACCTCCTCCCCACCGCCAGCCCCCACCCTACCCAGCAGTGTCCGCCACCAGACTTCACCCAGCTCCAACTTTTCTGTATAGGGCTACACTAGAAACTCTGGTGTGACAAATTCTCACCTACCAATATTCCACATTAAGGGGGAATGTGTGTATGTGGGTGTGTGTGTGGGTGGGGGTGGGGGGGTATGCAGGTGCACCTATGTGTGCACTATGTGTGTGTGTATGTGTGTGTGTGTTGTGTGTGAAAAAGGATATGTATTTGCGTTCATACGTGCATACATGTGTATGAACACTTCCTTTAACCTATCATTAGAAGTTGCATAACATCTTACAAGGACTTATTCCTGTGTTCTGCTACCCATGGCCTTGAAATGTCAATTTGGTGACAGTTTAATTTTATATCATATATCTCTACTCTGTGCTGGAGACACGCCCACCTAGTGCTGCAGTGTGAAGCAGACAGTGACAGGACAAACCAGTGACAATCTCCTAAAACTAGGACCAAGCTTTCTGGAACAGTGCTGATTGTGCTCAACACTTTCTTTTCTCTTTTCTTTTTTTTATTTTATTTGTTCCTTCTTTTTTTAATTTTCCTGTTGAAATAATATTTTCCAGGAACTGTGCTGATTGGAGTTGTGCTTATTATTCATATTCTGGCATCTTTTATTTACAGGTGCTTTACTGTATTGTATGGCCTTGTTGAGGGTGATTTGGTTTCTCTGTTGTTGTTAGTTTTTGTTGTTGTTGTTTTTGATCTCCCCTTTTTTATCGGTAACCAACCACGCCACCTGTGGAAATTTTTTTTCTCCTCAGACTACTGTCGTACTGATTGAGTTATACACAAATTGTGTGCTACAGAGTGGTAATTGATTTTACTCCTTTCTTCACCCTTCCACCCCTATACTTCTATCAAGTATTCACTCCCCCCCTCCTATATTGTCTCTCTTTTCTTCCTTATCTTCACCAATCTTGTACACATCAATACATTCCTCACAAAACTAACTTTAATAGATGTATTCAAGACACAATTCATGGCCCTCCAAGGATGGCTTACGAATTTGCCACCTAAATATAAACCATGCAGTCAATAAAATTGAAGTTTAACAAGACTCATCACAAACCAAGGCAAACCATTTCATATACTAGGTCTTTCCGAGTCAAGACTTACAGAACACATAACCAACACTGACATTTCCATTCCAGGATATAAAATCGTGCGAAAAGATCCGCAAAAGCCCAAAGAAACAGGTATCTTAATCTATATTAGTGAGTCGGTAACGTTCAAACGTCTTTTCAATCTTGAACGTTATGAAGTAGAATCCATCTGGATCGAAGTAGCTATAAAAGGTGCAGCACCTATTATAATGGGGTTCTGCTACAGAAATCCAACAGAAAGAAAAAATTGGATCGACAAGTTTGACTCCATGATGAACGTAGTCCTATTAGAATCTAGGGAAATTATCTTACTACTTACTTAATATTGACCTAGCAAAAGTAAACAACCAATGGACCCAAGTTATTAACTCATTCAATCTTCACCAATTAGTTACTTCACCCACAAGAGTCACATCAAATTCGAACACAATTATTGATCACACCTATGTATCAGACCCTAAAAACATCATAGAAATGTATGTCCCTGCATATAACTGTAGCGATCACTACCCAGTCTGTACCACATGGTCAAAAAAAGGAACAAAAATTCCCAAACCTGGCCATAAAACTATAACCTATCTTTTTTTGCAAAATTTAATGAGCAGCTTTTCTTACTAGAATTAAGCAGTTCCATGCTCTCGTAAACATTCAATATTACTGATCCAGACCTGGCCATTGAGTTATGGACAAAAGTTTTTACTGAAATCTATAACAAACATGCCCCATTAAAAACCATAAGAATCAAACATGTCCGCAAACCACCTTGGTTTACAAAGGAACTAGAAGAAGCATGTTATCTTAGAGATTTCTTAAAAGAACATAAATATTATGAGGAGGCAAAACAATTAAGAAATGCCATAAACTCACAAAAACGGCGAGAGAAAAGGAAATATTTCCAAGATCTACTTTCATGCAAACAAAATTCAAAGACTATATGGAAAGCAATCAATCAAATAACAAATAATCAATTGTCTTCCAAATCTAACGTAATTAAAGATATTTCTGCTGAAAAACTAAACAATCAATTCATTAATATTTATTCTAACATAATTAACAATGATACACGAAGTCCAATAATCTCAATGAACTAAAAAATACTGCCAAGAAAAGCGTATTCCATCAAAACTCTACATACCATTCATATCTGTTTCTGAGGTCTACAATTACCTGACTCACCTCAAACAATCAAGTACGCGTGGTCTTGATGGAATAGATGGCAGAAACTCTCAGCTCCAGATATTACAGACACTCTGACACATATCTATAACCTATGTCTTCATAAGAACTATTTCCGCAACGCTTTCAAAACTGCTAAGGTGATTCCGATCCACAAGTCTGGAGACACTTCCGATCCCTCAAATTATAGGCCAATCTCTATTTTATCTTACTTTTCAAAACCCTTGGAAAAACATATGAATAAACATAGTCCATTATATAGATATTAACAACTTACTTCACCCAAATTAGTCTGGATTTAGAAAAAGTCACTCGTGCCATACGGCATTGACTAGTCTTGTAGACAATTGGCTGTCAAACATTAATGACAATAAATTGTGTGGAATACTATTCATAGATTTCAACAAAGCATTTGATACAATTGACCGCCGACTTCTCATTAAAAAGCTAGACTTATATAATCTCTCTACAAATACTCTTGAACTTCTTGCTTCTTATCTTACAAACAAGCAAGAGTGTGTTTCAATAGCTACGTCCACATTCACACTAAAACCCATTCATTATAGAGTACCACAGGGATCCATCTTAGGACCAATTCTCTTTTCATTATACATAAATGACCTTCCTCTCCATATCAATTCTAAATGCGAACTTTTTGCTGACGACACAACCATACATATAAGTCATACTGACATTAACTCTCTTGCAAAGACATTGCAAAATAGCATTGATGATCTTGTCAAATGGACTGAACTAAATCACATGTCTATACACCCCTAAAAAACAAAATGCATGCTTATCACTACCAGACAAAAAGCAACGAAATCTATCTCATAAATTTTCTCCAAATCCATATTGAAAAGGAAATAATTGAACAAGCCTCTCACCACAAATTTCTAGTACAATTGATGAAAATCTCAGCTGGTACCATCCAATGTCCCATATGTGCAAATACATGTCTCAAAGAGTATACCAATTGACTAAAATCAAACATTTTCTTGACTTTCATTCAAGAAAACTATTCTTTCAAGCTTATATACAATCTTCAATAGATTATGCTTCAACCCTGTGGGATTCTGCTAGTGCAAACACTATGAAACAATTATTAAGTCTGTATAAACGTGCTCTTAAACTGGTTCTTCTGAAGAAGACTGCCCTACTAGAAGTGGATTATACTCAGTTAAATATTATTCCCCGACACCAAAGACTAAGATTTAACAAAGGCATCATGATGTTTAAGATAATGACAGGAACTTTTCCCTCATCCTTAAAAGACAAGTTCCCAATGAATCACTCCAGAAATACTGCAAAGCCGAGTGTCCCAATCCCAAGAATAGATTTGTTCAAATCTAGCTTACTCTACTCAGGTCCTGAGTTGTGGAACTCCCTTCCTGACTCATTTAGACAACACCAATCATTAATCTTCAAAAGTCATTTTTTCATCCACTTGATGCATCAAAAATAAAAATCCACACTTGATCTGTTGGAAACAAAGTAAATATATCCTCGCTTACATTATACCAAATATCCTATCCTCTCCTCTCTCTCTCTCTCCTCTCTCTCTTCTCTCTCTCTCTCTTCTTCTCTCTTCTCTCTCTCTATCTCTTTCTCTCTCTCCCCCGCTCTCTCTCTCTGTATAATTGTGAATGTTTTACTTGTTATATCGCTATGTGTTTTGAAAACTGACTTTTACGTGGTTTGTTCTCACTTTATTTTATGGAAGGTTCTGCTTTGTTTGGTTCTATTTTGGTTTGGGTTTGGGGTTGTTGTTGTTGTTTGTTGTTGTTGTTGTTGTTGAGGGGGAACTACTGGGTGTCACCTCTCCCCTTGTTGTTGTTGCCGCTTTTGTTTTGCTCTTGGTTCTTGCTATTTTTTCGGTTGTTTCTGTGTTTTCTGTTTTGCTTTCTTCCTTACTTGTTACTACGTTTTTTTCTCTTCGGTGATTTTTGTGGGGATTTTTGTGTAGATTTTTTCCCCGTATATTGTGTAAGTGTATTGCTATAGGCTTTTTTTATATATTTTATTATCATATATATCCTTAAGGGCGGGGACTGGATGTAAAAAAGCACATGGGTGCTTATTCATTATCCTCGAAATAAAAGAATTTGTCCTCGAAATAAAAGAATTTGTCTCTCTCTCTCTCTCTCTCTTCCCCTCTCTCTCTCTCTTGTTGATGTTATTTCCCTGTTAGTCAAAATGATACTATTTACATGGTTGGTTTGTTCTCCTTTATATTGTGGAGGGTTGGGGGTTTTTTTGGAAGGGGGAAAATCTGGTTGTCCCCCTCTCCCTTGTTGTTGCTTTTTTTGCTCTTGGTTCTTTGCTATTTGGGTTTTGGGTTTTTGTTTGTGTTGTTTATTTTGGTTTGCTTTATTTCAATATTTGTTGTTTTTCTCTTTGGTTTTTAAAAGTGTTTTTTGAGTGTGTGGGTATTTTTTTTCTTTTTACTGTGTGAGTGTATGGATATTGGGATTATTTTATTATCACATTATATGTATCCCTAAAGGCGGGAACTGGATGTAAAAAAGCACATGGGTGCTTATTCATTATCCTCGAAATACAAGAATTTGCCATGCCATTGTCATTGGTTCTCTCAATAGTTGACATATGCCCCGCTACCATGTTCTCCCATGTCAGTCATGGTGTGACCTTTCCTTGAACTGTACACTTGTAAACTGTGGACTTTTACACCCTCTTCCTTTCACCTCTTGAGCCCAAGAAATGAGGCTGCCTGTCTCATGGGAAGGATGCTTAAAGGTAGGATAACTGCCTCATTTACACATGCAACTTAATTGTGCGTGTGCTCACACTAAGTATAATTACATTTGTTTGTGTGTTGGGGTAAGACAGGAAACATTGAAGAGAGTGAATGAGAGAGAGAAAGAGAGAGCGGATGTGCTTGCGGGCGTGTGTTTATTTATTCATTTTATTTATGCTTTTCTTAAATTTTTTTCTTTTATATCGGGGTAATGAATAAGCTTTTAAAAATGCTTTTTTTTTAACCCCT
>JAQIHA010001344.1:0-11600 GCA_028751875.1 Rapana venosa
TTTTTGGTAAATCGTAAAAAGACAATCTTACAACCATACACATTTCTGTGAAAAATACTGGGAAAAAAGAAATAATCCATCATACATCCATGCGGTGGCAAACATTTAAATTCTCCCTCTCTGTCTCCATTGCAAAACCCCAATCATATAAAACGTGAAACAAAAATCCAACACAGACTTTCCAAAATTATTCACTGTGAGTTTGTGGAAGCACCTGTTTCAATATCATCACTCTCAAAAAATACAGTTTGGTAAAACATTTCCATACCTTAAATTTTGGCTTGATTTAAACCCTGTTCATGGATGCAAATCACCACACACAACCACATAAACATCATCCAGGTCTAAAATTTGAAAACACACACATTCATCCAGGCGTATAGTTTGCAATACGCTTTTTTTCCAAAAGGGATTTTACCACTTTTTAGGTCAGTGTTTTCATACAAGAACCCCTCCAGGTACAACATAGCAACCAGCTAAAAACAGCTCTGTGTCAGTATTCAGTACATTTATACCAATTTTACTGCTATGTCGATGTTACAGTCTAGTTTGATTTTTTTAAAAACCAACTTTTTGTAAGCATGTTTAAACTAATAGACAACACCACCAGAGTTCCTTCCAAAGTATGATAACCCCATAGCCGGTGCATTTAAACTTAGAAAGTCTGTAGAAGTTCCTGAAAAAATAAAAGGAGCCATTAACAAAAGCTTCTGTCAAACACACAAAATCAAAAAAATGATCGTAGTTGATGAAGGAGGGGTCATTCAGTTCAGTATACAAGTTTTCCACCTTATAGCAAAGAAAAGACCAAGATTGGAGTGGTCAGGCCTGTCCTATTTTGTCCTCTTGCTGCAGAGTGGACGGTCCACACCACCCCCACTCTGGTTGCCAAGGAAAACTAATAGCTAGTGGAGACTGGCCTCCCCTGCTCATGCTCTGGGTTGCCCCCGCTACGTCACGGCGATGGGGAACCCTGTCCTTTCTTCTGCACAGCATTGGCCGTCAGGGAGTCACTGGGATATCCAATTGCGTCACGTCGCGGCGAGTCCGTACTCCCCCTTCCGCCCCCCAACTAGACTGGCCGGGTCAGAGACAAGGGGTTTTCCCACGCCCGGGCAGGAACACCCCCCCCCCCTCTCCCGTCTTGCTTCTGTCCAGGGGTTGGCTCCCTGCAGCACGTTCATCCAGGTGAAATCCTCACACCCCAACTGGCAGTTCCCTCTCCTCAGGGCGTGGCCAGTACTGTGGTGAAAAAGAGAAAAGCTTTGTGCTGACAGCGTGACCTTGACCCCTACGACCCCTAATGATGATGACACATCTGTCATGTCAGCTGTGTTGCTGCCATGCTTCTTTCTTGTTGCTGTCTGTCTCTTTTCACCTGGGCCTATGTGCTGGGTTGGAAGCAATGGGCCCCCCCCCATCACCCGTTTCTAAAAAACGCCCTTGTTTCCCCTCTCTCTTGGCCTGGCAACATCGCAGCCTGCTGCCTGCGTGTTGCCCCTATGTCAGACTGTTTGTTCAGCTTGTTGTCCCTATGTCAGATGTTTTTGTTCAGTTGTTGTCCCTAGTCAGACTGTTTGTTCAGCTTGTTGTCCCTATGTCAACTGTTTGTTCAGCGTGTTGTCCCTATGTCAACTGTTGTTCAGCTTTTTGGCCCTATGCAGACTGTTTGTTCAGCTTGTTGTCCCTATGTCAGACTGTTTGTTCAGCTTGTTGTCCCTATGTCAACTGTTTGTTCAGCTTGTTGTCCCTATGTCAGACTGTTTGTTCAGCGTATTGTCCCTATGTCAGACTGTTTGTTCAGCTTGTTGTCCCTATGTCAGACTGTTTGTTCAGCTTGTTGTCCCTATGTCAGACTGTTTGTTCAGCGTATTGTCCCTATGTCAGACTGTTTGTTCAGTTGTTGTCCCTATGTCAGACGTTTTTTTCAGCTTGTTGCCCCTATGTCAGACTGTTTGTTCAGCTTGTTGCCCCTATGTCAACTGTTTGTTCAGCTTGTTGTCCCTATGTCAGACTGTGTTGTTCAGCTTGTTGTCCTATGTCAGATTTTGTTCAGCTTTTTGCCCTATGTCAGTCTGTTTGTTCAGCTTGTTGTCCCTATGTCAACTGTTTGTTCAGCTTGTTGTCCCTATGTCGGGAATGTTTGTTCAGCGTGTTGTCCCTTATGTCAGACTGTTTGTTCAGCGTGTTGTCCCTATGTCAGACTGTTTGTTTTGCCACGTTGACACACACTGATTTCTTTTACCTTGTCTCTTGTGTTTCTGTTTTAATGACATGCACTTTGTCTTTCCCCCTGGTAAACCCGAGCTATCACTGGTCTTGTGTCCATCCCCTGACTGTCCCACCTGTGTACCTGAAAAAGTCCTCCTCGTCCACGTGTGTGTGTGTTGTGGGGTGTGTGTGTGTGTGTGTGGGGTGTGTGTATGTGTGTGTGTGTGTGTGTTTTTTGTGTTGTGTGTGTGTGTTGGGTGTGTGTTTTGTTTTGTGTGTGTGTTGTGTTGTGTGTGTCTTCAGCCTTGGTTCAGTGTATTGACTAGTGTTGCCACCACGTGTCGGGTTTTTCCCCTTGGCACTGTGTTGAGATATGCCAAAGAATCAGAGTTTGCTCTCTGTGAAGACCCCTCAGTGTGTCTATGTTACCTCTTGTTTGGGCCATTTTCCTCTTGTAGTTCCTGTAGAGAATCTGTTTCTTCCTCGCTGCCCAGTCATTTTTGGGTTTCCACACAGCTGATGTCAGTGACTTGCTGCTTGCACTGTCCGATAGTTCCCTCTGGCCCTGCTCCAGTCTGTCACATCTGTTGTTGATCTGATTTGCACTGACCTTTTATTTCATTCAGCTCTTCTTTTTTGTTGCTGGTCTCCTCAAGAGGGGGATGCCTAGTGGTTAGAAACATTGCGCTCACAATCTAAACGACTCAGGTTTGTTTTCCCTTTCCCAAAGGGATATTTTCCTATGGAGTTAACATCAGTGCTTGCTCCACTCTTCCAAAAGCCCTTCAGTTGAGACCATAAACTAAGGTACCTTTGTGCAAACACACCCAGAACATCTTGCGCTCATTTTTAAATCCAGTTCTGCTTTTCATAAGAAGGATCCCCATTGTGTACAGTGGGAACAGATGGCAAAAATTTACAAATCTGCAACACACGGGGACTAGATGTAAGAAAAACATGAGTGCTTATTCCATGATCCTCGATATAAGAGAATAAAATATTAAAAAAAACTAAAAAATTAGTTGATGGTAGATTTGTTTTTTAATTCTGTTTGTTTTTTCTATCCGGGAAAATCCTCTGAGTCCATAGCTACTTGACTCACACTTCTCTGTTCGACTGTCAGTGGGGTTGGGACCAGGTTTTCCTCCACATCTCTACTGAGGTGTAACTGACACTGGTAAACATGGGGTTTGATGACACAGAAGCCAGGGCATTGACTTGGCACTGTCATTTTCAGCCACATTATTCCACAACACACCATTTTGGATTTTTAGCATGTTCGTACAATAGCGTCATTTCAGGGACAGCAAAAAGTCCAACCCCAAAGCGGGCTTACAAATAGCAGTTTTAGGACTGCACACAGAATGTCAAGTTGTTGATGCAAACCCCTTCCCAGCAGCCCTGCTCACCTGTTTGACCTCTGAACCCGCCTGCTGCTTTTGTAAACACTGCACCTTTAAAAATTTGCCAATTCTGGCCCTGCACGTTTACAAGTCAACATGTTGCAATGTTTATTCCTTCCTCGCTATATTATGTATAAACCGTCACATAAAGTTTCTTTCAAAAGGCTTGCACTCACTGATAAATAAGCAAAATCCAGAGGCATAAACATCAGCCAACTTCCTCTTCGCATCTTTTCCTGAAAAGAGAGAGAGAGAGAGAGAGGAGAGAGAGGAGAGAGAAGAGAGAGAAGAGAGAGAAAAGGGGAGAGAGAGAGAGAGAGAGAAAACTCTGTATGGTTTGCAAGAGCATCTACCAACCCCCAGCCCCAATAGGGGACATTTGGGGTCGAGTTGTTGTTGATTTCAATTTTACGTCTGTTTCACTTCTAGTGAATTAGACGAGGGGGAAAACAAATGGGGGGGGTGGATGTCTTATTCAGAACAAAAATAGATAAATTAAAAAAAATTAAAATTCCCCCCCCCAAAAAAAAACCCACCACCAACCATGCTTTTACAAAAAAAATCACATAAAAAAACTTGGCAATGCAACAGGAATTTATAAAAACATAAAAACAGTCTTAACGTTAATGAACCATAACAAATGCCCTAAGGGACTGTGATAAAGGCGTTAACAATTTCAAATGCCATTTTTAAAAATTTTTTAAATATGCTGGTAAGAGAATTTGCAGTAAAATGGGGATGAAAGGTTTTACACTCTGGCAGTCAAAAAAGTATAATTATGAGTATTGGTGATATTCTCACCACATAGACATTTACCATTTTTGCTGAATTTGGTTATGAATGCATTTAGTTTCATTATATAAATTAAAGCAGTAAATTTTTTCTTGACGTAAAAACATTGACACAAGCCTTTGAATGGGTTTACGACTGTTAAATTATGGTGTTAATTGCAGTTTAGTTAAAGATCTATCATTTTGCTGATTAGTTTCGGTGACTTGTCTCCATGATTTTTGTTCTAGTAAGCTGTTTCCCCTCTTTTAAAGATAGAAGCGCATGCAATTCTATTGCATCCGGTTCATGTTTTGCAACTTTTTGGCAGCTCTATCCGCCCACTCATTTGGAAAGAATCCAGTGTGTGAAGGCACCCAACAAAATTCACACTTATGCCCTTTAAGGTTAAGAGATGGATAACATGCTTAATTTTAATATAATTTTGGAGTTTTCTTATAACATGGAAATTTTAAAGCATACAATACCGACTTAAAATCAAAGCAAATTAAGGATTTGAAAATATATGCAATGGCAAATCAAGAATATAAATAAGAACCCATTAATATTGCTAATAGTTTGCTGTAAAATAAACGATGATATTTACCAACATAGTATGTTTTTTCAATTTTTCAACGTGTATACAAAAGCAAAAAAAACCCCGTTCTTGATTATCTAGATGTGATCCGTCTGTATAAATTTTTAAATGGTCAAAATACTTATGATGGAATTTGGGGTAGGACATCAGAAACCATAATATTCAAATTGTCATTCTTGTTTACATTAGACACCTCTATGTCAAAGTGTGCTTTATTCATCTCCCATGATGGGCAAGGGGAATGATTGCTTCTGTGTGTTCCATGCTGAGTTGATTGACTTCAGAGTTTTGCACCAGATCAAACAATATGCATTATGGGCATTATAGAGGCAATATATTTCGCTCTTTTAGGAAAATCCAATCTGATTGTACTTCTATTTCTTCTTGAAATAAAGTTTTCCTGGTTTTGTTTCTAAGCACTATTTAGACATGCCAGATGACGGTAATCATCTAAAGGCAACATGCCCACTTCGTTATATGTTCCCAGGGCTGAGGCGTGATAAGGCACACCAAGAGCCAGCCTGTATGCTTTTTCAGTCTATATTTTGAAACTTTTTAAGTAAATACTTAGGAGCACTGAAAAATACTCTTGGCCCAATACGATAATTTTGAACGAATAAGAGAAGTAGCTAAATATTTCAGATTTAATATGTCTTGGCCCCAGAAATGTTTACTTACCATCTTCAAAAAGTTTAAGGCCTTTCTTTGCTTTAGTTAAATTTTGTTCATATGTGCATTCCAAGTTAGCTTAGAAGTGAGATAACACCCAAGAACTTTACGGTATCTTTATACTCAATCACGTGGGTCCCAATTCTAAATGTTGGGAGCTCATCTGGATTACTGCCATTGTTAAAAAGCACAGTGTTAAAGTTTTTTTTGTGGATAAAGTAAATCCATTTTCGCGATATAGTTATCAATGTTGTTAACTTGGTTTGGTATACCTTTTTAATGTAGTTTAATTTCTCTTTTTGGGTGTGTTTCGTTTCATAGAAAAAAACATTCATCCAATGTATTATCATCTGCATATTGCACTAAGCGACTTCCTTGACAATTTTACAGGAGATCATGCAGCAAACATTAAATAAGAGAGGCGATATTACAGAACCTTGAGGTAGTCCCATATGAAGAGATCTAAAATTTTAATATGATTTAGCTACTCTAACCTGATACTTCTGTTAGTCAAAAAACCTTTAAAATAGTGATAGAAATACCCAGAAAACCCAGATTCTTAAGTTTATGTAGCAACTTAGCATGCCAAACTTGATCATACGCCTTTTTTATATTGCAAACTGAATTTTTATTATGGGTTGATAGCTTAACGAAGTTACTATGGCAGATCTATCTTTTTGAAAACCCGCTTGATTGACCGGGATATTTTATTTTTATCACAGAAGTACTTTAAACCTTTTAATAATAATTCTCTCCATCGATTTGCAAGTATGTGAGGTCAAAGCAATTGGTCTGTAGCTAGATTTGTCTGTTCGGGCTTTCCCTGTTTATGAATTGGAACGACAATGGACTGTTTCCACCTTACTGGCATAACACCTTCAATCCAACATTTATTGAACAGTTTATAAAGTAGAAAAATGAAGTTTGCAGGTAGATGTTTTAACATGTCATTAGAAACTGCATCTAATCCAACAGATGTTGTTGTTTTTTGGCTAGAGAGAGACAATAAAGCATCTCTAACTTCATCCACTGAAATTGGGCATTAATGTATGAACTGTTGTCAGAGGGCTGGGTCGGCATATTCTGTTTTACTTTCCTCTTCTGTTTATATTTCTTACACTTAAGTGACAAGCCTTCAAGACACATTGATTTTGAAAGCATGTCTGCAAATGCCTCTGCCTTTTCTAAATTTGATGGAAATTCTTTGGTTCTCCAGTCTCACTGGACAAGTTGGTAAACTAAAACCTCTTTTCATTTCATGAATTTTTTCCCAAACCTTTTTTAAGGGGCCTTTGTTTTAAATTTCGGTGGGGACAAAAAGAAGTCCAAAATTGTCTCTTAGCCTGAGCTACAACAAAAGGTTACAATGAATTTTAGTTGTTTCTGTTTTACATTATTTTCTGATGTTTATCTTTTAAAAAAATTTTATACATTAAGCGTTTATTTTTAACTGCTTCCTCACAAGTTGGTGTTTTTCCACCATATATTTCCCTGGGTTTTATTTGTTTTTTAACGTATTAATTTTGTGGATAGATAAAATGGCAGCCTGAAGGATGGTCTCAGTAAAAAATGGAATAGAAGTGGTCAATGTTGTCAGTGTCAAAGCTGTCAGTGTTTTTAAACTGCTAGGATGTCTTCAAACTTCTGCCAATCAGCTTTTTTATAGTTAAATTTGGAGATTGTGTCTTCCTTTTGGGGTCACAGAAAGTTGTTGTTCCCCCAAAATTTGTGATTAAAAGGCAGGTGATCGCGACCTTCTATAGGTTGACCACTCACACTCTGGAGCTAATGCAGGAGACACAAATAACAGATTAAAGCTTTATGCTTTGTGACTAGCAATGTCTGGAATTTTTGTGTGACACTGCCGTCATTTAGAGCATACATGAATCAACTATGTTTTAAAATCGTTTATGAGATATTTTTTCAAAATTCTTTATCCCAGAAGGGGTTGTGCATTAAATTTTCCTGCTATGAACACTTTTCTTTGTCTTTAAGGTTGGGTATTCCCCTCAGTATTTCAGTTCATTTGGTCTTTAGGCAGATTACATACAGTATTTATTATTAGCTTTTCCCAAAAATTACCGTGCTTTACATGAATGTTATCTGAGGTCTGGTTAGGCATGGTGAGGACACATGCAGTATCCACCCTTCCTGAATGTATATGGCTGCACTGTTTTGTTACAGCATCGACTTGCTGATAGACAGGTGGATAATAATGCCAGGCAGCTTGGGCAGCTTATTTTAGTTACTTTGAGTGATTGTAACATCCTTCTGATAATGATTTTTTAGCAAGATGCTGGGTTAATATGGCAGATTGTGAAAATAGATCTAGCATTCCCCCTGCATGATGGAAAACTGCTTCGTTGTTTGGTAGGATAATTAAAGTAAACGTTTAAAAAAACAACTAATAGATTAATAACAAAACAAACCCAACCCCGAAAAAGACCTTTACCAAACAAACAATAAAAAAATACAAAAAAAAAATAATAAAAAACAATGTTAACTGACTAAGAATTTTTAAACTTAAGACAAATAAATCATTCAAGAAAGTTCACACTGGATCAAGTAAAAACAGCTGGTACAGATGGAGCAAAACTGAATAATACCATAGCTAGTGCACTGCAAGTTACTACACATAAATTACCAGTCAGTGTTTCTTAACACTAAAATGATTAGGTCTAGGCTGTCTCCACCATGGGTATGGCAGTCCTGGAAAGTGACTGGCCACTGGCTAGATCTGACCTGGTTGCTGAAGAGTGATCAAGGTAGTCATAGGGGGGGTACCTCGGTCGAGTTGTTTAAATGTTATTTATTTTAAAAAGCCTTGTTAAGACAAAAGAAAACAGGATAGGCTTTCAAAAGCAAAGTCACAATGACTGGTGACAGACACCTGTCTATTGCCAGTCAGGGACCAGAGCTTGCACTGGGTCTAACTGGCACCTGAAGCTGTCAGCTCAGCAGCTAAAGAGTTCAAAGTGTCTGGTGGTTTGGTTCTCGTTGGTGCCCAATCTTTCCCCATCCACTAGACCTTGAGTGGTGGTTTGGACACTAGTCCTTCAGATGAGACATTACAAGAGAAAAATGTGTACCGCAGCTTTAACCAACACACAACAGCCCTGGGAGGCAAGAACATGGTTCCTATGACTTACGTAGAGAAAGCCTCTCTGATTAGTGAAACAATCACACATGCTGGCAGGAAAAGTACCAAAACAGTGGCGCTGCTCTTGGAGTGATGCTATTCCATGCCGATATGTATATGCAATGCTTTGAAGTGGTACTCCATGCAGCACAGTACCTGGTATGGTGGAAGCTCTATCCTCTGTTATGAGGAAGATACTTACCCAAGAAGTTGGCAAATGAGAACAATGCTGACACCAAAGATAGGAGCGATCATAAGATGAACAATGCTCCAGCAGAATCACACCAGTTGCTAATATCTGGATGATTATATTTCTGTCATGGTCCAGGCCAAAATCGTGTCTGTTATTGACATTTACAAGTGTGAAGGTCTACAATGGAATATTGTTATTTTGTACAATGTTATGTCGAGATTGCCTTCAGCAAAAAACAAGCTTCTTAGCATAATGACCTGCACTCTCCTCTAAAGAGCCAAACAAAATAATCTGAAGTCGGAGTGTGGCTGCCAATATGCCTTCAGCGCCTAAGTTTTATTACAGTTGTTCATTAAAGCATTGACGCTGGGGGCAACAGCTAAGTGAGAGGCTGTATGATCAGTGGCTTTCCCACTCATGGCATTCCACTTTACAGCTTAATCTTTAGTGAGTGACTGATTCTCTGACTAGGAGTCCTAACTTGCAAAATGCTCATGTGCTGCAGCCCTGGGGGCTGGCTGACCTTTGGAGAGCATCTCCACCACTGACTCTCCATGTGATGTGCGCAAGACATCTCCACTATAATCAATTTTCTGCCCAATTTTCAAAACAGCAGCTCACTCCTGAGCTGTTTGGAGGCCATTGTCGAAGACAATGAACAAACATATATAGCCTGGAACTTTAAACAGTCCTACCGCAAACTTCCCTTTAAGTGTACAGTTTCAATCCCACAGTGATTCCAGGTTGAGTCATAGTGCATATACTGGAAACACCGGGATGCTAAACTGGGGGTTGTGCAAAACTATCAGCAGCAACAACAGCAACACAACAATAGCAACAACAACAACATCCTCTGTTAGGTCAGATCCTGTGTTGGTGACCCAAACTTGATGACCTAAGTCAACTACACACTGCACATGGTTCAGGGGCTTTCCCATCCCCATCAACTGCACTGGTGTTTCCCATGCATGCCCACGCTGGAGTGTCTCTTCTTGTTTCTCTTTCAGCTGTAGGCTGCTGCTTGCTGACACACGTTTTTCCTAACATACAGTGGCTTTTTTTCTCAAGTCAAGCTAGGGGAGACAAGTCGAAGCAGCAGTAGTGTGGTATAAGAAGAGGTTCGCTCTAGGGACCCAGGCTCTGCACTGACCACACTGCACTGCCACAGCCATGGTGCTGTGTTATTCCTGAAAATGCCAACTGCAAAACTTTTTTGACAGAACGTTATTTAGTGACACCAAAAGAATGAGTAGAATAAAGAAAAAGCAGCAAAAAAATGGAAGTCCCAACCTAAGCAGATGTGGCCATGAAGATGCCATGCTGTAGTACGTTCACTTACTGCACCAGGTTTGAGGTGAAGCAGCAGAAGCAGAAGAAGACAAAGAGGTCCAGCCCAGCAGTGCACATAGTGTTGCTCTGTATTTTGTGCCAGTGACCTAATACACAAGAAGTTCATGCAGGACTGAGGTAAGAGAACAGTGCTGCAGCGCCAACTAAATCCCCAAATAAGCAGGACTGAGGTAGAGAACAGTGCTGCAGCAGCGCCAGCTAAATCCCAAATAAGCAGGACTGAGGTAAGAGAACAGTGCTGCAGCGCCAGCTAAATCCCCAAATAAGCAGGACTGAGGTAAGAGAACAGTGCTGCAGCGCCAGCTAAATCCCCAAATAAGCAGGACTGAGGTAAGAGAACAGTGCTGCAGCAGCGCCAGCTAAATCCCCAAATAAGCAGGACTGAGGTAAGAGAACAGTGCTGCAGCAGCGCCAGCTAAATCCCCAAATAAGCAGGACTGAGGTAAGAGAACAGTGCTGCAGCGCCAGCTAAAAAAGAGGATGAGGTAAGAGAACAGTGCTGCGCGCCAGCTAAAACCCCAAATAAGCAGGACTGAGGTAAGAGAACAGTGTGCAGCGCAGCTAAATCCCCAAATAAGCAGGGGCTGAGGTAAGAGAAAAGTGCTGCAGCGCCAGCTAAATCCCCAAATAAGCAGGATGAGGTAAGAGAACAGTGCTGCAGCGCCAGCTAAATCCCAAATAAGCAGGACTGAGGTAAGAGAAAAAGTGCTGCAGCGCCAGCTAAATCCCAAATAAGCAAAGGGCTGAGGTAAGAGAACAGTGCTGCAGCGCCAGCTAAATCCCCAAATTAAGCAGGACTGAGGGAGAGAACAGTGCTGCAGGCCAGCTAAATCCCCAAATAAGCGGATGAGGTAAGAGAACAGGTGCAGCGCCAGCTAAATCCCCCAAAAAAAGCAGGACTGAGGTAAGAGAAACAGTGCTGCAGCGCCAGCTAAATCCCAAATAAGCAGGACTGAGGTTTAAGAGAACAGTGCTGCAGCGCCCGCTAAATCCCCAAATAGAGGACTGAGGTAAGAGAACAGTGCTGCAGCGCAGCTAAATCCCCAAATAAGCAGGACTGAGGTTTAAAAGAACAGTGCTGCAGCGCCAGCTAAATCCCAAATAAGCAGGGACTGAGGTAGAGAACAGTGCTGCAGCGCCCGCTAAATCCCCAAATAAGCAGGACTGAGGTAAAAAGAACAGTGCTGCGCGCCCGCTAAATCCCCAAATAAGCAGGACTGAGGTAAAAGAACAGTGCTGCAGCGCCGTAAATCCCCCAAAAAAGCAGGA
>JAQIHA010001345.1:0-2500 GCA_028751875.1 Rapana venosa
CTGACCCGATGGATCGGTGGTTGGGGGAAAAGGCCCCCTGCCTAAAAAGCGAAAAGTCCGGGTGGGGAAAGTGTGCGGGGGTTCGAATCCCTTTTGGCCCGAATTTTCCCCCCATCCAATAGACCTGAGTGGTGGTTGGGTGCTAGTCTTTCGGTTTGAGATGATAAACCGAGGTCCGTGTGTTATAATAATTATTTAGCAAAAGAAAAAGAACCCACAGCAACAAGAGAGTTGCCCCTGGCAAATTCTGTAGAAAAAGCCACTCTGATAGGGAATACATACAGTTGCAGACAGGAAAAGAAAAAAAACAATGGGTGGCGTGCTCTTGTGGCGAAGCGCTCTCCACGGGGAGAGCAGCCCGAATTTCACGCAATCTGCCGTGACTTAAAGTGGTATAAAAAAAATAGATAAATAAATAAATGACCCTTTCCCTTAGGTTGAAAGAACATCTTCTGCAGTGTAAAGGCCCAACGGCAGAGGGACTCGGGGTGACTGTTCGGACCTGCTCGTTTGGACGCGCCAGTTTGAAATGGACTTCCCGAAGTCAGAATGCAGCTATATGAATGGTGGGGGGGAAAACCGGCCCCATATGCAAAATCTCACCATTGGTGAACCTCGGGCTTTAGCCGGGAACAGAGAAAAAAAAAGACTAATTGCTACATGAAACTTTTAAATTTGATGATCTTTTGCGAATTCCTATGTTACAATCACAGACAAATGACACGCTTGCTTGCTTGTACAAAATGCGCGTGGGTTAACGATGAGCAATGATTGGCTGGAGAATACGAGCCGCCATTTGGGAAAAGATCATGACATTTTTCCAAACAGTCAAGTTGAACCCAATACTTAAGACCATTGAGGACATTATGTTCACGTAAAAAAATATCTGTTTAGGACTATTTCCCCCTGAGCTTCCCAACCATGAGTTTCAGGTGCTCTTTTGTTGCTTCTTTAGAGTTAAAAGGCTTAGCAAGCCAGAAATCGAGGCCATCAGGTAAATTGTCACATCAACTTAGTTCCCTAGCAGAGGGTATCTGAGATAAATGCAGGCTATGGACATGTTACTGGTTTGCTCAGAAGTTATATTGAAGGAATGTTATTGCATAATTATGGGGTTATCAATGCAGTCTTTCAGTTTATTGAATGACTCTGTACTTGACTTTTGTACAAATCAATTCATGTGTGAAAACGTGTGTGTGTGTGAGCTTGTATCTTGAAATAGGTAGTGATATTGAAGTGGGTGTGCATTGTTGTGTTTTTCTTATTGATTCATTGTTTTCTATCTAAATTTTAGTGTGTTTTGTGCGGCGCGCGCATGCACCCAAACACATGCCATGCCTATGCATTGTGTGTGAGAGGAGAGTGAGAGAGCATTTAAGATTTTTGGGGTCATGTATGACTGTTTGGGATGTCCCAAAGTATATTTTCAAAATAAAGGGTATTTTTCTGAACAGCTAAAATTACAAGTGCTCTTACATAACCAAAACACTTGGTGTACCTCTGTATATCGTTACTGATTTACTGTTACTCTTTTGGTCAAAGAAATGTTTGTTAATAAAGAGTGATTCAAAGTGTTGTGCGTGTTGGTCTCTTTGCGTTGCTAGAACCGTGCAACAATCCTCAACAACAACAACAAGGAAGACATGATTACACTGAAACGTCTTCTACTACATCACTTTCTGTCAACCCGCCCTAGTCTTCACTGCCTGCAATTCAGGCTGATCTCCCCCAAAGGGGGACCCCTAAGCAAACGACTGGCAAACCCTTTTTTTTTTTAAAACAAAAATTGGGGCAGTTTATTTTCTCTCTGCGTACGCATATTGTTCAATTTTTTTGTTTGGGGATAATAAAGTTTTTTGAACTGAATTTTTTTTATATTATAAATTTTTTTATATCGGGATAATGGAAAAAGTAATTATGTGGGTGGTTTTTTTTACACCAGTCCCGTGTGTACGCGGTTTTTTTGTAAAGTTTGTCATCTGTTCCACCGGCACACAATGGCCCACTCTTACGAAAAGCGGAAAAGGATTTAATGTTGTGCGCAAGATGTTCTGCGTGCGTTCTACAGGGGCTCGGTTTATAGTCTCATCCGAAGGACTTGAATTATTCAGAGCAGCTTTACGAATTTTTCCCAAAGCTCAACGTCTTGTTGCCAGAGTTTGTCTTAATCACCAGGATTTCTGTTTATCCTCTCATTCAGAAGATTAGCTCTCAGGTTACCCCTCAAGGTCTAGGGTGATAGAACAGTGACCATTATTTTTGTTTCTACGAACTGGTCATTTTGCAGCATACATGGGGTTAATTTCTAAAATTCTCCCTGACCACAGATTAGAATTGATGTTCGGAGCCTAAAAGTCGTTGATCCATGCAGTCAGTGTGAGGATTTCTTGTAGGAAAATGTATAAATGATGATTTCAGGAAAAAAGCAGCTTAGACATGATTTGGGGATAACAAGGGCGAAGCTACGAAATTAAATTTGTAAATCGTGTATTAAATACTA
>JAQIHA010001345.1:7500-11595 GCA_028751875.1 Rapana venosa
ACCTTTTATTTCTTTCTTTTACATTCATTAGAAACCCAAATATAAATTTGGGTGGACCTTTTTTTATAAGGATGTTTCTTTATAAATTTTAGCACGGGCTTTTATGAAAACCCTTTTAAAAAAAAATCCCGGCTTTAAAAAATGTTTTTCATCAAAAAATCGAAAGGTTTTTTAAAAAAATTTTTACACATGTTCCAAATCTTGGGATTTTTTTATAAATGGAAAAAGTTTGTTTTTAAAATAACCCAAATTTTTCCAAAAGATGGTCTCAGTTTCCCCCTGTTTTTTATTAATTTTTTAATACTTTTTGGTTTTTTTTTTTAAACCCCAAAGGGAAAGGTGAATGGGAAATCAGAAAATGGAAAAAAAAAAAAAAAGGGAAAGAAAAAATTTGGGAGGGAAAAATTTTAAACGGAAAACCCCCAAAAAAAAAACATTTATCCAAAATTTAAAAAAATTCCCCCACTAAAAAAAAATTATTTTAAAAACTCCCTTTTTGGTAAGGGTTCCTTTGGGGAATTTTGAATTTAGGAATTTGAGAATGACATAAATTTAAAAGGGAATTTACAAATGTTGGGTAACACAAATTTTTGAATTACAAATTTTGGTTTTAGAGGGGGAAAAATTTTGCTTTGGAAAATTTAAAATTAAGTATTTTTCTACATGCCCGACAAGGAAAAAGGGTTTTAAAGGTTTTGTTTTTCTTCTGGGGTGGGGGGGGGCTTTTTTTGCGGTTTTTGATTTAGGGGACGAACCCGGGCCCCCCCCCCTAATTGTGGCCAAGGGCGCAAAATGAAAGGGAAAACCCGTTTTTTGGGTGCCTTTGGGGCGGCCCGGGACCATCACATGAAAAATGCACAGAAAATTTAAAGTTGAGGGTTGTTTTTATCAAGATAAGTTTTTGAATATTGAAAGGGAAAAAAAAAGTTGAAAGGGGTTTAAGGATTTTGTAGAATACGATTTCTCCAAAATGGTTTGAGTATTTTGGTGAATTTTCCGCAATATTCGCGGGGGCAATTTGTAGGAATACGGAAATCCTAATTTGAGGTTATTTCCAACTTTCTCGGACTACCGGGTTTTGCTTTATCCTAACCCAAAAAAAAAAGTGCACAGTCCATTTTTCATGCTTAAAAAATTCTGTGAAATCACCAACATTTTTTTCCACTTGCACTCTATACAAGATACATACGTGACCCTCAAAATAATACCGGTGTGCAGCCTGTATTTCTTGCCCTCTCCTTTCCTCTTCATCCCCACTCATGACATGAGCCCTGTCTTGGGAAATAGTTTATCCATGCATTGAGCCCAGTGCTTTGAGTCACATTGCCTCCTAAATGAATTATGTGTGTACTGCGGGCGTTGCTTTTATCTCTTTCCTTGTTCTGTAAGCTGGTTTAGTAGGAGACTGGTCGACTTTTGGTTGGCTGGTCAGTCGGTCGGTCGGTTGGTTGGTTGGTTGGTCATTTGGTTGGCTGGTTGGTTGGTTGGTTGGTCGGTCGGTTGGGTGATTGGTTGGCTGGTTGGTCAGTTGGTTGGTCGGTTGGTTGGTTGGCTGGTTGGTTGATCATTGGTTGGTTGTTGGTTAGTGGTGTTTAGTTTGGTTGGTTGGTCAGTTGGTTGGTCAGTTGGTTGGTTGGCTGGTTGGTTGGTTGGTTTGGTTCAGTTGGTTGGTTGGCCAGTTGGTTGGTTGGTCAGTTGGTTGGTTGGTTGGTCAGTTGGTTGGTTAGGTGATTGGTTGGTTGGTTGGCTGGTTGGTCAGTTGATTGGTTGGTTAGTTAGTTGGCTGGTTGGTTGGTCAGTTGGTTGGTTGGTCAGTTGGTTGGTCGGTTGGTTGGTTGGTCCGTTGGTTGGTTGTTTTAGTTAGTTGGCTGGTTGGTTGGTCAGTTGGTTGGTTGGATGGTGGTTGGTCAGTTGGTTGGTTGGTCAGTTGGTTGGTTGGTTGGTTGGTCAGTTGGTTGGTTGGTCAGTTGGTTGGTTGGTTGATTGGTTTGTTGGTCAGTCGGATGGCTGTGTGTATGTGTGTTGTTTGTGGGTTGTTGTTTTTAATACTTTATGAGCTACAACTTTCACCCATTTTTCATGCTGTGTCCCCTCTCCATCCTGTCTCTTTTTTCTATTTACTTTCTTACGGGTGTGTGCATCTCTCGGGCCTGGTTAGTGCCGGGGTATATTACGTTAGGCAGCGTAGAGTACTGCCCTTTCAAACAGTCTGACAGCACATGCACCTCCATCGCGGCATCATTGTATCATCTTCATCATCATTGTATCATCTTGCAATAAAAGAAAGTTGTCTCTAACTCAGTGGCTCCTGTTGCTCTGGTCTCATGGTGACCTCAGTTTCGGTTTCCCCATACACTTCTGTGCCTGTGGTGGGTTTGTGTAAAATCTTTTGGGGTTGGGGGTTTCATGGAGAGGGTTGTTGAAGGGACGTCGTGGTGGTCACCACCCCGGGTTGTAGTCTCACTCAGTCTGGCTCCGCCACAAGCTATTATTGTCATCAGTAGAGGATTTGGTGTCCTGCGTATGTTAGCTCAGAACAGGAACCACTGAACATCACCAAAGTGACCCAGCGGCAGTGCAGGGCCCATGTGGCTGGTGGCCCCACAGCGGCCTGACATTGATGGGCTCCCTGTGGTCTTCTGACCTTAAAGACGCGACATAATGAATCCGGATATGGATGGGACAGAGAGATCGAAATGAGCGGCGTGTGATAAGCGTGACAGAAGGTAAAGAAGCAACAAAGAGTGGGGGAGAAAACAGAAAGAAATCTCCCGCTCACAATAAAGACTATGCGGTTCTACATCAGTTACACTGTTCACTTTCTCTTATAGTTTTGGCAGTGACACTTGTCACATGAAAACTACCAAGACAAGAAACGTGGTGCCTTTGACAGCAGATCAAGCCTATGAAACAAAACTCCCCTTAGGGGTCAGACAGACCAGCTTCAAGCCACCATGGCAAACAAGAACGTCTGAAGTGAGCCACACAGCAGCCAGTGACCCTCAAGTTAGCCAAACACAGGCATCGGCTGAAGTGCCAGTCTCTGTGGAACAGACCGCTTCCTTGCGTTTGGGTTCAAAGTCCCTAATTCAGAAATCCCTGCTGAAATTGTAATATAGTTTAAGAGAACAAACAAACTGAATTGTAATATAGCCTTGAAGCAGCAACAACAGCCTGTAGAACGGGTACGGGATAGCCTGGTGGTTAGATTGATGCGCTCGTGATCTGCTGACCCGGGTTCGATTCTCGTTCAAGAGGAATTTTCCTCTGGAGTTAACATCAGTGCCGACTCCACTCCCCTTAGAAGTCCTTCGGATGAGACTCTAAACCGAGGCCCCGTGTTTAAACGCACGCAGAACATCTTGGGCGAAGGTTAAAACCCATTCCGTTTTTCGAAAGAGTAGGCCATTGTGTGCAGGTGGGAACGGATAACAATATTTACAAAATTGCATACACACGGGGACTGGATGTAAAAAAAAAAGCACATGAGTGCTTATTCCATTATCATCGAAATAAAAAGAATAAAGAATAAACACGTCCAGGCTTTGCCACAGCTGTCCATCAGACTTACCAAGGCTGACCTGGACATCCAAGTCCAAGTCTTCCACGGCCAAGACCTTTACAGATAGGGGCGGAGACTGGAGGCCCAGTGGTGTACTGGTGCCAGACGATTGGCAGGAATCTTCACATGGCAAACAGGCACTACAGAGTCACACTGGGGGTGGTGGCTGCACACCAAAATTAATCTGCCCTATGGTTCTCCTACTGCCTCACATGTAGCAGAACGTGGGAGCATGAGCCACAATGCTAGCAGAACTGCTGCTTATGAGGGTGATGGATAGATAGATAGATAGATAGATAGATAGATAGATAGATAGATAGATAGATAGATAGATAGATAGATAGATAGATAGATAGATAGATAGATAGATAGGTAGGAAGATAGATAGACAGATAGACAGATATTTAGATAGATAGGTAGATAGATAGATAGGTAGGTGTAGATAGATTAGATACATAGATAGGTAGATAGATAGTAAGGAAGATAGGGTAGATAGATAGATAGAAGTAGATAGAAATAGATAGATAGATTAG
>JAQIHA010001346.1:0-11587 GCA_028751875.1 Rapana venosa
CCCCAAAATTTTACTCAGGGGATCATGAAGACGGGCAACTTCTCAACCTCTACCTATTTTACTCAGGGGATCACGAAGACAGGCAACTTCTAAAACCCACCTAGCTACTCATGGATCACTGCAGACAGGCAACTTCTCAACCTCTACCTAGGTTACTCAGTGGATCACTGAAGACAGGCAACTTCTCAACCTCTACCTAGGTTACTCAGTGTATCACTGCAGACAGGCAACTTCTCAACCTCTACCTAGGTTACTCAGTGGATCACTGCAGACAGGCAACATCCCAGCAAAGAATGGAGGAAGCTGGAACATGCTCATAGGGACCCAACATAAACTTTCCTCTATCACAAAAACTTCAATAGAATTCGGCAATACGTCAGTTCCTTTGTCCAACTCTGTGAAGTATTTAGGAGTAGTTCTTGACAACACACTCTCTATGAAAAAAATTAATTACCCAGACCTGCCAGTCTTGCTACTATCAAACACCCGAACACCCAGATTCAAACAAACCACTGTTGGCCGTCGCTCTTTCTCTGTTTCTGGTCCCATCCACCTGGAATGACCTCCCTCTTTCACTTCGCCAAAAGCCTTCACTTGATGCCTTCAAATCCAGCCTCAAAACACACTTATTTCCTACCTGAGACTTTTCCCCTCATATCTGTCCCTAATTTTCAACAGCATCCTTCACCTCCTAAGTGTGTTCGCGAGTGGGGGTGTGGGTCTGTGTGTGTGTGTGTGTGTGTGTGTGTGTGTGTGTGTGTGTGTGTGTGTGTGTGTGTGGTATGTGTGTGTGTGTGTGGTGTGTGTTGTGTGCGTGCGTGCGCGCGCATGATTTGAAATCTGTTGTTCATTATGTTTAAGGAGAGTTCCATGCGTATAAATGATTTGAGTGCAAGCGCTTCGATTTGTTTGTTTTTTACAAGATTCAGCGCTATATAAATTCCATATATTATTTATATTAATATTATTATTATTATTATTATTATTATTAAAATCTTCCGTGGTGCCCCAGCGGTCAACCAGACTAGGGTATAGGTAAATGTGAAGGTAGCTGCATTCCGACTTCGGGGACAATGTCTGAACACGATATCAGTGTGTATGTGAGGGTTTGTTTAGTTGTTGTTGTTTTAATGTTGTCATCCGTTCCTACCAGAATGCAAAGGCCTACTCTTTCGAAACGTGGAACAGGTTTCAACATGTGCACAATAATATGTTCTGCGTGCTTTCGTTCACGTTTCTTGGTTTAAGGTCTCATCCGAAGGACTTTCGAAAATCACCTTGAACAGGTGCCACAGTTGTGCTTTGATCTTTGTGATCAAACTTTATGAGAAGGCTTGGTGCCTCGCTGTCCGCTAAGCATCAAGTGTTGCTGGTTTTCCACAGGAGCAGGACTGAACATCAATAAGGCTATGGCTTGATGCTCTTCCCTTGCTGTAAGGGTAAGGTATAAGTTTTTTGTGTTTTTGTCCCATTACCTTTTCTCAGGGGCAGCTTCTTGAGGGCGGCGCCCAATCTCCTCCCCCTTCGCTGCTTTACCTTCCGAACCTTTTACAGCTGGGTGAGAGCTTGGGACTTACTGAAGCCAAGGCGCACAAAACGGTTTAACCCATCCCAACTGGTAACCACGCTCAAGGCTGCTTTAACTTTTGCTGGGGAAAGCGAATTGCTCTGACACTGAGCCATCCCCTCCCCGTGGCTGTTACTAGCCGTTATTGTACTCGCTCTTGTCTCATTTTAATCATAGAAAAAGTTGTTTTTAAACCAAAATCAACAAGAGATACAGAAATAAAACCAAAATGTTGCGGGTTTAAGTTGGATGCACCTGAAATGTTAGGTGGGCTCTTGACGAAAGACAGGACCTATGTGATTGCTAGCGCTTTAAAAGCATCATAAAGTTTACCTGGGCGTCTTATAGCTAGATAGAGAATTTGTGTTCCTATATGCGCATCTATTGAGTGTTGTTCCTTAGATCCAACCTTCACTCCCTGAAGTTTCCTTTGGGACTGAAATTCACCAGTATGGTGAAGGGGGGCAGTGTTATTGTGTTTATTATGTTGTTGTTGAAGCTTCTGCTTGCTGATGCGTTCTGTTCTCTTGAGGTGATGTTGATGATGATGATGATGATGATGATGATGATGATGATGATGATGATGATGATGATGTGATGATGTAGGTTGATAGTACGGACCAAAGAAAGAAAGAAAGAGAAGAGTGATAAGATAGAAAGAAAAGAAAAGAACTGAAAGAAAGAAAGATAGAAGGACGAGAAGGGAAGAAAGATAAAGAAAAGGATGATTTTGAGAAAGAAAAGAAAGAAGGAAAGAAAGAAAGTAAGGAGGAGAAAGAAAGTAAGAAGAAGACAAGAAAAGGAGAGAAAAGAATGGCCCCTTTCCCCTTCATACTGACGCGCACAGTTACACGCGCGCTCGCGCTTTTTTACACATACACCACATAGCTAGATAGATAGATTACATACATACATAATACATAATTCATAAATTACACATACTTACATACATACATACATACACCACACTCATACATACTGACATACATAGACACAAATTACATACATACATACATACATTCATACATAATACATAATACATACATACACACAACTTTCATACACACACACTTACATACTACATACATACTTACCACACACCACCATCCATACATACATACATACATTACATACATACATACATTATACTTACATTAATACAAGCATGCATGCATAATTTTTTTTACATACATAAATACATACATGATTGATAGATACGTGCGAGCACACACACACACACACACACACACATACAGCACACACAAACCATAGATAGATAGATAGATGATAGTAGATTGATAGTAGATAGATAGATAGATAGATAGATAGATAGTTAGATAGATAGATAGATAGATAGATAGATAGATAGATGGAAACGTGCGAGCACGCGCGCGGGCACAATACACACACACACACCACACACACTCACACGTGCGAGCTCACACAAACAACTACCACTACGCACACACTAAGCGCGAGCACAACACAACACACCACACACCAATACACACACTGCGCAAGCGCGCGCGCACACACACCACACATACACACACACACAACTACACACTGCACACACACACACCACTCACACACACACACTCTCACACACACACACACCACCCACACACACACACACACACACACACACACACACGTGATATATCGGTTTTTAGGTCAGTTGTTTTCCTCTCTCTTTTTTTCCAACGATAGGAAAATCCTGTAGACGTTTTAGGTCATGGCAATTTCCCATCCACCCTTTCCCTACATGAGGGCGTGCAAAACCCACTCACCCACACACCACACTCACGTACGTACGACACGAGGCGCGCATGTTCTCCAAGTACACACATACACACACACGTACGCACGCACGAACGCACGTACGTGTGTGTGTGTGTGTGTGTGTGTTTGTTGTGTGTGTGTGTTGTGTGTGTGTGTGTGTGTGTGTTTTGTGTGTGTGTGGTGTGTGTGTGTGTGTGTGTGCATTACGTGCGTGATGGTGTGTGTGTGTGTGTGCGTGTGTGGAGGGGGGGGGGGTGTTGTGTGTGGTGCTTGCAGTGCTGCGCGCTATGCTCACTCGTACATCCATACTTACACACGCACGCTACGCACGTAGCACGCACGCCGCGCGCGCATTGCTCACACGTACAAATACACAAACATACATAGGAACACGCATGCCACACATCACACACACACACAAAACAAGCACGCATGCGCGCTCACAACACAAACAGCTCGCATGCGCGCGCTGCGCGCACACACACACTCACACACACAAAAAGCACGCATGCACAACACAACACAAACACTACACAATACGCAGCACGCGCGCACAAATAACACACACAAAGCACGCTAGGCACACACACAATACGCCCCCCCTCCACACACGGCACAACACACACACGCTCGTTGCACACACACTCACACACACAACAACACATCACCGCCACGCACTGCACGCACGCAACACACACACACACACACACACACACACATTTTCCCCTGCAGTTAAACATCAGTGCTGAATCACTCTCCCCAAAGTCTTTCGGATGAGACTATAACGTAGGTCGGAACGCAGCAGAATTTCTTGCGCACACGTTTAAAACCTGTTCCGCTCTTCGAAAGAATAGGCATGGTGTGTCGGTTGGGAGCAGATAAACAGATTTTACAAAAACGCATGCAACGGGGACTGGATGTAAAAAGCACATAAGTGCTTTATTCCTTTATCTTCGATTAAAAGATTAAAATAGTAAAATAAATCACACACACGCGCGCCCACACACTCACACACACCACACTAGCACCCCCACAACATTACACACACTCACACACTCACTTCACACACACAGATGGGAGGTAGGGGGTGGTGGTGGGGGTGGGAGATAATGACTGGTATGGCTAGCATCAATGGTTACATTGTTCATGTATGGATGCAAGAGTGACGCTACCTGTATTGCAATCGACAAAAAAAATCACTCAAGGTAAGAGGGGTCACAACTCGCGGCAAGAGTAGACTCGCCGGTTCACTCCCATTATTATAATATATTTTTTATTAAGACAGTACAGCGTGCAATCAATTGTTAAAGCAAAATTAATCAGGTCAAGTTGAAAAATTACTTTCGCAAAATCCTTGGCATTCATACAGAGATAACATCACTATTAGGAAGGGAAAACCAGAATAAATAATAATAAAATAGGCCATAGGACCATATGAAAAGCTCCTGACTTCAGTGCAAAAAACGCAAAATAAAGTGGTACGGACACGTCACAGGAAATCTGGACTGGCCAAGACTGTCCTATAGGGAACAGTAAGAGGAGGGAGACAATGAGGCAGATAGTGAAAACGATGGGAAGATAACATCAGAGAGTGGACTGACCGGCCTTTAGTGGAACGCTTTGTTACGGAAAGCAGAAGACCGCAGGGAGTGGAGGAAGGCTGGTTGCCAAAATCTTCATTTGTGCCCCCCGGTCCAATTGGGACTACGGGATAGGGGGAAGGATACAGTATGCAATCAAAGTCTAGCAAATCAGGTCAGTAAAAAAATCATTGCATTAAGGACAATAACAAGAGATAGCAGGCACAAATACCCACACACAAAAAATAAAATATCAAAAAAAATAAAAAACCTGGTCAAGGGTTCTTAGTCGTTAGTCGTCATTGCCGACGCTCTGACAGCAACTTTTATTGTCATCCTTTATGAGCAGCAGGAGCGTTGTGTCCTGCCGTAAAGCCCCTGACATGTAGCTGCAGGCATCCGATTCGGTCGTGGGAGAGGATATGTTATTCTTTAAGTCTTTATAGGCAACAACAACAAAAGGCAGAAATTGGTAAGATGGCAGCACAATAGACCAGATGGAGGTGTAAGGTAAAGGTAAAGGTGTCCATAACCTTTAAGGTCGTAGGGGGACAAGGCGGTCAGGAGGACTCACTTCTTAGGGCCAGCATTATTGAGGCGGCGCCCATCTCCTCTCCCTCGCTGCCTTACCTTCCCTGACCTAAAAGAGGCAAGGTACCCATTTACTGCGGGTGAATGGGGGACCTGTATGAAGCCAAGGCGCGCATTACGGTCACCATCCAACTGGACCACGCTCGACGCTGCTTACTTGGTGGGGGAAAGCGACGTGCTTCCGACCTTGAGTATCCGTCCCTGGATGGGTGACAGGACGAAAACAAAAACAAGCAGAAACAAAAAGAGAGATAGAAAAGATGAAATTCTAGCTCCGACTTTGCAGAAGGTGGGGATGCTGTTTATACTGGAACCCCCCCCCACCCCCCCTCCCCCGTGATGTTGATTTAGTCCAGTCGCGACAAGACGGTCGCTGAAACGAGCTGGATCACTGGCATCTCGAGCTAGAATTTCTTATGCATCTGTGGCAATACGGCGCAGCTCTAGAAAGCATGCTCTGCCGACGTTACTAAGGTGGTCTTTATTTGGCGAGAGTAGGATCTAGCTGATACACCCAGATACCACACAGAAACTCTGGAAAAGCTATGTCACAAGCCACCCAAGTCCACAGAACTCTCCGACACCACGCATAAGACTAGATGGTAATCCAACTGCCTTAATTTCTGTCTTGTCTGTATATAATTTGATTTTGTTGCTGTCATCCACTGAAGGACACTGTTGCGTTGCAATCTGCCAGTGTGCGTGTGGCGTCTGAAAAATTTTGAGGTGTTATGATGCTAGCATTTGCCGAAATTTTTGGTTTCATTGCATATTTATGAAAATGGGCAATCATGTAAGGTCATCAAATTAGACAGAGGCTGAGAATATAGTGTTAACAATACGGGACCCAAAACAGAACCTTGAGGTACGCCATACAGGAGGGGGGCAGGTTGTGACTTAACTCCCTCTATCAGCACGCTCTGCGACCTATCAGAGACATAAGAGGTAAACCATGCCAAGGCAACACCTCTTATTCCAAAAGAGTATTCTAGTCTTTTGAGCAAAATAGAGTGGTCAAGCGTGTCGAATGCCGCACTGAGGTCCAACAAGCCCATGACTGACACTCTGCGGTCGTCATTCTGCAAAAGCAGGCTGCTGGTGACACTCAGTACGGCAGTCTCCCGTGCTGTGACCAGCCCTATACGCTGACTGATGATCTTCCAAAAGGTGGTTACAAGCTAGGTGCTTCTGAAGCTGTTTGAGGACGACTCTCTCCAGAACTTTTGAAATGAAAGGAAGATTGGGAAAACCCGGCCTGTAATTTTTCATAGTATTGCAGTCTAGACCTTTTTTCTTGAGGAGTGGGATAACAATAGCATTTTTGAACTGACAGGGTACAGAGCCCGCCGACAGAGATGCATTGATGATGTCTGTTACCATAGGTGCCAAAATATCAAGGTTTGCTTTATCAAAACAGTGGGCAGAGGATCTAAACAACAGCTTTTTGTTGGCATGGACAGAATTACTTCATGGATGTCTTTCACAGAAACTGGTTGAAAGGATGACAAAATGGGACCATCATACTGATGGAAACTAGGTGGAACAGATGGTCGCTGATCAAGATCATCGCGTATTTGTCTGATTTTATCCATGAAAAAGTTACAAAAACTTTGTGGTAGATCGTGTAGGGGCACATTTGTGGGAAGGGGAGTGGTATTATTCTTACCCAGGAGGCTGTTAGCTATAGAGAAAATTTGTTTTGATGAACGACATGATTTCATTTCCTCAAAATAAAATTCTTTTATCTTTGACTCTTTCAGATTCCTGTATACCGCATTTTCCTTGACTAAAATTTCTCTGTGCACTGAGAGTTTTGTCTTTCTCCACTTTCTCTCTGCCCGCCGCTTCACCCTTCTAGCCTCTCTGACCCCATCGTCCATCCAAGGCGCTGAAGGCCTGTCGCGCACCCTCCGAGAAACAACGGGAGCGTGTTTGTCAACAATTCTCTTTAGATCATAGGTCTCAACCAAGGATGTAACATCTACGCCTCCAGCACCCTCCACCAGAGACACAAGATCAGCGCGGAAATCCTCCCGGCACATCCTCCCGATGCCCCTGGAGGATACCCAACGGGTGACCGGCGGAGGTCGCGCAAGTCAAGCTGGGAGAAAACACCATAATGATCTGATAGGCCCGGGAACTCTTTAACATCACAAAGCTTTACAACATTATCATCATTTCTTACTACAATCCAGTCCCAAAATGTGTCTATCTCTGTGAGTTAGATCTGTCACCAGATGACACAAATTAAAATCAGAAGAAAAGACTTTACCTCTGTACATCTTGTCACAAAGACTATCATTATGAAATATGAAGTCCCTTGACTAGAAAAACTTCTCCTGCTGTCATTGGTGTAAAAGAGAGCATGTCTGGGAGTCTTGAAAAAACAAATTACTAGGAATTTTGTTCTTCTTGGTGGGAGGAACGCCGTAAATGAGCACCAAGTTTGTTGATTTTGTCGAGGGATTAAACGAATCTCAACAACCTTCTAAAGACCAATAGTCCAGTCTCCTGCAGGTTAGCAAGACGTGAGAAGAGTCTTTTTCAGCACAATAGCCAAGCTGCCCGACGGATCTGTTGGTCGTAAGTTGACGAGGAAGGAAACAGTTCCAAAATTACTTGAAGTGAGAGAGGCCAGTAACAGCTTCATCACCTGTGTCGCGTACCAATTTTCCACACAAAAGGGCAATGACTCGACATATTCGTTGATAAAAAGTTTCGGTTTAAGTCCCGATTTCGATAGTTCCGGCAGGACTGACAGTTGAGAGTCAAAACTTTCAGTTACTGCGGTCTTTGGGTTGTTTACTTCGACTACGACATCCTTCCGGGTAGATTGGCTCCGATTTGCAGTGAGCGAAGCCGGCGATGACGTCAGGGGTCCAGATGAGAATAGGCGAAGCCGCCAGGAAGCTGCGTGCGGGAGTCTGTACCTAACACACAACACATACACACACATATACACACTATACACAGAATACCAAATACACACATAAACACACATATACACAGATATACATACACACATATACACACCCATATTACACAAACGCATCTACACACACTTTACACACACACATATAACACATAACACACACAAACACACCACAAATTTACACACGACATACACACACATGTACACACACATACACACACACAAATATACACACATAATACAACACATATACACACACATAAACACACAAGTAACACACGATATACACAGACATATACACACATATACACACCAAACACACACACATAAACACACTTATACACACATATATACACACAAACAAACACACATGCCAAACACATATACACACAACACATAATACCAAACATTTAACACAATACACCCTACTATACACACATAATATCACAAATATATACACAAAGGGAAACACATATAATACACACACATACACAAAACACAAATACCCACCAATACACAACAATATACAACACACATACACAAACCCAGTTTACACGACACATAACACACACATACACACTCGCACAACAAGACACACACACACACACACACACAAAAAAAACACACACTACACAAAACACACATCTATATATAAACCACACACATACACACACATACACAAACAAATGACACACACATACACAAAACAAGTATACACAACATATTCACACACATATAAACACATATACAGCACAACATCGCCAACACACACAAAGATACACACATATACACACACGATATACACACATATTTAACAAAACATAATGTACACACACCATACACACACATATACCATACACATATACACACATACACACACAAACACACACTTATATACACACACATACATACACACCACAATACACAAACATACACACACCTTTACATCACATACAACCACACACACTTAAATACACACACATATATACACACACATACACCCATATACATACATAGAAACACTAATAAAACACACACATACATACACATACACTCACAAATACACACCATAAACAAACAAGTATACACACATAATACACAAAACATATACAACATATACACACACAGACAAACACACACATATAAACACACATACACACAAAAACATATATACACACACATACACACCATATACACACATACACACATATACACAAACATATACAACAACACATACACACATATAAACTCACAAAAAACATTTATAATACACACACATATATAAACACATACACCAACAAATTCAAACACATATACACACATACACAGACCCATACACACATTATATACACACAAATACACACACACATATACATACACCTAAACACACACACATGCAACAAAACATATACTCAGAATACACACATACACACGACATTATGCACACACATACATACACATATATACAACACACATATTATACACACAAATATCACACATACACACATTTGATACACACAACCACACAACATATACACACATATACACAAACATACACACACATATACATACACACCATAAAAACACTGCACATACATTACACACACATACACAACATACACACACATATACCACATACACACACATAACACACACACACATAATCACACGTACAAAACACATATACACACTGATACACACATACACACACATATACGGCACACAAAATACACACACATACAAACCATACACATACATATACCTACACATATACACACACATATACATACACATATACACATGCATACACACACACATACACACACATACACATACATATACACACACATATTTACACACATATACACACACATATACACACCCATATCACTCACTCACTCACTCACTCATCCCTTGGTCGGGACAACCGTTGGGGTACCCGCACGGACGCTGCAAGTAGACCGCCAAATGGTTCTGTCCTGGGCTGTTTTCAGGAGGCTTGGTACAGTGAGGCCGGTCCACTCCTTGATGTTGGATATCCAGCTTTTGCGTGGTCGTCCCTGCCTCCTTGCTCCTTCCACCAATCCCTGCAGGACTGTCTTTGACAGGCTGTTATGCCTTGTTGTGTGGCCAAACCACTTCAGTTTCCATCCGTTTGACTGTATCTAGCAATGGTTTCTTGTTTGCCAGCCAGTGCCTCGATCTGCTGCCAGACGTAGTCATTGGTTTTGCGGTCTCTGTAGGTGATGTTCAGGATCTGCCTGAGGCACTTCATCTCAAAGGCTTGAATGCGACGTTCTTAATCGGCAGTAAGTGTCCATGCTTCACAGCTGTACAAGGCAATGGATGTGACGAGTGCCTTGTAGTGTCTCACCTTAGTGTGGGTTCTGATGTTGTGGTTTCTCCACACTTTCGCCAGCTTAGTCATGGAGGAGTAGACCACAGCAAGTCTGATCTTCACCTCTGTGTGCTCGTGCCTTCTTTGGTGATGACTGCTCCAAGGTACTTGAAAGTTTCCACCTCCTCTAGTGTCCTCGCCACTCATCTTGATGCTGGTGGGAGTGGTCGGGTGTGGTACTGTTCACTAGGATCTTGCTCTTTTCCGTGCTGATCTCCATACCGTGGGCATTGGCTGATGTTTCCAGTCTGGTGGTGAGATCCTGGAGTTCTTCTTCACTGCGGCCCATGAGATCAATATCGTCTGCGAATCGAAGATTGCAGCTGGCCTTCCTCCTATTGTGATTGTGTCTTGAAGCCAAGGAGGGCCTCCTGCATGATGTTCTCCAGGAACACGTTGAAAAGAACAGGGGATAGCGGGCAGCCTTGTCGAACTTCAACTGAAGTCCGAAGAACTCCCCGATTTCTCCCCATGAGGACTGCACTGTGGGAGCTGTCATACAGCGCCTGGATGACTTGAATCAGGTCCTCGTCGAAGCTATAGTCTCTCATGACTTGCCACAGAGCTTCTTGCCACACTCGATCGAAGGCCTTCTTGAAGTCAATGAAGTTGTTGTAGAGCTGTAGCTGATGTTGGAGATGCTTCTCTATGAGCATTCTGATGTTGAAGATCTGTTCGACAGTGCTTCGACCTGGTCTGAATCCTGCATGTTCTCTGATAGGATTCTTCTGCTTGTG
>JAQIHA010001347.1:0-11589 GCA_028751875.1 Rapana venosa
CTTTTTTTTTGGGTTTTTGGGATCCACTTGCCACCTTAAACACAATTTTGCAATTCATAGCCCTTATGTCATGTTAATGTTTATGTGTATTAACTATTATATGTAATATTCTCTTCTCACAGATGATATATTGAGTAAGCAGTGCATTTGCTCTGTGTGTGTGTGGGGTGTTTTGTGGTACTGTGTGGTGTGTGTGTTACTGGTTGTGTACTGTAAGCGAGAGAGTGAGCGAGTGAATGTGTCTATGTGCGTGCGTGTGTGTGAAACATGCTTGCTGTGTGTGTGTGTATGCCTGCATGCTGTGAGAGGAGAGATTGTTTCACTTAAGTATCTGAAAAAGTCTTTGAATTTTATACAGAGAGGTTTGAATGAACCCTGTACTGGCTATACTGTATTATATAATAACCTTTAGCTTGCAGCATTTGCTGTTCTGGAATGGCAGATAAACCATGTCTCGCACACTGCCACAAGCTCTTTTCCGGAATGTTGGTCATGTGTCCTGACTTTGCGAAAGTACATTCTTTATATTATAGGTCATAACTTTCTTATAACATACTATTGATACTAATGATACTATTACAGTATTTTATTTTTTTAATCTACATAATACATTGCGCATTTTCCTTTTAAGAGAATATACTTTTATGGGTACATTAGTTCAGAATTTAATTCACAGTTGTTGTTTTTTCAACAGTCGCCCATTTGTTGCGAAAATTCCCTGGCAAATATGATTTTTTCTATATTTATTTATAAGCCAAAATCCTTGGCAGGCTAAGGGTTAATGGGGAAAAATTATTCAGGCACAATGCACATGCTGACAATCCCACACATTTTGAAAGACTTTGTAAAGTTTCTTCTCAAGATCACACAATGCTGCCTGCACTTTTATCCGTGACTGTGGATGTTTTCAGGCAGTAAAAAGGATTTGAGGTATTTTCATTTCCAGAGACAGTCAGACACTCACTGACTCAGACAGTTTGTCTAGATTTGAACTAATTGAAGAAAATGCTTTAGCTTCAGGGGGCAATATCTAATAGTAATATACTAATGTGTATACCTAATTTTGAGTCTGAAAGGTTGGTTACTTCATACTTGGCTCTGTCTACTGTATCATGTAGCTTTGTATGCTTCGGGTATTCACTTAAGTTATACTGAACTTAATTTATGGCCTAACTACTAAGACATCTTTCTTTGCTTTGATTATGAAGCATCATTATTATTTGGCAAACACTGGCTATGTAAAAATTAAGAAGAAAAGCTACTGAGTATTGGAATTACTTTTTAAAATCACCTCTGTGTTTATAATGTGTTCACAAGATGTTCTGCGTGCGTTTGCACATGGGGCCATGTTTTATAGTCTCGTCCAAAGGACTTTCAGGGGAGTGGAGTCAGTGCTGATGTGAACTCCACTCCAGGGTAAAATCCCTAAAACAGAAAAAGTAAAACGGGCACCTCTGTGGTGGCTTGATCCTGGGCCGTCAGATCCTGAGTGCAGCGCTCTGACCCCTAGGCTTTCCTGCCCTGTCCCGCCTCATTGTCATTCCTGGTGGTGATGTGTGTCCTGCTGCTGTCAGTGGTGACTGTGTGTTGTTTTCTGTGAACAGGTCAGTGACATCAGGGATCCATCACCATGTCTCCCCAGCCTTGCCAGTGTCAAGGAAGAAGAAGCCACCAGACCCCTGACCTTCACCTCAGCCTGGGCCCTCAGCGTGTGCTGCCCATCTCCTGAACAGTTCCCTCCCCCTGCTGCTGCTGCTTCATGGATGGAGGAGGACCAGGATCACTGTGCACCAGTAAGTGGAAAGAAGGGCTGTCCCTGTGGAGATTGATTGTACAGTGTCATTGAATCCGTGTTTTTCTTCACTTTTGTACAGTGTCATTGAATCCATGTTTTTCTTCAGTCTGGGGAAATTTTATTGCATTTTACATCGTCTGTGTGGACACCATAACAAAATAACAGCAGAAAACCTGATAATGTATTCATGATTTTTTTTCCATGTTAATTTAGTTCTGGCCCAGAAGTGTGTGACTGACATTAGGTAGGACCACGGCCACCACTAGCTGGGAAAGCGTAGCTGAAAGCACAGGCAAATTTGACCCACTGTGCACCCCAATTTCTTCATGAATACAGACCTATATCAAAGAAAACTTAAACACAATAAACCAATCAAAAGTTTAAAGCATCAACTCAACATGAAAATTTCATTATAAATCGTACGAAAATTCCCAAAATAGGATAAGAAAGCTCGATTTTTTCAGAACAAATTAATACCTCATTTGATTTTATTGCTTAGTTCCCTTGATGATTTCTATTTCTCATTTGCATACAATATGCCCCCTCTTCTTACTAACTATAATGGTGACCTCAGTGAGTCAAACGACTGATGCTTTGGACTTGGGATTGTCAGCAGAGATTTTTTATGTGTACAGCACATTACTCTGACGTTTGAAGAAGTAGATGCTGTGTTTTTGTTTTGTACGTAGTTACTACTGAATCTCGATGATTTTAGAACTAAAAACTTTTATCGTTGCTCACAAGTTTAACTGGACTGGGACCACATGGAACAAAGAACTAGGTCATCGAGGGGTGCTCTCATAATTCATGAACTCGCATGAAATTTCTCCGTCATAACAACCAATTCGGGCAATAATTTTGTTTAAAAAAATAGCTTTTAGTAGTGTTATTATTTTTGTTTCAGTATCTGTACTTTGTTGTATCATGTCGAAATGGTCGGCGAAACATCGTGAAAACAAATGCAGGAATGACAACTCCTGCCTCGATTTCATTTAGAACTATTAGAAATTTTGACTGATCTGTTTGCCGTTTGTATGTGTATGTAAGATAGCATTTTTAACAGAAATAGTTATACATACATAACAATTAGAGAACACACATGAAGGCATCCATTCAAGTTCATGCAGATCACAACTTTTTTTTTTCTGAATCAGAGGATGCAAGTGTTAAAGAAATGAATAAAACTTGTTTTGTTAGACTCTCAGTTGCTTTCACATTTTAAACAGTGCATGCATTTTCTTCACTGTTTTTTTTTATCAAGTTGTGTTGCTTATCCAAGCATGCAGTTTGAAAAAAAACACACACACACACACACAAACTGGAAACTTTTTGTAATGCTTTTATTGTGCACAAAGTAAATTTCTGTATTGTATTATTTTTTATCACTCACACACACACACACACACACACACACATACAAGATTCAAGATTTAATTCCTTACACCCATTTTAAGGTACGGAGAATTACAAACAAATTGAACAGGAGAAAAAACCTAACAGCAATACACCCCAAAATAATAGGAATACTAACAGGAACTGAAAACAAGAGTTCACTTCATCCCAATATGATAAGCAAACAGTATTAACCACAAGACTGCCCCACCCCGGAAATTGTCCAGGGCTAAATGTGCACACTATACGCCTACAACCTGGAACATTTCCAGGGTTTCGAACCGAAGTAAACAAGCCAGCTTCCTTGACTACAGTTAAAGGGAAAGAACTCCCAAATTATAGACCACCACTCTCCTGTTACTTGGCAACATCCAGCTGCAAAAACAGTGGCAAAACCAATCGTTTTTTAGCTCGTATTTTGTGTTATTATGATTGACCAGTTCTTGTTCAAAATGGCTGACACTTCTCGTTGAAGGTATCAACAACTTTACACAGCTAAAGAAGTGGCAAATAAAACTTTAGATAATCCTGACAGTGATGAAAACGATCATGTATGATTCAGGCGATAGTGCCTTTAAAAAAAATTGACTGAGAATGTTTGACAATATTGAGATAGGGGTCACTCTTCTGAAACCTGTACAGTTTTGTTACATGGTTGGGGAAAAATCAATATCTGCATTAGATATTGTTTTCAGTTGTTTTTAAGAGATTTATGATTGCTTGATCAGGTAAAATAAAAAGTAAAATGACAACTCTCTGAGAACATAAAAAAAAGTTAGGCTTTATCCAAAGAGTTGAAAACTCCGCGTGTAACAAGACGACGCCATAAAAAAATAAATATTTCTATTTATATGCAGAAAATGGTTCCAAATACATTATCACTGATTTTGTTGATGACAGAGAAGGATGCCTATCTTTTCAGATTTACATATTATCTTTGGAATTGATCAGTTATAAGATTTTGAAAATGTGACTTGGACACGAGTCAAAAGCAAATCAAAACATTAAATCTATAACCATATCATGAAATTTATCAGGTTCAAAGTTTAATGCAGTTTAATATTAAATCAGTGTGATATGTAAAAGCTGAGTAAGGAAGATATTGAAGTTGCATGCTTTATTACAGACATAACATTTAATACATACGTCCCGCGTGTAACACAAGACACCGCACACCAGAAAAATGAAACAATGCAAACATACTTGAAGTTAATACATTTTATTTTTTATCAATTGAACACTGAAACACAGGAGCATTCCAAGCAACCCTTTGGCACAATGGCAGTCAATTTCAATCAAAATAGTAGTGCTGCCTGACAGTTATGTCAGGGTTTCCAACTGGATGGGTGTCTTCCATGGGAACCCAGGCTATGTCATCCGTTGGAGGCCAGATGTAGTAGGTTCTCTTGGACTTCAGAAACTTCAGCTCTACCTCCTTCATCTCCTTGTCTGAGCTGAGCACCTGGAAAAAAACCCCGCAAAGAATTATATGCCTATCTAGAAGATATATTTTACATACTATCTCAGAGAACATGGGTAAAATATCTGAATTCTCTGCTGCACAAACCTGTGATAATAATAAAAAATCAGTGAACAGAATTCCACGTTGGTATACTGCAATCCTGGAAAGTATTGCTGAAAAATTAAACAAAAACAAAACCTTCATTATCATTGAGTTTTTAAGATGTTAGGCACGTAACCACGACACCTTCATAGTGGTTGACCTGTTATGCCTTGTAAAATAATTAACTTCAAACAAATGCTCCTACCAAAAAGCAGTAACAAACAAAATATAACTCATATTGATTCTATTACAAACCTGTAATTATTCATTGATTCTACAATAAACTTCCAAATGTATTAAAAATTCTAAGCAATTGTCTATTTCTGGCGTCCGATCGTAATTCTACAACCATTTTCTTGGTGTCGAGGTTACACCCAAGTCAATCCATATGTTTTTGAAGTAGTAGTAGGATTTTTCGGGTGAATCGTTTAAATAAAAACCACTTATCGATCAAAACATTCAATATATAAACGTTTTCAATTTATAAGTGCAACAGAAATGTAAATATTAAGAAAATACGAAAAGGACAATCGGTCTAATCGTCCGAGCATAATGCAACAACTTTCACTTTGTGTCGCAGTTACGCGCCAGTCATTAAAAATGCATTCCCAAGTTATAATTAAAAGTAAGCATTTTTCGTTCTTCACTTTAAACACAAACATTAATCGATCACAACACTTCAAAATATAAACACTTTCAAATGACAAATCGTGATAAATATTTAACAATATGGACAAATCGCATCAATGAGGACTGGTCTGATTTTCAGATGACTGGGCACCCCTGGGTGTTTCCCCAGTATTCCGTGAAAAAACCCCCATAATTTGCTTTAAATTTACTTTATTTCTACTCATACGCCATTTACAATTCATATTAACGATTAAAAAGTAGTTGCAATACTCACCAGTTTCAATGTGGCTCGATATTCTGCAGAAAATCCCGGTCAGTTGAACATTCCGTCCGAGTGTAGCTCAGAAATAGAATCGCGACACCGTACACATTTCAACATGGGAGAACCAATCAACGCACAGCCTCGTCCAAAAATAGAGAGAAAATGACGTCATACATGGAATACCCTTGTATTCTTCCGCTACAGAGCACCAGTGATTGGTTTTGAGAGAAAAAAATCCTTTTGCTTTTGCTGGGCGTAACGCATTTTTTGCGACACCTCTGACATCATTTTTCTGGAAACGAGTGTATTATAAAAACTTGCCGACTTACAAGTCTGATCAACATCCATAACTCATAAAAAGAACTTTTATTTTGAGATGAGATGGAAAGTGGGTCACTCATGCTAAGATTAGATTTGAAGTTGTGTTGCACACAGGTCATGAATGCGACACCATCAGTTACGCGCGGACGCTTTTTTTTTAAATTAAAAAAGTTGTGTGTTAGAATCCAAAGTAAGGTATATAATGTAATACAATGGTTTGCATTTTCAATCATCTTTAAGTTCCAGTGCAGTTGTTCAGGCTAATTGGTGACTGAAGTCAGAATTTGTGGAAATGCTAACTGCTTCAATGGTGATGTAACAAAATGGAGATCGTGAGCAGTGGATTTTTTAACAAACAAATCAGTTTTAGGATATAATGGCTTGTTGTAGCACTTTGTGTTTGATTGTGTTGATAGTTGTACCACTTTTGATTAAACATGCAAAGTTACACAGCCCAAAATTAATTAGAACGATTTTTATCTTTTATTGAATGTGACACCCCTCTTCTGCACAGGTTTCAAAAGAGTGACCCATAGGGAAAACTCAGAATGACAGTGGTTGTGAAGAAAGTGTATTTCTTGTCAAATTTTTACATTTTAAATATATTTTCGTAGTGAAATATTAGTATATTACGCTAACTAATTTGAGCTTGCCTCAAAGCAATCTACGATATATATACTGTCATTGGGCAGACTATCAGGATTATTCATTTAGTAATTTCTGAGTAAGAGGGACATGAACATAGCAAGTGGTACATGAGAATTTATTTCCCAGGCATATAGGGTGCACTTGCACTCGGCAGTTCAGAGGTTAAAGACTCAATTCTATTTTTTAAGTATACACATTTCTTTAAAAGACATAATGTACACTTGTGAAAGACAATTGAAATTTCAAGAAATACCTGCAAATCTGATGAATATTGAGAGCGACAGGAGAAAGATTTGCATTTCATTAGCCTACAAAAGTTATAACTGGACTTGAGTTAAAGAAAATGTTGGGGAATAAAATCTTGTCGTAAATGTTTGAAGTGGGGACATTCCATGATAAAATGAAATTCATCCCCTAAAACAGACATATTGCATTTTGAACATATTCTTTCTTCCCTTGGTATATTATGGAAACGTCCAACCTCAATAGGAAGCTTGTGACAGCTACAACGAAACTTCATAAGAGCATAAACATATACATCTGGTAGACAAGTTATATAGTTTCCATACCAAAATCGATCTTATAGTTTTTAATAAAGGCATCTACTATTATTCCACAGCTCAGCTCTCCATTCATTAACAAAGTTTTATATTAAGAAGGCTTTGATATGCGAACTTGTAGAATGAATACTTGAACAAAACTGTCTCTCCCACAGTCAAATCCGCTTTGTACTGAAATATTTTGTATCTTATTTAGCCATGATGATTGAATTAAAGATTTGTCATGTAAATCTTTCATCATCTGATAAACATTTGAGGATAGCTTTTCAGACTGGATGTCAAGCAGCTGCATCCAGAAGCGAACCATTCGAACAGAGACCAAAATAGACAAAGGATATCTGCCCGTTTCTCTACATACTAGCGAAGTTGACTTAACAATTATTGTTAGGTTTTCATATCCCCAAATTTCACATCCATACAACAAAACAGGCACCATGATTTTATCGAATAAATCAAGTGTCACATGTATAGGTAGTTCTTTTTGCTGTGCAGTTGTTGTCAAACTAAACATCACTTAAGTAGCTTTATCATAAGCATTTTCTTGCATTTGGCAAAACTACCACTCTTACTGAAGTCAATTCCTAAATATTTAAAGCTATGAACAACTTCCAACGCTTTTCCACCATACATAAACATGTTGTGAGATCTGTTGCGGCTGAATACCATGATTTTTGTTTTCACTGGATTCACAAGTTTCCACTGAGAACAGTAAGCAGATAAATTGTCTAAAGCATCTTGTAACCCCTTCTTTGTATTAGAGAATAAAATAGTATCATCAGCATAGAGCAAACCTAACCACTAGACTGCCTTACCCCGGAAATTCTCCGGGGCTAAACGTGCACCCTATACGCCAACAACCCGGAAAATTTCCGGGGTGTCGAACCGAAGTAAACAAGCCTGCTTCCTTGACTACAGTTAAAGGGAAACAACTCCAAAATTAATGGAGGTCACTCTCCTGTTGCTTGGCAACATCGAGCTGCAAAAACCGTGGCAAAAACGATCGTTTTTTCGCTCGTATTTTGTGTTTTTATGCATGACTGCTTGGGAAGTTCTTGTTCAAAATTGCTGACACTTCTTGTTGAAGGCATAAATAACTTTACACAGCTGTAAAAGTGGCAAATAAAACTCTAGATTTACCTAACAATAGTAACATTGATGAAAACGATCGCGTATGATTCAGGAGATCGTGTATTTAAAAAACAATGAATGAGATTTGGCCTAGACATATGTTTGACATTATTGAGATGGGGGGTACTCGAATGACAGTGGTGATGAAGAAATCGTATTTATGGTCGATGTTTTACATTTTAAATATATTTTCGCAGTGAAATATCATGCTAACTAATTTGAGCTTGCCTCGAAGTAGTCTACGATATATATACTGTTATTGGGTAGACTATCAGGAATATTCATGTAGTAGTTTCTGAGTAAGAGGGATATGAACATAACAGTGGTACATAAGAATTTTATTCCCCGGCATATAGGGTGCACTTGCACTGGGCAGTTAAGAGGTTAAAAGCTTGACATAGCTGATTAACATTTTTCCATTTGAAGAAAGTTGAACATTCAACGACAAACAATTTCTATCTGTCAAATGTTGTTCCAAATCATTCAGAAACATAGAAAACACAACAGGAGAAAGACTATCCCCGTGACGAACACCAGAAAAACTTTTGAAATAGTCTGAACAGGCTCCATCATTAACAAAAACACAAGATTTTACATTTTCATACATGTTCAAGATGACTTTCAGAATTCTTCCGTTTACATTTTTTTTGCCAGTTTATACCATAAGGCACTACGCCATACAGAATCAAAAGCCTTCTGATAATCAACAAAAGCACAGTATAACAGGGATTTTTTTTCTTAGAAAAATATCCAAATGACATTTTAAAATGAAACAAGTATCTGTAGTAGAGTGATACTTTCTGAAGCCTGCCTGATTTTCCCAAAGTATCTGATTTGTCTCAAGAAATTTTGACAACCTGATGTTTAATACAGAAGTAAAAAGTTTTCCAGTACAACTCAACAAAGTTATTCCTCTATAATGATCACATTCGTATTTGTCTCCTTTCCCCTTATATAAATAGGGTTTATATGGCCAACCATCCAAACATCTGGTATCTTTCCAGTATCCAAAACTCTAATAAATTTTGCAGTACAACCCCGTTTTAAGCACTGATTTACTATACTTGACATAATCAGAATAAACATTATCTATACCTGCTGCTTTACCACTTTTCATTAAATCAAGGGCAGTTTCCACTTCTTGTTCAGTTATAGATCTGTTAAGATCATCTGAACTGAAATCTGGAAGGTATTCAAAGGTACTGGTATCGGCTGTAAATTGAGGACTGACCGGATTTACATCATTTAATGTTTTAAAATGATCAAAAAGAGTAGATAAACTAACTGGACAGTCATCAAAGGAGCGCACTTTCACTTCTTTCCAAAAATCTTTAGGATTGCTTTTTTTCATTTTCTTTAAATGTTGACGCCATTTTGTCTTTGCTTTCCGACATGCTTTTCTGATGGTATTTTTGTATTCTTTTACTGGCTGTTTTCAGGAGAAAACATGTTTCTGGAGTGTCTTGGCGTTTACATACAGCTTTACTTTCAGATACAGTCTTTTTATAGAGCATTCTGCATTGAACCACACTTTGATGACTTTTTACAACTATGTTTTAACCTGTGGACAGGTTTTGTACCAAAAGTAGATTCTGCAGCAGTCAGAATCATTGACGTCAACTCATCATTAATTTTGTCAATAGTAACAACATTCTGTTCGGTTTTAGCAATTAGATCTATGACGTTTAGCTTTGACAGCTCGGAAATGAAGGAGTCTTTAAGACTATGTTCGAATCACTTGGGTCATTGTTTTCCTAGGTGGTCATGCGCTGTATCTGGAATATTTTAACTAGTGCCTGTATCAACTTCATGTTTCTTAATGCTAAGAGTTAGTTCTATTGGACAGTGTACACCAGACATAACAGCGTCAAAGGGTGCAACATACAAATCATCTACAAATGGGAAAAAATCGCCTGTACCAAGAACACTGAGAAAGAAACACTTGCTGTGAACAATATTAGTGATCCATACACGTCACCATCTCTCCTGTCTTCTTCAATGGTCAACTGTCTGACAACATTGTGCGGCATAGTTATCTTGTCCCCAGGACTGTCTGCTAACCATTTTAAGAAAATTAATGCATTTCCTTGCTTTTGTTAAAACGTATCCAATATAATAAAATAATAATAATACACGAAATTTATATAGCGCCATATCTTGGAAAAACCCAAATCATAGCGCTTTCGTTCATCCCACTCATTCACATGCAGCCAGTTACAATCAATAGTTTTTACAAATTCAAATGTATACATTCACACGCACACACATAAAGGTTATACACTTCGGCAGGGTGGTGGGGGTTTGTCTGTTGAGGGCAGGGACACAAATGAGATGGAAGAAGAGAGGAGAATCTCAGGTTTGAAATAAATGAGTCTTGAGGCCGGATTTAAAAGCTTCATAAGAAGGCTTTTGGCGGAGGGAGAGAGGGAGGTCATTCCTGATCGATGGACCAGAAACAGAGAAAGAGCGACGGCCAACGGTGGATTGGTTGAATCTAGGTGTTCTTAAGCACAAGGTATCTGCAACAGAGCGGAGGGAATGAGAAGGAGTGCACAGATGAAGACATTCACAGAGGTAGGAAGGTGCAGTTTTGTGGAGGCATTTGTAACAGAGGGTACTGATCTTATAGTTTACTCTCTGTGGCACAGGCAGCCAGTGGAGAGATAGCAAGAGAGGAGTAATGTGCTCAGATTTTTTTCTTTCTGAGGACTAGTCGAGCTGCAGAGTTTTATATACATTGAAGGGAGTGGATAGATGAAGCTGGGAGACCGGCCAGAAGAGAATTGCAATAATCCAGTCATGAGAGAATGAGGGACGTGACTAGTTTGGATGTTGCATCAGTGGACAGGTACTTTCGAACTGCACTGATGCGCCGTAATTGATAGTAGCACGACTGACAAGTTTGGGTGATGAACTTTTGCATGGAGAGTGTGTTGTCAATAATGACCCCTAGATATTTCACAGCAGTGGCTAGAGGGACAGACGTATTGCCGAATTAATAATAATAATAATAATGTATGGAATTTATATAGCGCTGAATCTTGTAAAGCAACAAATCAAAGCGCATTTTTTAAAATTTATGCGTGTGTATGCGTTTTTTTAAATATTGTCATCTGTTCCCACCGGCACACAATGGCCTACTCTTTCGAACAGCGGAACAGGATATCACGTGTGCGCAAGATGTTCTGCATGCGTTCGCACACGGGGCCTCGGTTTATAGTCTCATCCGAAGGACTTCTACTGAAGCTGTTGTGATGGAAGAGAGTTTGTGTTTGGTCCCTACAAGCAT
>JAQIHA010001348.1:0-11591 GCA_028751875.1 Rapana venosa
ATTTTAGAAAAAGAGAACTTGGTTTTTTAAGTCATATTTTGGAACTTATTTTTTTTGTGGTGGTTTGTGGATAAAAATAACTTTTTTGGGAGGGGGTATGCTTCTTTATTTTTTCATAAAAAACTAAGCAGTGGGAAACCCCCCCTCACGTAGGGGCCCAATGGCCTTTTTGTGAATAAATCTTTTCGATTTCTTTAGTTGATTTCCTCCTCCTCTCTTCTCTCTTTTCTCTATTCCCCTTTTCTCCCCTCCCCTCCCCTCTCTCTCCCCCCTTTTTCTCTCTCCCCTCTCTCTCTCTCTCTCTCTTTTTTCCACTGACAATGACTTGTAAAGAGTCAGCCTCACTTTTTGGGATTTTTAAAAAAAGCTCTTTCTTGTGGTGCCTGTCGGGGGACCCCAAATTGCCGAAGCTTTTTGGGTGCCAGGTTGCTCTTCCGTTGACCCAGTCCGTCGCAAATGTTTGGGCCCCATTTGTTTTCCCATGTGACTTGGCTGAATGATTTTGACTGCCCGGGTCTCGTTCATAAAGTTTTTTTTCTGCCATGGAGTAGCAGTCTCCCAAAGACCATGGTGACATTCCAGCATGCCCCTCTGGTGGTGGTCAGTCAGCGCTACTCGGTACCACTTAAGCGTTTTGGTTTTGTTTTGCAAATATAGTGCTATATAAATTCCATTCATCTTTTATTATTTTTAAACCACTTGATTTTGGCTGGCCTTGGGCCCCTTAGAATACCCATTGGTCTCCCATCGCCAGAATTTCAAGTATTTGTCTGGGTTTCGTTGTGGCAGGGCCTTCAAGCGGAATGCTCCACAATGTACCATTTTGCCAACCTGAAAATGTAAAGGTTGTTCAACATCAGTATGATCTACTTCACTTTTTCACTTTTTGGCTGAACTCACCAACGCCAAAACCTCATTTTTAGAGCCCTGGTTCCCTTTTCAGGGGGATTCCAGTGTTCTTCAACGTTTCTACCCTTTTCCCAGCAAGTTTTTTGTTTTCTTTCGTTCTTTGAATCATTTGATGTTCCCCAACAGTTTCCCAGTATTGACTTCATGAAGAAACGTTTTTTTTTTATACAATTTTTTGCAGTTTTTGTCTTTTTCCCCGCTAAATGCTTTTTAGACCATGTTCATTTCCCCAAACTGCCGTCAATAAAATGAAAAAGGGTTACCGAGGTGCAGCAGACTTTTTTATAAATTTTTAAAGGGTGCCTGTGCTTGATTGATATTTAGGTTTTTTTTACCACCATTACTCAGACCCACGACCTATCCCAAAATAATGATCTAAAAATGCATTTCATGAAATTAATAGGAAAGGAAAAAACTAAATTTTTAATTAATTCTGTGAATCTTTTTTTTTAAAACATTTTACTTTGTATTTTTATCACTATTATTAAAATTCGGGTTGAAGATTGTTTATTTACCTCCCCCCTTCTATACAAAGGCATAGATTCGAAATTACAGAGAAGTGAAATTGAGGTTAGTTAAAAATCCAAAGATTGATAGTAGTGGTATGAGATGTATGGGTTTAAACACAAGAGATTGACTAATAGGTGATTTTATTTTAGATATCCTTTCCCATCTTTTGTATTTACCAAAGGGCCGAGAGCAATTAGACTATTAAAAGGTTCTCTCTCTCTCTCTCTCTCTCCTCTCTCTCTCTCTTCTCTCTCTCTCTCTCTCTCGCAATTTTTCCTCCGAAAATGTTCCACGAAGAAATCCGTCCAGTTTTTAAATCAGCAAAGGAAGATGAAGCCTTTTTCTGTTTGTGTGCCTGCATATTCGTCTTAATTAAGAACCAAGTTTCGGGGGTTCAGCTAAAACCCCAACCCCATGTAATTACAAGTGTTGATCCCCACACAAAAAAAGGCACAGTGTCTCAAGGTATTTGTTCACTCATGAAAACGAAAAAAAAAACTGACGGGAATTTGATGTTGGCATTGGGTGTTTTTGTAAATTTTGTTTCAGGAAAAAGGTGTCTCCATGGTTTTTAAACTTGGGTCTTTTTTTGAAATTTTTTAAAAGGGGTGGGCATGGTGTTGTTGTGTGGTGGTTTTTTTTGTGTGGTTATATGTTTTATTGGCGTGGTTGTGCTGTGGTGTTCTTTGGTTGTGTGTCGTGTCTGGTGTGTTCTGTATGTGTGTGTGTTGTGTCTGTTGGTTTTCTGAAGTGTGTGTGTTGTGTGTGTCGGTGTGTCGTGTGTTGGTGTATGTTGTGTGTGTCTGTGTGTGTGTCTGGTGTGTGTGTCTGGTGTGTCTGTGTGTGGTGTGTCTGTGTGGGGATGTGTGGGGTGTTGTGTGTGTGTGTCTCTGTGGTATGTGTTCGTGGTGTTTGTGGTGTGTTGTGTCTGTGTTGTGTTGTGTGTGTTGTTGTTTGTGGTTTTTTGTGTGTTGTCTGTGTGTGGTGTTTGTGTGTGTGGTATTTGTGTCTGGTGTTGTTTGGTCTTTTGTGGGTTTTGTGTGTCCGGTGTGTGGTGTTGTGTCCGTTTTGTGGTGGTATGTTGTGGTGTGTTGTTTTGTGTGTGTGTGTGTTGTTGCAAACAGCGGCTAGTGGGACCACCCCCCAAGTTCATGAAGACATCACCAAGAGGACTGGGGGCGGAAAACCTCCCTGTCGTCTGCTGTCTGTCGTCTCTTTCTCTTTCTCTCCTTTTAAATTTTTCATATACATGAAAAACCAGGACTTTCAATAAATACAATACAATACAATGCTATGCTATGCTATAAAACGCAGTACTTGCAATACAAACAATACAATCAATGCTATGATACAACCAGTAATTGCAAAACAATACAATACAATACAAGCTAGCATGCTATGCAACTATTCATCTATACACGCAGTACATTGCAACAAAAAAGCATTTTGCATGCACTTAACTAGCCCCGCGCACGCACTGCAAAGGGAGGCACACAGCGCTGACAAGCTAAACCCCGGAACACCACGTGCCCCGGCACCACGTGATTTTCAAAACCCACTTTTTAAAGGGAAGGGGGACTTTAAACTGAAGAACACTCCCAAAGTGATTGACTGTGCATGTGGTGGACAGACATTTTGGTGTCGGGTTTAAAAAAGGGACGATTTTTCTCCTTCTCCGCTTCTGCTTTGTCACTTTCTTTTTTCTTTCTTTCTTCAACTGTTTACTCGTGAAAAAAACATTTGTTTGCGTTATGAATGGCAACGTCTTTTTTTTGTATTGCATTCATTGAATTGTAATTTTGTGCTGCATGGTCTTGTCCGTTATCTTCTTTTTTTTGTATTGTATTAAATTTGTATTGAATTGTACTGTATTATTTGTTTTGAATTGTATGTATTTTTTTGTATTAAATTGTATTGTATTGTTTTGATTGTATTGTTTTGTATTGTTTTTTTTACCTTTTCGTTACGGCAGACTTCTTGCGTGAAATTTGGGGAAAAAAAACAAAGGGTTCGTCCCAAACGGAAAAACGCCACTATTATTTTTTTAAAAAATTTCTGTTTTTTTTTTTTCTTTTTGGGGAGTACTTTTCCCCCAAATTTTTTGCAAGGGGGCCCAAATTTTTCCGTGGTATTTTAGGGACAAGCCTGTTACGCCAGGACCTGGTTTAAAAACGACCTTATCCAAAAAAAGACTAGCAGCGGGACCCCCACTCGACTACGACGAAAAAATGGCGGGATCCGACGGGGAAATAGTCCCTCCCCTCTCGCTTTTTTAGAAGGAAACTTTTTTTATTTTGGGGGAAATTCGGTTTTTATGGATCTTTATCTATTATCTATCTATCATCTATCTATAAAAACTATCTATCTATCTATCTTTCTATCATCACTTCTTTATCATCACCCATCTATCATCCACTACTATCTTTATCTACCCTCTATCTTCTACCACAAAATTTTTTCTATTAATTATTATCACCATCTATTATCTTTCATCTATCATCTACCAAAACCATCACTATTATCTACTATTTTCAAACTACACCCAAATACTATCTATCTATTATCTATTATCTATCTATTACCCCTCTACCTTTATTATCATCCACTATAAAATCTATTATCTATGTCTGTCTGTCTGTTATCTACATCGTTTCTTTCTATCTATGTTTTGTCGTCGTCTATCTCTGCCGTCTGTCTATTCTGTCTTCTGTCTGTCTGTCTATGTCTGTCTTCTACTATCTTCTACAAATTTCAAATTTCTTGTCGCGTCATCTATCAAAATTTGTCGTCACTATCTTCTATCTATCTACATCTATCTATCTTTGTCTGTCGTCTGTCTGTCGTCTATCTATCTATCTTCTATGTCTTTTGTCTATCTATCTAGTCTTCTGTCTATCTACAGTTGTCTATCATGTCTGTCGCTACTACTTGCTGTCTATCTACTATGTCTTCTTCAGTCTGCCCGTCTATGCCCTGTCTGTCATCTATCTGTCTGTCTGTCTGTAAATCAGGAAAGCAGGGTTTCGTGGGAAAGCCTCTGCCCTTCAGGTGATGAAAGTCAGCCCTGCTATAAAGGCGGAGCAATCTGGCGGGCTCTTCGCGGCTTAAAAACAATAAGTCAGTATGTCAGGAAACTACCCCTCGTCGCCCCTTAGCGTCATCATCAGGAGTAAACACGGTCGCATGCCAAACATCCACCAGTCTGACCCGGGAGCTTAGCCCAGGAACGAGCAAAAAGACTCTTACTGGGAAAACCTCTCCTTACGGGTTTTATGTCTATCCGGTGTCACCTTCTCTGCCGCCGGGGATTTTCTAGACATGGCCTTTTCCCGAGGAATGAGGTGACCCAGAGAAAAGAGAACAGAAGGTTACCACCCCCAAAAAAAACCAAAAACACAAAAAACAACAAAACAACAACAAAGGAAAAAAAAAAACCCACCCACGGATTAGAAATTTTTAAATCACACACTGGGGGAGATGGAAAAAGTGCCCCCTTTCTTTTATAAAAACGGGAAGGCAAAAAAAGTACAAAAAAGACATCAAGATGAACATCTTTGAAAAAGTTCTGTTACAAATCTGTCGACTTAGACAAAGAAGAAGTTTCTGTTACACTGACTGTTTTTTGGATTCGGACCCCTCCATTTAGCTCAAGGTACATTTTATTTTGCTTTATCTGTTCGTTATTTAGGACGCCAGTCATCAATAATTTTACCTTTTTATGGGTTTTATTTTAATTAGATAGAAGATAGATGAATAGAAAAAATAGATAGATAATAAGAAAAAGAAGTAAGAATTAGATAGATAATTTTTGATAATAGTAGATAGACAGATCGATAGATATAGATAGATAGATATAGATAGAAAGACAATTTAAATATATAAATATAAATTTGACAGATAGTAGTATGAAAATAATAGAAAAATAATAGATAAAATAGAAGATGAAGATAGCGACGATAGATATACATATAATAGATATAGATATATAGTTAGATAGATAGATTAGACGATAGAAAAATAATAGATAATAGATAACAAAGACAGATAAAAAGAAAATAGATAGATAATAGTAGACAGACAGACAGACAGATAGATGAAGATAGACAGATAGATAACATAAATAGATAGACAGATAGATAGATAGATATAAAAAGGAAAAAAAGATAGACAGAAAGATAGATAATAGATAGATAGATAGTAATGAAATAGATAGATAGATAGATAAAATTGATAATATCCTGTGTGTGTGAAACGGGGAGACGTTTTTTACGAAACCACGGGGGGAAAGGGGAGGAGGGGCATTCCCGGGAGACGGGGGCTGCCGTGCTGTCACATACATGGCGGGCCCCGCCCCCTCCGCAACTTCCCGCAGTCCACAAACCCTGCCTTGGTGTTCTGTGTGGTGTTGTGTCTGTGTGTGTGTTTTCTGTGTGTGTGTGTGTGTGTGTGTGTTGTTGCGTGTGCGTGTGTGGTGTAGGGGAGAAGGAGAGGGGGAAGAGAGAGAGAGAAGAGAAGAGGGGAGAGAAGAGGGGAGAGAGAGAGAAGAAAAGGAGAGAGAGCTTTTTAAAATGAAAACTTGTTTCGCTTTCTCTTTTCCATCGGGGTCTTAAAGGAACGCGCCTGTCTAGAAAACGAAAATCCGGTCGAAGTGTGCGTGGTTCGAATCCCGTTTTGGGCCGAAACATTTCCCCCCATCCTTAACCACGAGTGGGTCTGGGGTAGTCTTTCGGATAGACATAAAAAGGGGTCCCGTGTGTTACACAATTATTTGATCATAAAAAGAACCCACGGCAACCAGAGAAAATGTCCCCCCAAAATTCTGTAAAAAAAAGCCCGTCCATAGGGGAAAAAAAAACAGTTGCAGACAGGAAAAAAGAAAAAAAGGGGGGCGCATCTTGTGGCGACGCGCCCCCCGGGAGAGCACCCGAATTTCCGCAGAAAATGTGCCCTGCTGAAAGTGGTATAAAAAAAATAAATAAATAACCCCAGCACAACAAAAGTCAACCAAAAACCACCAACCCAAAACCCAACCAACCAACCAACCAACCAGCCAAACCCAAAACCTTGAAGGGAAAAACGCGAGCAGACAGTTCTGTACAGGCGGCATTTCAGAAAAATGAAAGACGTCAAAATTTGTTGGTTACTTCTTGAAAGACTCAACCAATAGTTCTGAATTTCATCGTTTTAGGGGAAAAACTACTGTTGTTTTCTGTTTTTTTGCTGTTGTTGTGGTTGTTGTGCTCCCAACTGTCGCCAAACATTTCGTTTGGAATGTTGCAGTTTTGGGGCCCCAACTAATCGTGTGTTTTCCAGACCAGCACCCAGCTAGTTCCTAAACCATTTCCAACCACTCGTGTGGTGTTGGAAAACTGGATTTTTCAGGATTTGAAACCCGGCCCTGTTGTCAGTTTTGGGGGTTGTTACCGTTTAAAATTTTGAGGAAAAGAAAAGAGCAATCAAAGTGGCTTCATTTATCCTGTAAACATGGGGGTTTTGTAGATTTTTTTATCCTTTTTCCCCGGGACGCAATGGGGTTTTTGAAAAACGGAACAGGATTTAAAGGGGTGCGCAAGATTTCACGTGTTCGCACCCGGGGGGTCGGTTTATAGTCTCTTTTTAAGGGCTTTTGGGAAAAGGGAGTCGGGACTGATGTTAACTCCAGGGTATCCTCCCCCCCCCTCTATCCCGCCCTGTGTGTGGTTTTTTTGTGTGTGGTTGTTGTTTTTGTGTGTAGGTTTGTGTTGGTTTTGTGTGGTGTGTGGGTGGTTGTGGGTGTGTTTGTTTTTTGGTTTGTTTTCGAAACGGGCGATTAGCAATGCATGTGCGCTGTGACACACATGCTTGTCCACTGTCCACCCCACCCCCACACCGACATCTGGCGCTGTGCCTTCTTACAGGGGGGGATCTTCTTACTCTTTAACCCAGCTGGATTTCGTCCCCTGGGTTTCTGGGGGAAGCCCTGCGGGGTTGGGGGGGGGGGCCGCACCAGCGCCTGGCGGGGGCTTTGGACAGACGGGGGCGGGGGCACCCATGCACCTGCGCTTCCCCCCGGGCCAGGGCCCTTTATTTAGGCCCAGAGAGGGGGCCCCAGGACGACGTCTGCTTTCGCCCGGAGGTCGGGCAGGCTTCGTCCTGCTGCGTTGTGGTCTGCTAATCCTGTTGGGCGTGCTGTGCTGTGGGGGTTTTGTTATCAATCGTTGTGTTGTTTTCTGTTCATTTTAAGCACTTTTAAGGGAAGCATAAACCCCCAGACCACCTGTTTGCTTCGTGTGTCGTGTGTTTTGGTTGCCCATCTGTGTGTGCTATTACCTGTTTGGTGTCTATCTGTGTGTGTCTATCTAATGTTGCTATCTTGTGTGGGTTTTTACCGTGGTGCTATCTGGTTGTCACTGTGTGGTCTACTGTGTGTGTCTATCTACCTGTGTTGTCTATCGTGGGGCTTCTACCGTGTGTGTCTATCTCCCTTTGTCACCTTGTGTCATTACCTGTTTTGTTACCTGTGTGTGTCTACTGTGGGTCTCTGTGTGTGTCTTCTGTGTGTGTCTACCTGTGTGTGTCATCTACCGTGTTGTCTATCACCTTGTGTCTATCTGTGGTTTTCTATCTACCTTGTGTCTATCTGTGTGGTCTATCTACCGTGTGTCCCATCTGTGTGATTTTCTGTGTGTTCTATCTACCCGTGTGTTTTTTCTACATGTGTGTCTATTACCTGTGTGTCTATCTACCTGTGTGTTATCTATGTGTGTGCTACTACCTGTGTTTGTTCTACCTTTTGCTATCTGTGTGTTCTATCTGTTTGTCTATTCCCGTGTGTCTATCTACCGGGGTCTATTACCTGTTTTCTATTACCTGTGTTCTATCTACCTGTGTGTCTATCTGTGTGGTCTTCGTTGTCATTACCTGTGTGTCTGTGTGTGGTGCTATCTACCTGTGTGTCTGTGTGTTTGTCTATCTACCCCTTTTGGGCTGTGTGTGTGTTCTATCTACCTGTGTGTCTTCTGTTGGGGTCTATCTACCTGTGTGTCTATCTACCTGTGGTCTATCTGTGTGTGTCTATCTGGTGTTCTATCTGTGTGTTCAAACTGTTGTGTCATCTGGTTGGGCTATTGTGTGGTCTATTGGTGTGTCATCGTGTTGGGCATCTGTGTGTGTCTATTGTGGTGTCTATCTGTGTGTGTCTATCAACGTGTGTCATCTGTGTGTGTCATCTGTGTGTGCTATCTACCCGGTGTCTTTCACTACATGTGTGCTATTTTTACCCGGTGTCTATCTACCCGTTTGTCTATCTACCTGTGTGGTAATCTACCTGGTGTTCTATCTACCTGTGTGTCTATTTGTTTTGTCTATCTGTGTGTGTCTATCTCCTGTGTGTCTTCTACCTGTGTGTTACTACCTGTGTTCATCTACCCGGGGTCTACTACCTGTGGTTTTATCTGTGTGTGTCTATCTGGGGTTAACACCCTTTGCTGTGTGTTGTGTCTATCTACCCGTGTGTCTTGTGTGTGTCTATCCCTGTGTGCTTTGGGGGTGTGTGTCTAAACCTGTGGCTACTGGGTTGTCTACTACCTGTGTTTCTATCTACCTGTGCGTCTTTGTGTGTGTCTATCTGGGTGTGTTTTATCTGTTGTGTCATCTGTGTGTGCTATTTTGTGTGTCTACTGTGTGTGACTGTGTGTGTCTATCTGTGTGTTCTACTGTGTGTGTCTATCTGTGTTGTCATCTGTGTGTGTCTTTCCCACCTGTGTGTTCATCTGTGTGTGGGCATCTGTGTTGGTCTATCTGTGTTGTCATCACCGTTTGTCTTCTGTGTGTGTCTATTGTGTGTCTATCTACCGTTTTGTCTATCTGTGTGTGGGCATCGTTGTGCTATCTGTGTGTGTCTTCTGTGGTGTCTATCTGTGTGGTCTATTTGTGTGGTCTATCTGTGGTGTCTACTGTGGTGTCTATCTGTGTGTGCTACTGTGTTGTCTATCTGTGTGTGTCTACTGGTGTGTTATCTTTTTGTTTTTCTGTGTGTGCTATCTGTTGGGGTTTTCTGTGTGTTCTATCTTGTGTGTCTATCTACCTGGTTTTCTTCTGGTGTTCTAAGTGGGTCATCTGTGTTGTCTATCTGTTGTGTCTATCGTGGTGTCTTCTGTGTGTGTCAACTACCGTGGTCTATCTACCTGGTGTCTATCACCCGTGCGTCTGTTACCCGTGTCTCTGTGTGTGTGGACCAGGTGCGGGCCAAGGCACTGCTGTGACAAGGAGGACGGGGGAAAGGGGGTGCATGCGGGCACTGGGGGGAGGGCACAAAGGAAAGCCCTCTCCCCCCGGTCCCCACCGCACAAATAATGCTTTATCAGGTCATCCAAGTGGGTGTGTGTGTCTGTGTTGAGTGTTGTGTTGTGGTGTGCGTGTTGTGTTGTGTTGTGTAGGGTTGCGGTTTTTGTGTATGTAGTGGTTTGTGTATATGTGAGTGTTTGTAGTGATGTTGTTTGTGTCTTAGTGGTTATGGGGTGTTGTGTGGTTTGGGTTGCACACGCGCGCTTGGGCAAAATTTTATGTTTGTTTGCACGTGCGTGTGTTGTGTAGTGTGTGCCGCGCGCGCGCGCGTTGTGTTGTGTGTGTGTGAAAAGGGGAACAAGCGATGAAACATATCAGCCAGTTTATTGCAGACAGACCACACCTTGTTTATTTCCTTTTTTTTCCCCAAACGGAAAGCGGCTAGGGAACGGTGGGTACAACGGCCCCAAAACCCCAAATGGGGCCAGGGTGACCCCCAGAGCGGGACGGAGCAAGGTCCTTTGTGGTGAGGTGCACTGGTAAACCCCCCTGAAGGCCTTCTGTACACGGCTGTGTTCTGAACTGACGCCATCCTGACTCTTTGAGGAGTCTGAAGGGCTCTGCACTGACTTCTTTAGACAGCGAGTCTTGGGAACACAATCTAGCGGAGCCCATGGCTCGCCAGGTGGCAAAGCGCATGCTGGGTATCTTCCTCTCATTTATTTTTTATCATTGTATTTTTTTAAACCATAACTGGCCTAATCTTACAAAAGATGGAAGGGGGGTTTAATGTGTGGTCAAGATGATGTACACAGGACCTCGGCGTATGGTCTCCCCTGAAAGGAAGGGCACTGCAGTGGGAAGCGCTGTTAAGTAACAGAGCGACAATCCCCGAAAAATGGATTCACCACGAATTCTAGAACCGCTCTCTCATGCCCTGTTAGATCACGAGTTCAGCACCTTTATTTATTCTTTTATATCGAGGATAATGGAATAAACACTCATGTACTGTTTTTCATCCAGTCCCCGTCTGTATGCGGCTTTGTCAGTTTTGTCATCCGTGCCCACCAGCACACAATGGCCTACTCTTCCAAAAACTGGAACGGGTTTTAACGTGTGCGCAAGATGTTCTGCGTACGTTCGCACACGGGACCTCGGTTTATAGTCTCATCCGAAGGATTTTTGGGGAGTGTGGAGTCGGCACTGATGTTAACTCCAGAGGAAAAATCTTCTCGAACGAGAATCGAACCCGGGTCAGCAGATCACGACTATATCACTGTGACCACCAGGCTGTCCCGTCCATCACTCTAACCACTAGGCTCCGCCGGCCTTCTGTGTCGCTTTGCAGTGAAGGCTTGTTCCCCAGTGTCCTCTGGGGTGCTCATGGCTGGTGTGGTGTGTGGTATGGTGTAGTGTGGTGTGGTGTAATATGGTGTGGTGTAGTGTGGTGTAATATGGTGTAATGTGGTGTGGTGTAGTGTGGTGTAATATGGTGTGGTGTAATATGGTGTGGTGTAATGTAATATGGTGTGGTGTAGTGTGGTGTAATATGGTGTGGTGTAGTGTGGTGTAATATGGTGTAGTGTGGTGTGGTGTGTAGTGTGATGTGGTGTGGCGTGATGTGTGGTATGGTGTAGTGTGGTGTAATATGGTGTGGTGTAGTGTGGTCTGATGTGGTGTGGTGAAGTGTGGTGTAATGTGGTGTAGTGTGATGTGGTGTAGTGTAATGTGGTGTGATGTAGTGTGGTGTGATGTGGTGTGTAATATGGTGTGGTGTAATGTGGTATAATGTGGTGCGGTGTAATGTGGTGTGGTGTAATGTGGTGTGGTGTAATGTGGTGTGTAATATGGTGTGTTGTAGTGTGGTGTGAGTGGTGTAGTGTTATGTAATGTGGTGTGCAGGAAAA
>JAQIHA010001349.1:0-2500 GCA_028751875.1 Rapana venosa
TTTATTTTATAATATTATATTTTTTAAATATGATATGTATTTTTTAAATTTTAAAATGTATATCTTATTTATATATTATGTTATATGTATTTATTTAAGTATTGTTTATTTTGATACTTTTTTGGGTGTGGATTGGGGTTGGGTTGGGGAGAGAAAGAGAGAGGGGGAAAGGAGGAAGAGGGAGGAGAGAGATTTGAAGGGGGGAGGAGGAGACGGAGAGATGGGGAGGAGGGGAAAAGGATGAAAAGGTGGGGGAGGAGGGGGGTTCGGTGTGTAATAATAGGTACTTTGGTATGAATGGGGGTTTTTTGTGTCAAAATCCCCATTTTTTGTGAATAGAATTAACAAAACAAAAAAAACAAAAAAAAAATATGTATGTATTTTATGTATGTTTGTATGTTGTATGTTTTTATTATGTTTTGTATGTTGTATGTTTTGTATCCACCCATTAGTTTATCCTCTATTTTTTGTAGTTGTTCTTATACTATATATTATGTATTATCCTTTGTTGTATGTATGTTGTATCTGTTTTTTTCTTTTTATTTCTTTTCTATTATCTATCTAATCTATCTATCTTTCTTTTTCTATTTTATCTTCTAATTATCAAATTTTCCCGGGCCTGCCTGTTTTCGCCTGTCTGTTGTCTGTCTGTTTTGTCTGTTATCTTTTATCTATCTGTTTTTCTGTTGTTTTTTTGTCTGCATCCCTGCCTGCCCTTGCCTTTCTGTTGTCTTTTTCTCCCTACCCCCCTTTCACCTCCCCCCCCCCCCCCCCCCCCTCCCCCCTAACCTCCCCCAAACCCAACTTAAGAGACATGACAAGTATACTTTTGAACGAATTTAAAAAAAGATTTCATCTGTGGGCAAGAGAAATTTTAGTGGTCCCCCCTGTAGTAGTGTATAGAGTAGTAGTGTGTGTAGCAGTAAAAAAGAAAGAAGCAGCAGTATTTTATTTAGAGTAGTAGTAGTAGTAGCAGCAACCCAGCAGCGTAGTGTAGTAGTAGCAGCGTAGTGGTGTGTAGCAGCGTAGTAGTAGCGTAGTGTAGTGTGTGCAGCAGTAGGTAGTTAGTAGTAGCAGCAAGCAGCGCAGTTTTTAGTAGTATTTTAGTAGTAGTAGTAGTAGTAGTAGTATAGAAGTGTAAAAGTAGTGTAGTAGAGGAAATAGTGTAGTTTTCCTTCTCCCTTGTTTTTTTTGCTTCACCCCTTTTTGTCGCGAGTTTTGGGAGATATATTTTATCTATTGAACTTGCAACTTGGCAGGGGTTGTGTTCCCCCCATTGGAAATCAGCGGTCCTCCTTGTTTCCCCTTTTCTATCCCAAATTTTTCCCCTTGGGCCGCACGCACAGTCTCAAATTGGTTTTAAAAAACCTGTCCGTTTTTGGAAAAAAAGTAGGCCGTTGTGTGCGGTGGGGGAAAGGGGACAAATGACAAAAAACGAATTTTAAAACGGGGATGGTGTAAAAAAAGCCATGAGGTTTTTCCATTATTCGTATAAAAGGAAATGAAATTAAAAAATAAATAAAAAAAATAAATAAATAAATGACGTGGCGCTTGTAATGTTATGCATGGCCAAAATGTTTCATTCCCCCCCCCCTCCCCTTTTTTTTTTAAACCCGGGGTTTTTGAGGTTGTTTTTCCCCTTCTTTCAAAATACTTTGGTTTTTTTGTCCTTTTTTTTGGCCCGTTATCTTTAGAATGTTTTGTAGAATAACATCTCTGATTTTGTTTTAAAATTTTGTATTTTGTTTTCAGGGGAAAAGGGTTTTCACGCTTGTGGGATGCTCGATACGAAAAATGCCCGCCCCATCATGCATTTGGCGGGAACATCTTTCCGGGTTTCTGTACCCATGTGCGTCTGTACGATAGGGGGTGTTTCTGCAAAGCGTTTAACAAGTACATCAGCACCGTTTAAAAAAGGAAGTACATAGACATCAGATAAAAATGGTCCACACCAGGATTGCAGAATCAGGCCCCAAAAAAAAAAAAAAACGAAAAAAGGAGGGAGAGGAAGGGAAGAGGGGAGGAGGGACATTGGTGTGGGCAAACATGTAATAAGAACCAATAGCTTCACTGAAAAGATTTTCCTGACAATTATCGAGAGAGAGCAAGTGAGCGAGCGAGCGAGAGAGAGAGGGAGAGAGAGAGGGGGGGGGGGGGGGGGGTTACCAACATGTCAGAATTTACAGGGAAACTATTTTTACAAACCCAAGTTTTGGCAACACAACTTAAATGGCGAAGAGGTCTTCAGTGCAACTAGCTTAGAACTCAACATCTCGAGCGATTAGGAATATGATCTATGTATGTATGTATGTATGTATGTATGTATGTATGTATGTATGTATGTATGTATCTATGTATGTATCATGTATGTATGTATGTATGTATGTATGTATGTATGTATGTATGTATGTATGTATGTATGTATGTATGTATCTGTCTGTCTGTCTGTCTATCTATCTATCTATCTATCTATCTATCTATCTATCTATCTATCTATCTA
>JAQIHA010001349.1:10000-11581 GCA_028751875.1 Rapana venosa
TAATAATAATAATAACAATAATAATAGTAATAGAAACAACAACAAAAATAATAACAACAGCAGCAATGATATATCTTGTACTCATGATTATAATGCTAATGCTAACTATAACGAGAAGAAGAATGAAGTGAAAATGCGGTGGAAGGTAGATAAAAAAAATAAAAAAGGCGAGCAGAGAGAGAGAGAGGGAGAAGAGAGAGGGGATGAGAGAGAGAAGAGAGAGAGAGAGAGACAGGGAGGGAGAGAGAGAGAGAGGAGAGAGAGAGAGGACAGGGAGGGAGAGAGAGAGAAGAGGGAGAGAGAGAGAAGGAAGGGAGAGAGAGAGAGAGAGAGAGAGAGGAGAGAGAGAGAGAGAGAGAGGATAAGGAAGGGCTTTCCAATTTCGGCTTGCATCGTTGCTGTCTTGACAACTCGTTATCCTTGTTTGTTCTCTGCCACTCCCTGGGTCTGTCTGCCTGTCTTCCTTTTCGTTGTCGTTCTCTTCCTCCTTCTCTGCTTCGTTTTTCTTGTTCTTCCTGATACAGTGTCGCGCTACAGGATGTGTTATTTGCTCAGAACATCTGTATGGCCAGATTGTTAACCTTGCTCGGAAGACTGTTTGCTTCAAAAGATGAAATATTATTGATTTGGTTTGATTGTACTATTAGAGTCCCAGTTGCAGTTATATATTCGATTTGTATGGACTGTACCATCAACACCAACCGTAACACTATTTAGAATTAGATCATAAGATGACCTTTGTTTATAATTATAGTTCCGTGTGCGTGTGTTGTGTGGTGTGTTGTGTGTGTGTGTGTGTGTGTGTGTGCGCGTGTTTGTGTGTGTTTGTGTGTGTTTGTGTGTGTGTGAGTGTGTGTGCGCGTGCATGCGTGCGTGCGTGTGTAAGTGTATGTGTATGTGTGAGAGAGAGAGACAGAGAGAATCAGAGACAGAGAGAGCGCTTGTGTGTGTGTGTGTGTGTGTTGTGCGCGCGCGCGCGCGCGTGTGTGTGTGTGAGAGAGAGAAACAGACAAACAGTGTGTGTGTGAGAGAGAGAGGAGAGGAGAGAGAGAGAGAGAGAAGAGAGAGAGAGAGAGAGAAGAGAGAGAGAGAGAGAGAGAGAGAGAGAGAGAGAGAGACAGAGAGAGGCCCTGTCCGCATATCTACTTGAATATGTGATAAAGAGAGAGAGAAGTGTGTGTATGTGTGTTTTTTAAATATCATTTTATTTTATTCTTTTATTTCGACGATAATGGAATAAGCACTTGTGTGCTTTTTTTTTTTTTAGAGCCAGTTCCCGTGTGTATGCAGTTTTGTAAATTTTGTCATCCGTTTCCACCGACACACAATGGCCTACTCTTCCGAAAGGCAGAACGGGTTTTAACGTGTGCGCAAGATGCTCTGCGTGCGTTCGCACACGGGACCTCGGTTTATAGTCTCAGCTGAAGGACTTTTGAGGGGAATGTGTGTGTGTGTGTGTGTGTGTGTGGGGTGGCGTGCGTGTGTGTTTAGTGAGAGAGTTTAGAGAGAGAGACTGAAAGACAGACAGAGACAGAGAGACAGGGAGAAAGACAGACAGAGATTAGAGAGACAGACAGAAAG
>JAQIHA010000135.1:0-15583 GCA_028751875.1 Rapana venosa
CTGGGGTCACTGTAGTCCGCTGTGAAACCCTTCCCCCTTCTTCCTTCCCCCTCACAGTCGGGCGAATCCGGAGGCTCATGTGACTGTGGTCACGATGTGCGAATTCTGTCCAGGCAAGGTAACGGGTCAAAGAGAGTCGGGGGAGGTGGGGTAGGTCTGGAAAGAAGTGTTTTGCACCCTGGGGTAGCAGACTTAAGCAGCCCTTTTTGAGGCCGTTTTAATTTTTGCAGAACAAGCTCACATAAAATTCATGCTTTCAGGCAGATTTGGCGGCTATTTTGTTGAAACAGATCAGACGGGGGGAGTCTGCTGTCTCTCCGCTCCTGGGGACCAGGTGTTCCCCACGAAGTCGTGCCATTGCGGTCAGCTGCTGGGGTGAGGGGACTGTTCTGGCAACGGGTTGTTGAAAGCGACAGTCCGCTTCGGGTTTTGCAGCGCATGTGCAAAAACCCCCCTGCACAGCACGTGTCCACAGGCAAAATTTCGGCACCCAAAAACCAGTGCCCTACAGGGGGGACAGTTTGTGGTACGTCACGGGGGTCTTGTGCCGGGGGGGAAGGGGGACTGGCCCCCTTTTGCCATGATGACAGAAAACTGACCTGAAAAAAAAGGGGACAAAGGGCAGAAAAAGACGAACACAGGAGAAAATAAATAGATAGACAAATAGCTAGAAGAAAAATTTGATCTTCAAAACCAACTGTTCTCTTATTCTAGATAAGAATCATGCTAAAAAAACACAAAATAATGAAAGATAAAGATGATGACGAATTTTGATGGATAGTAACAGGCCTTTTCTTTCAAAGTGGAATGTTTTAAAAAAACAAACAATAAACAATGAGAGAATGCAAGAACGAAATGAAACAAAAACAAAAGAAAAAAGAAAGAATAAGGGAAAAAAAAAAAAAAACAAAGTATAAAAAAGCAGACAAAATGAGAAATGGAAAAAAATTAAAGAGAAGAATTAAAAAAAGAACATGAAGCAAAACAACAAAAAAGAAGAAAAAGAAAAGAAGAAGACTAAAAATTGTAAGGAAGAAGAAGGAAAAAAAAGAATAAAAAAGTTTCAAAAAAATAATTACGAAAAGAAGAAGAAAAAGAAAAAAAATTTTTAACCTTTGGCCCAAGCCAAAAAGGAAACAGAAATCCAACACTTTCCCTTTTTTCACCTCTCCCTCTCATCCCTTCTCTCTCTCCTCTCTCTCTCTTTCCCTTCCTCCTTCCAAACGTGTGCGAGTTGCGGAAAAAAAAATTTTCATTTAATACGGAAATGTTTTCCCAATATTTTCATTTTTGGGACCTGGGGCCCCCCTTTCATTATGGGTTTGCACCTGTGCTTTTGGTTTTCTTGTAACTTGTCCTTTTTTAGATTTTGGTGAAAAAGTAAATAATTTTTTTTCTTTTTTGTCACACTGATGTCATTCACCCGTCACGTTGACGCCCTGGATACCCCAGTAAAAATTTTAATCCTTGACGACCTAATCCTTTGTGACGGTCACCTCACGGGTTTGCTACAGATGTGGGTGTCGGGTTGGGGCCACCCCAAGGTGTGAAAGTGAGGTGGAAGTGATTCAAGTTTGGCGGGGGGGCTGCTAGGCTAGGGGGGCCTACCCAATAAAAAAGTGGGTGTGTTTTGTGTGTGTGAAACCCTTCAACTATTGTGCCACTATGCCATCACTAGGCAAGACCGTCTGTGTTCACGTTTTTTGATGGCCCTCAACACCTCCCCCCCCCCCCCCCTCCCTCTTCTTCCTTTAGCCCAAAACCCTTCACCCTTTTTTTGCATAGGCTAGTATTGTTTGACACTTTTCCCATGGCAGATATAAATTATCTGAAGTGTCCCTATTTTAAAAGATGTGACTTGGGGACCGGGGAGGGGGTTTTAAAACAAACCACCAATCCCCAGTTTTCGCCCCACTCCATCTTACACTCAAAATCCCTTTTGTCCACCCCCCCCCCCCCCCCACCCCCCCCAAAAATGTCAGCGTCACCGAAAAACCCCCTGTGAGGGGGCCCCCCAAATAGACAAAAAAATTGCCCCAAAACATTAACTTTAAAAATCCCTTTTCAGTTACTCCTTTGGGCCAGATGCCTATACAAACCCACATCACAATGTAAAACGATAAACCCCCTTTTTTGCTTTTTTGGGAATACTTTCCCCAAAAACCAAAAAAACCATTTCCCTCATGAAATAGAGACCAACCACCCCCCACACCCAACCATGAAAATTTTATAAAACTAAAAACAAGGGAAATTGTGGAGAAAAAAAAACTGTCCCCATCCCCACCTTCTACACTACAGGAACGGAATTTGAAAGGGCAACCTGGCAAAAAGGGCAAAAAAGAGAATTTCGACTCTAAACAAGTGATCCGAATCCTGCCTGACAAGAAAACCCCCAAACCTGGCAAGGCGTGCGTGCCCTGCCCAAATTACCTCCCCCCAAACCCCAAAACCTTTCCCCCCCTCGGGGGAAAAATTTCTCCAGGACATCCCCCCCCCTCCAGGAGTCCTCCCCCAACCGTTGCTCCCATTTACCAATTCACCACCAGCCCACCACCCATCCTGAGTCCCAGGGGTTGATGCACACCACCCTCATCCCCACCAGTTCACAGCCACCCGGGAATTCAGCAGGGAAAACACAACACAAACCACTCCCCCAAAACACAGCAAAAACACCACATTCACACCCTAGCAGACGCTAGTTCTCCATCACTCAACAAAAAGCATCCATCTAACATTCATCCAAAAACAGCACACAAAACCCCACTCCCTACTGTGAAAACCCACGTTGCACCATCTTCCCGATCCACCAAAAAAACATTTTTTTCCTCTTCCTGTGCAAAAAAAGTTCCCCAAAACACAAAACGACTAAAGCAAAGTACACCATTCTTTCAACCCAAAAAACCCCAAAGAAATTGGGTTCCCTCACCAAAACATTCTCACACTGCAAACAGAAAACCACGACTTGAACAAACCAGGGAACTGAAACGCACACTATAAAAGCACACACAACAAAGACTCAACCTCCACACGCAGTCAGAAAAAGAACGGACTCCTTACATCACCCTTTTCCACCACCAAAGATTCTCTTTTCTCTACCACAACGACAAACACCAAATCAATGAAAATGAAAACACTGACCGAACCCAACTCCACCTGACTCAACAACTTCACTACAGCCAGGGGAAAATACGGAAACTCAACCCAAACAGACCTCAACAAGCACCGCTTACTGTAGAAATCAAAAAACCAAATCCAAAAGCAAACCCCAAACACGTCAGATCAAAAAACCAAACGACTCTGGCAAAAAAGCCCGACAAACAGGGGGGAAAAAAGACCAAAACCCAAATTTTGGGACAACAGTCCCTCAAAGAAAAAAAAAAGACAAACCAATCACACACTTCTGAAGCACCCAGACTACCCCAACAACATCCACACCACGCCAAACAACACAGTAAAAAGAGACACTCCAGACAAAGAATCTCATCCGGGTGACCAGGCACGACACTCAAGTCAGTATTCTAATTACAAAGGCAGAAATCAAAACACAGCTTTCCCGGGTTTTACATTGATGACCTTAATTCTTTGGCTTCAACCTTTCCCCCAAAAACAAATGTCAGCCCCCTTTTTTTTTAAACTGGAAAAACACATGCAAACATACATCCATCACAGACAAAAAAATGGACACAACTTAAGAAAATCAGCATTTTTTCCCCCAAACCGGTGTGGCTCGCCCATATCCCCCCAATGGGACGAACCCTTTAAAAAAAACCCTCTTTTTATCCAATAGGTCCTTCCCAAAAGTTGTTCTGCAGAAAACATCCGTTGCAGACCACGCTGCCAAATATTTACAATGCTAGGGGGGCCCCACCCCAAAATTTATTCTACCCCTTTCCACCCACCCCCAAAAGGTAAGACATTTTAGCGTACAGCCTCAAATACCCGACCCCCGACACCAACGACAGCCTCTCCACGACCCCAACTACCGCCCACTGACGCCCCAAAGGACGAAACCCCTTCCCTCTGTTTAAAAAAGGTATCATGCCCCCTGGATCCCTTTTCATCACGGATGTCGGGACCCAACCACCCCTAAACCCCCAAAATGCGGTGTCTGGGAAAACAGACAAATCCCCCACGTCAACGTTTGTGAGCCCCCATCTCCTCCCCCCCGCCACCCCCCCCTACCGCATGTCCGCCCCCAACTTCACCCGCCCCAACTTTTCCGTCTGGGTTAACTAAAACTCTGGTTAAAAAATTCCACCTCCAAGTCCACATTAAATGTGTGTGTGTGTGTGGTGTGGGTGTGCGGGGTGGGTGGGTGGGGGTTGTGGGTGTGGGGGGTAGCGGACCCCTATGGTGCCATGTGTGCACCGTGTTTGTATGTGTGTGTTTGTGTTTGAACAAGGATTTGATGTGCTTCATACTGAAAGAATTGTATGAACATTTCCCCCAAAACCCCAAGTTAAAAAGTTGCATAACATTTACAAGGATTACTCCTGGTTCTGTACCCTGGCCTTGAAAGTCAATTTGGTGACGTTTAATTTTTAATCAAAAAAAAATCTGTATTCGTGCTCGAGACCCCTCACCCATGTGCATGGAACAGACTTTTAAATTTTTATTAAAATCTTTTTCTGTCTCGGACACCCCCCCCCAGTGCTGCAGTGGAAGCAAAAGTACGGACAAATCGTGCAATCTCCGTACCAGGACCAAGCTTTCAGGAACAGTGCTGATTGTGCTCTCACTTTCCTTTTCCCCTTTTTTTCTTTTATTTTTTTAATTTTTTTTATTTTTCTTATTTTTTTTTAAATTATTATTTTAATTCTTTTTTAAAATCATTTTTTCCCAGGAACTGTGCTGATTGTATTTTGTGTTTAAATTTTTCATTTTTTGGCTCTTTTTTTACAGGTTCTTTACTGTATTGCCCTCGCCCGTTTGGGGTTGGGGGTGTTTGGTTGCTTGTTGTTGTGTTGTTTGTTTGGGGGTTTTTTTTTTTTTTGTCTTTTTTTTTTTTTTTTTTTGGTTTTTTTTTGTGTTTTTTTTTTTTTGTTTGTTTTTTTTTTTAAAAAATATCTCCCCTTTCCTGGGAAAACCAAACCACCCCACCTTAGTTTTTTATTTTTTTTTATTTATTCTTTTTTTCTTTTTTTTTTTTTCTCGTCAGACACTGCAGACTGATTGATTTATAAAAATTTGTGGCTACAGATGGTAAGATTTTACCCTCTCTTCACCCTTCCCCCACTATACCCCATCAAGTATTCACCCCCCCTCCTATTATTATTTTTTTAAAGTCTCTCTTTTTTTCCCTTATTTTCGCCTTCTTGTACACATTAATATTTTCCTCCAAATAACTTTAATTGAGTATTCAAGAAAATTCATGGCCCCCAAGGAGGCTTACAATTTGTCACCAAAATATAAACCATGCAGTAAATAAAAGAAGAAAAAAAAAACTCTCAAAACCAAAGGAAAACCCTTTCATTCTAGTCTTTCCGAGTCAAGACTTACAGAACCATAACCAACACTGACATTTCCTTTCCAGGATAAAAAATTGCGAAAAGACCCCAAAACCCAAAGAAACAGGTCTTTAAAATCATTTTAGGATCGTAACGTTAAACGTCTTTTCCATCTTTGAACGTTATAATAGAACCTTTGGGGTCGAAGTAGCTATAAAAGGTGCAGCGCCTTTTAAAAAGGGGTTTTCTGAAAGAAATCCAACAGAAAAAAAAAAATTTGATAGCAATTTGACTCCATGATGAACGTAGTCCTATTAGAATCTAGGGAAATTATCTTACTGGGGATTTTAATATTACCACAAAAGAAAAAAACCAATGGACCCAGTTATTAACTCATTCAATCCAAAATTTAAAAAACCCCCTAAATCAAAAATTTTTTAAACAAAAAATTATAAAAACCCAACAATAAAAAAAATCTAAAACTTTTGCCCCTTTCCAACTGTCACCCAACCCCTTGTAAAAAGGCAAAAAAAGGCAAAAACCCAAAAACCCGGGCCAAAAAAAAAATACGCTTTTTTCAAAATTAAAACACTTTTTTTACAATTTTTTGCCGTTTCCCTGTTCGGAAAAATTAAAATTTTAAAATATCCCAAAATGCCCCCAATTTGGGTAAAATTTTTTTGAAACCAAAAAAAAGTTAAAAAAAAAGGGAAAAAATGCCCAAACCCCTTGGAAAAAATAGAAAAAACAAAAATTTTAAAATTTTTTTTAAAAACAAAAAAAGGACAAAAAAATTAAGAAAACCAAATTCCAAAAAAAAGAAGGAAGGAAAAAATTTTAAATCAAATTTCTTTCCCAAAAAAAATTAAAATTTGGAAAAACAACAAAAACAAATCTAAATTTCTTCCCAAAATTTAAATTTTAAAAAGAATTTTTCTAAAACTAAACAATCCCAAAAATATTTCTTTAAAAAAATAAACATTAATCGGTCCAGTCTAGAATAAAAAAATTCTCCAAAAAACAATCCTTAAAAAAATAAATTTTTTAAACTGTTTTTAGCTCGATTATTACCAACCCCAACATAAAAACCTGGGCTTTGGGTATCCTTCAAAACCCCCAAAACTCCCGGTTTTTTTCACACTCTGAACATTTCTATCCTTTTTTAAAACATTTTCCCCCAAATTCAAAACTGAAAATTTCCATCCCCAAATTAACACTTCTACCCAAATAAAACAAAATTTTTTTAAAACTTACCTTTAAAAACCTTAAAAAATTTTAAAAAATTTCCAAATTTTAAAAATAAAATTTTTAAAATTATTTGGGTTTAAAAAAACATGTCCATACGGATTAACTTCTTTAAAAAGCTTTAAATTATTTCAAAAATTTTTTTTTTTTTAAATTTTAAAAAACATTTTTTCAATTGCCCAAAATTCCATTAAAACTAATTATTAATTTTTTACAAAAAAATTTTTAATTCTTGCCCTTTTTCTCAAACACAAAATTTGGGCTTTTCACGCCAAAACCAAAAATAAAACCCCTTCATTATTATCCGGGATCCCTCAAAAACCCCTTTTTTCTTTTAAAAAATGAAAATCCCCCTTTAACAAACAAAAACAAAAATTTTTTCTACACAAACCAAAAAATAAAACCTAATTAATTCTTCAAAAATTTAAAAAACCCAATTTTTTAAAAGCTCCAAAAAACATGTCTAAACCCCCAAAAAAAAATCAGCTTTTCACTACCAAAAAAAGGGGAAAAAATTATCAAAAATTTTCCCCAAACCAAAATGGGGGGGGAAAAAGGGGGAAAAATTGGGGTTTGATGAAAATTAGGGAAAAAAGGAAAAAAAAGAGGCTAAAAAATTTTTTTTTATTTTTTCAAGAAAAAATCTTCAGAAACCCTTTGAATTTTTTTCAAATTGGGTTTGGGAAAAACCCAGAAAAACATTTTTAATCGATAAAATGCCTTAAACTGGGTTTTTCTGAAAAAGACTCCTTTTAGAAATGGGTTTACCCAGTTAAATATTTTTTCCCCCACCAAAAAAAATGATTTAACAAAGGGATCTTTGGTTTAAAAAAGAAAACTTTCCCCCCCAAAAAAAAAAAGCCCATGAATCTTCCCAAAAAGAAAAGAGGAAAAAGAATGGGGTTTTTTTGGGTTTTTGGGGGTTTTTACCATTTTTTGACCCCCAAAAAAATTTAAATTAAAAGTATTTTTTACCCTAATGGAAAAAAATAAAAAAAAATTATTTTGGGGAAAAATAATTAAAATTTTTTAAAAATTATTAAAATTTTTTTTTTCTTTCCCCTTTTTTCCTCCCTTCTTTCCTTTCCCCTTTCTTGGGCTTCTTTTTAAAAATTTTTTTTTTTTGTCCTGCTTGTTTTTTTTTGAAAAATGTTGTTGGTTTTTCCCCCCCTTTTTTGGGGTTTTTTTTGGGGTTTTGTTTTAACAAAATGTTTGGTTGTTAAATTTTGGGTTTTTTAAAATTTATTTTTTATTTTTTTACAATTTAATAATTGTGGGGTTTGGATCAAATTTTTTTGTTGAAAGTTGGTTTTTTGTATGGTTGTTAAATTTGGGATTGAGGTGCCCCTAAGTGGGCAAAGGGGGGGGGGGCAGGGGGGGTTTTTTTGGGAAAGGTGTTTACGGAAAACGTTTTTGGTTTGTTTTAAAAAAATAAAGTTTTTTTTGGTTTTTCTGTCTGTGGTTGTTTTGTAAAATAATTTTATTTTCTGGTTGGTGAAAAAATTTTTTAATTGGATATTTTAAGGTTTTTTGTGTGGTGTTTTGTGGTATTAAAGTGTGTGGGGTGTGTTGTGGGGATTTTGGGGTGTGTGTGTGGGGTGAAAAGTTTTTTTGGGGGTTTTGGGGGGTATGTGTGTGTGTTTAGTTTTTTTTGGGGGTGTGTTGTGTTTGTGCACGTGCGGCGCGCACGCTTTTATTTAGTCTGGCTTTTTGGGGGGGTTTTTGTTTGTTTAGGGGTTTTTTTAGGGATGGGTGAGTTTTGTTGGGAAGGGGAAGTAGGATTGGTGGGAAGGGGAATGAGGGTTTTGTGGGTCCTTTTTTTTTTTTTTTTTTTCTTTGTTTAGGGTATTTGTTTTATTCAATTTTGATTTTTTTTTCGATTTCTTGATTTTTCACTATTGATATGGGTGGAGTTTGTTTGAGTGAAATTATTTCATGTATTTGAAAGATCTTGTTTGTTAATTAATTGATTATTAATTAGGATGTGTAACATGTATGTGTACCATTTGACAATGTGTAGATGTTTATCTTTATGACTTCTTATTTAATTTGGTTGTGTTTATTTTTCTTGGCTCTGTTGTTGTTTGTTGTTATTGTTGTTTGGTTGTCAGTCTGTTTTATCTTTTTTATCATCTTTGTCTGGTTTGGTTTTCCTTCTTTTGTTTGTTTGTTTGTTTTGGTTTAAGGTTTTTGGGGGGGTGGGGTGGGCTGGTGGGGTATGGTGGGGTATTTTTATTTATTTTTATGGTTTTCTTTTTATTTGGCTTGCTTTGGGGGGGGGGGGTGGGTGTGTGGGGGGGGGGGAGCTATTTTGAAAAGGGTTTTATTTCCCTTGTTTTGTATTCTCGATGAGGAGACTGTATAAGTTTATTGGGTTATTATTAGATGTATCCCTAACGGGCGGGGACTGAGTAAAAAAGCACATGTGTTGTTGCTTATTCATTTTCCTCGAATATTAAAAGATTTGTCATTGTTCATTGGTCATTGTCATTGTCTCTTCTTGTCAATCACCAAGCAGTGTAACACAGTGGCTGCCACTTTGCTGACAGTTCAAGGCTTCTCTGAATACTGAAGATCTTCTCTCTCTGAACTGAATGGGGGGGTACAATGTCTACCCACCCCACTGAGGGTTTTGTTTGTTGTTGGCTGTTGCTGTGCTGTGACGTCATCACTTAGCCCTTGCCTTTGTTAATGTTGTTGTTGGTTACCCTGTTTTATGTCACTTCTTTCTGGTTTTTGTGTGTGACAGGGAGAGAGGGATAAAAAATACAACTTGGTGACAGGATAGAAAGGTGGTGACATCTAAAGTAAAATAAGAAATTGTACCAACAATTTAATAAAAGGATAAAACAGAAAAAAGAAGGATTAAAAAAAATAAAGGAAGGAAGAGAAGAAGAAAGAAAGGAATGAAGGAAAAAGAAAGAACGATAGAGAAACAAACATAAAGAAAGAAAGATGAGAACAAATATGAACCAAAGACTTGAAAGAAAGATAAGAAAAAAAAAATGAAAAAGAAAAGACTAGAAGAAAGAAAAAAGAAGGATTATGAAGGAGACAAGAATGAGCAAAAGGACAGAAAGAAAAGATGAGGAAACAAACAACAAACAAACAACCAAAAAGACAGAAAGAAAGAAAGAACAACAGAAAGAAGGGAGGAAAAAATAAAGAGGATTTTTTTATATCAAAGATAGACAGATGAAAAACAGAAAAGAATGAAAAAAAGGTTGGGGGAAAAGACAGAATAAAAGAAATTGAAAAACAAAGGGAACGGGAAAAAAAGACAGAAAGAAAGGATTAAACAGTAAAAGAAAATAGGAAAGAAAATATATAAAGAAGAAAACAGATTGAATAAATGACAGACTTTCTGAAGCATATGTAAACCCACAGGAAACATGTTGGCACAGGTTAAAACCTGTTCCACATTTCAAAAGAGTATGTCATGTGTACTAACGGGAACAAATGACGAGCTTATGCACTTACCAAAAATAGCATTTTATGAGTTCTCATTCTATTATTCTCGAAATAAGACTACAATTAAACAAACAAATAAACAGATAAAATAGATAAATGAAATAACAAATTAATAAGCAAATACATTCATCAATGAATTGATGATATGAGACAACAAAAAATGAAAGATATCACACACACACACACACACACACACACACACACACACACACAACCAACACACACACACACACACCATGCGCGCGGAGAGCAGTAGGAAAAGACAGTATAAAAGAAATACAAAAACCAAAAGAAAACGAAAAAGAAAGGTAAGGATGAAAGATAGAAAGAAAATTCTTTATTATCTTTTTCTTTTTTTTTAGATTGATGCTTGAAAAAAGCAATTGCACTGCTTATTCAAATGTACCATCTTGAAAATAAAAGTTTGGATTTGATTTGACTTTCCTTCTCTCTCTTCCACTCTCTCTCATTCCCCCCCCCTCCCCATCTCTCTCTCTTACCTACAATGTATAGATGTTCATTTTATGACTTTAGCGATTTTTTTCTCCTTATTGATAGAGTGTATTGACGTAGGGCTTTTTCTTTTTCATGGCGTTCAATTTGTACGAGTATATTCGTAAAGAATATTGATGGTGATTCCTGTGCTGTCTCGAGAATTATACATTTAGTATTATCCTTGAAAAAACACGCACTCTCTCTCTTCTCTCTCCTCTCTCTCTCTCTATCTTTCTCTTCTCTCTCTCTCTCTCTTCTCTTTCTTCTCTCTGACCTTATAGATATGCCTTCACCCCCCCCCCTTTCTCCTCCTTCTTGTTTTTATTGTATGTGTATACGTGTATTGAGTTTATTTAAATTATTTGAAATATAATCTGCATGAAGTATAATCAAATGGTGTTGACGGTGATCGTTTTGCACTGTCTTGAGAATTATAGATTTTAGAGGTATCACTGAAACACACACACACACACACCCACTCCCCCCCCTCTCTCTCTCTCTTCTCTCTATCTCTCTCTCTCTCTCTCTCTCTCTCTCTCTCTCTCTCTCTCCTCTCTCTCTCTTCTCTCCTCTCTTCTCTCTTTTCAAAGGCATAATTGATGTTTAAGTTAATGACAGGAACTTTTTCCTATCCTTAAAAGGACAAGTCCAATGAATCATTCCAGAAATACCGAAAAGCATGTGTCCAATCCCAAGAATAGAATTCTGTTCAAATTAGATTATTTACTAGGCCCTGTGCTGTGATACTCCCTCCTGACTCATTTCTAGACAACTCAATCATTAACAATCTTCAAAAGTCATTTTTTTCATCCACTTATGCATCAAAAATAAAAATCCACAATTGATCTGTTTGGAAACAAAGTAAAATATATCTCCCTTGCATTTATACCAAATTATCCTTCTTCTCTCTCTCTCTCTCTTCTCTTCTCTCTCTCTCTTCTCTCTCTCTCTCTCTCTCTCTCTCTCTTCTCTCTCTCTCTATCTCTGTAACTGAATTAGTGAGCTTGCTTTGAATTGTAATGTGTGTGTGTGTTTTATGTTGTGTGTGTGTGTGTGTGTGTGTGTGTGTGTGTTGTGTGTGTGGTGTGCCTTGTTGTTTTGATTTTGTTATACAATGAACTTGTCTGAGTTTTTCCCCCTTAAATGAAGTTTGGGTTGTATTTGTTGTTAATGCAGAATGGTATGGATTGTTATTGCATTGTTCTGTTGGACAATTTTCATTTCTTCTTGTGGACTTTTGTTTCAATTCTATGTTAATATGTATATAGGATTGCGCATGCATGAAATGTGTGTGTTGGGTGTTATGTGTGTGTATGTGTGTATGTGTGTGTCAGTGAGTAGTAATGAGCGCCCATTCAACAGTGTGTGCAGATGAGGAGCGGAAAGAAAGCAGTTCTTGTGTGTTTATTGTTGAAATAGCTGATGTTAGACTGGGGTCATTTTTCTTGATGCTTTTGGCTTGCTGTCTTCGTACATCAAATAATGTTTATTCCCTGGTTTTGTATGTACAATGTGACGGCTATGATATTTTGAGAATTATGACATGTGTCTATATCTTGTAGGTGAGGGAAATGTCTTGCGAAATGGATTAATTTGGTTATCCAGGATGTGTGTGTGTGTGTGTGTGTGTGTTTATTTTATGTGTGTGTATTTATGTGTGTTCTTCCTGTGAGTGTGTATGTGTGAGAGAGTGTGTGTGTGTGTGTGTGTGGTGTGCATGCGTGGCTATACGTGCGTATGTGTGTGTGTATGTGTGTGTATGTGTGTGTTATTAATCTTACTTTCTGTGTGTGTGTGTGTGCGCGGCGCGCGGCGCGCACGTTGTATTTAGTCTGGACTTTTGGGGGGTTGTTTGTTTGGTTTAGGGGAGAGGGGGGCGTAGGTGTTGGGAAGGGGAGTGTTTTGTGGGTTTTTTTCTTTGTTTAATTGGTTTTGTTTATTCATTTGATTTTTCGATTTCTTGATTTTTCACTAATTGAATGGGAGTTTGAGTGAAATATTTCATTGTTATTTGAAATGATCTTGTTTGTTAATTAATTGATTTATAATTATGTGTAACAAGTATGTGTACCATTTGACAATGTGTAGATGTTTATCTTTATGACTTATTAAGTTTGGTTGTGTTATTTTTCTTGGCTCTGTTGTTGTTGTTGTTCTTGTTGTTGTTGTCTGTCTGTTTTTCTCTTTTTTTATCATCTTTGTTGGTTTGGTTTTCCTTCTCTTTTGTTTGTTTGTTTTGGTTAAGGTTTTTTGTGGGGGTGGGGGTGGGGTATTTTTATGGTTTTCTTTTATTTGCTTGCTTTGGGGGGGGGGGGGTTGTTGGGGGGGGGGGGAGCTTTTTTGAAAAGGGTTATTTCCCTGTTTTTATTGTGAGCTGTATAAGTATTGGGTTATTATTATTATGATGTATCCCTAACGGGCGGGGACTGGATGTAAAAAGCACATTTTGTGCTTATTCATTATCCTCGAATAAAGAATTTGTCATTGTCATTGTCTCTCTCTCTCTCTCTCTCTCTCCTCTCTCTCTCTCTCTCCTCTCTCTCTCTCTCTTTTCTCTCTCTCTCTCTCTCTCTCTCTCTCCCCCTCTCCTCTCTCTCTAAACCTGTACCATTTCTCTACCAATACCTTAGAACTACTTGCTTCCTATCTAGAAAACAGGCAACAGTGTGTCTCAATAGGTACAACTACATCCAAACTACAAGCCGTCAATTATGGAGTACCACAAGGATCCATTTTTAGGACCTATTCTCTTCTCACTATACATAAACGACCTCCTCTCCACATCAAAACCAAATGCGAACTATTTGCTGATGACACAAATATTCATACGAGCCACAACAACCTTATCTCTCTGGCAAATGCATTACAAAAAGTGTGATCAGCTTATTGAATGGACCGAACTAAACCATATGTCTATACACCCCCAAAAAACAAAATGCATGCTTATTACCACTAGACAAAAGCGTCAAAACTTAACCCATAAACTTACTCCCATCAAAATTAAAAAGGAAGTAATTGAACAAACCTATCACCACAAGGTTTTAGGGGTAACAATTGATGAAAATCTCAGTTGGTTCTACCACATATCTCATCTATGCAAATACATGTCCCAAAGAGTATACCAACTTTCTAAAATCAAGCACTTTCTTGACTTTCATTCAAGGAAACTATTCTTCCAATCTTATATACAATCCTCAATAGACTATGCTTCTACCCTGTGGGATTCTGCTAGTGCAAACACTATGAAACCGTTACTGAGTCTGTATAAACGTGCTCTCAAAGTGGTCCTGTTAAAAAGGACAAGCTTACAAGAAGCTGAATATACTCAATTAAATATTATCCCCTTACACCAACGTTTAAAATATAACAAAGGAGTCATGATGTTCAAGATCATGACAGGAACTGTTCCATCATACTTAATAGACAAATTCCCCCTAAACCAATCCAGAAATACTATAAAACCTAGTGTCCCAATTCCGAGAATAGACTTATTCAAATCTAGTCTACTTTACTCAGGCCCTATGCTGTGGAACTCCCTTCCTGATTCAGTTAAACAACATCAATCAATAACAATATACAAAACTCAATTATCAACTCACTTGATACATCATCAATAACAAAGGTTATCGTGTACTGTTTTGAGAATCATATATTTAGTATAGTTTTAAATTTCTTCTTGGTTTGTTTCTTGTTTTTATTGTGTGGATGTATGGGTATTAAATTTATTTCATTATCATGACATATAATTTGAAACGAGTATAATCTAAAATGAGTGTTGATGGGATCGCATACTGTTTTGGGATTTATATATTGGATTTTATCTCTGAAATACACACACACACACTCTCTGTCTCTCTGTCTCTGTCTCTGTCTCTGTCTCTCTCTCTCTCTCTCTCTCTCTCTACTCTCTCTCTCTCTCTCTCTCTCTCTCTCTCTCTCTCTCTCTCTCTCTCTCACCTTTTATCGTCCTGCTTATAGTCATAGTATATCCTGATGAAGGATTCATATTTTTATAATTTTCAATACGTTATTGGACTTGCCTCTGTACTTAAGTTTTAATGAGTGCCCTATTTCATATCTTATAATTATGTGTAACAAGTATGTGTACCATTTGACAATGTGTAGATGTTTATCTTTATGACTTATTAAGTTTGGTTGTGTTATTTTTCTTGGCTTTGTTGTTGCTCTTGTTCTTGTTGTTGTTGTGTTTGTCTGTTTTTCTCTTTTTTATCATTTTTTGTTGGTTTGGTTTTTCCATCTCTTTTGTTTGTTTGTTTGTTTTGGTTAAGGTTTTTTTGGGGGGTGGGGTAGGGGTGGGGTATTCTTAGGATTTTCTTTTAATTGCTTGCTTTGGGGGGGGGGGTTGTTGGGGGGGGGAGGCTGTTTTGAAAAGGGTTATTTCCCCTTGTTTTTATTGTGAGACTGTATAAGTATTGGGTTATTATTATTAAGATGTATCCCTAACGGGCGGAGACTGGATGTAAAAAAGCACATGTGTGCTTATTCATTATCCTCGAAATAAAAGAATTTGTCATTGTCATTGTCTCTCTCTCTCTCTCTCTCACACACACACACACACACACACACACACACACACACACACAAACACACACACACACACACACACACACACACACACCACACACACACAAACACACACACACACACACACACCACACACACACACAAACACACACACACACACACACACACACACACACACACACACACACACACACACACACACACACACACTCCTTGCTGGCTTTTCATATTCACTTTCCTTGATCTCCCGCTTTGAAATTAGCTAAACATTTTTTTTAAACCCACAGAAAAGCATGCATTGACACACAGAAAGGACAGACATTGATCTGTTTTGTGCAGAGTTTACTTCAAAACGACTAAAGGACAAAAACCCACTCGGC
>JAQIHA010001350.1:0-11586 GCA_028751875.1 Rapana venosa
AAAATAAACTTACAAATTTAAAAAATAAAAAACAATTTTTTTAAAACCCCTCCGAACCACCCCACCCATTTCCCAAAAAACCCTCAAAACAAAAAATAATAACAACACCACCACACAACAAATTCAAACCCCCATCTACACACTTTCAACCCCAAAACCCCCCAAAACATCATAAAATTTCCTTCCCCGGATGTCCCTCACACACAAACACACACACACACATCCCACAAACACATACAACACAACCTCAACCACCACACAAAACTCACACACAAAACACACACACCCCCCAAACCACAAACACACACACCCACCCCACAAAACAAAAACACCCACACTCACCCACATTACCACCCCCCCACACACAAGCACACACACACCCCCCACAAAAAAACCACAAAACCACAACCTCGCACACCCAACAACTCGCACACACCCAAAAAACCCCCCCAAAAACCAAAACTACATCCACCCCCCACAAAACACACACACCTGCCCCCCAAAACACTCGCACACACACAACAACCACAAACACCCACAACATCACAAAACCATAACACACAACACACGCAACACACAACACACAACACCCACACACACAAAACCCACAAACCCCCAAACACACCGCAGCACGCACACCCGGGGGGGCTCAAAATAAGACTCCCCCCCCCCCCAAAAAAAACCGGCCTGATATTCCCTGATGTTCAGCAGAGTCTTTGTTTTGATAACTACAGCGGCCTCACGAAATCACCATTTAATTTGTGCAGGCTGCTGCAGAAACAGAGAATCAATAAAACACAGATGAAGCCAACTGCCGTCATTTCCGCATCACAGAGCCAATCTCCCAACGTCCCTACGATCCCCTGAAGAAAAAAAGACGGAACGATCACACGGGCAGTCACCCTGCAAGCACATAATGATCCCAAGAATTGCCGGCAGAAGCTGGGCTGAATGGTTGAGACCGTTCAATTCGATCTCATAGGCCCATAAAGTCGGGGGTTTTGAATCTCGCAGGCGTCTAGTAAATTTAAGGAGGGGGATTTTTGACGATCTCCTGTGTCAATTTCCAGCGCAAACCGCCCAGGACTTAATTCTATTCGTGTATATACATATACATAAGATCAAATATGCGCATTAAAGATCCCTTATGTCATGTTAGCGTTCTATGAGTTTTGGAAACACGAACAGATCCAGCATACATCCCTGAAGTTAGAATGCGGCTATTTTCCCATAGTGGGCGAAAATCGTCGCATAGGCATTATCTCACCCTTGGTGAAACTCTGAACTCTAGTCGAGGAATGAGAAAAGAAGAATATCAAAGGGGCTTTGAGAAAAAAACAAAGATAAATACTGTGTCAGTGTTCATTGTAAGAAACATTAATTTTGTTTTACTACAAGTTTTGACGTGAAACATTAACCATAATGAGAAATAGAAATGGGTAATAACAATGTTTGTTAAATTTCATGTACCCCTTGGCGGTTTTCTTGAAATAAATCTTGAATCTTGAATCTTGAGGAAATCACGGAAATGATTGGTTCTATAAAGTTTATCATTATTATTATTTAGACATTTCATCATATTAGTCATTAATTACCCACCACTTACCCACATACAAATATCAAGAGGAAGACAGTAGTGATTTATACATATGAAAAAATTCACAAAAGCTCTTCAACCCTTGCACACACACCACACACACACACAACCACAAAACACACACAACACACACACACACACACACACACACACACACACACACAACACACACACACACACACACACACCACACACACACACACCACAACACACACCCCACACACACACACACACACACACACACACACCCCACACCACCACACACGCACGCACGCGCGCGCGCGCGCACAACACAACACATTGACAATTAGACTTTTTAGTAGTCATGATAATCAATGATAGAGATAAACCTGCTATAAAAAGAAACCGAAATTTATCCAGGAAAACCGCAAAAGTTTGCTAACGCTTTTTGAAATATATAAAATTATATTTATTCAGCTGACCCAGATAGAGGGAAGTGCTACAGAGGGCACTGATGGTTAGGAACAAAGACAGCATTTCAGTTTTATCATTGTTGAGTTGGGCCCCTTGAGTAAGTCATCCATGTTTCACATCGACAATACTTGTTTTAGAAGAACGATGCTCTCAGGAATTAGGACAGACACAGACGTGAAAATCTGATGGGCATGATCCCATCACGCTGTTCAAGGAGTTTGATACAAGAGCAAATCCCTTTCTCCTTGACACCACCCACACACGTCCCTCTGTTTGACACAGCAGGAAAGCTGAACTGATGGATCACATCATGATTAAAATCAGATGTCCGCCCAGGCCCCTCCCTCCCTTTTGTGTAATCACAGCCAATTCGGCTCTTCCAGTCCCCGTCACCCACGCTGCATGTCAGAGGACTAAACAGCATGAATAACGACAAGTGACAACAACGTCAGGCAGTGGTCGCTGGCAGACTGCATTCCCAATGTGACTGTCAGCAGGTCAAGTTTCATCTGGAGGAAAGTTACTGGCATTCCCAATGTGACTGTCAGCCTGGCCAAGTTTTCAGCTGGAGGAAAGTCCAACCCCTCGTCCACGTCGTGGGAAACGGAAACAGGTCAAGCTGGCTAACGGGGCTCTGGTGAAGCTGTGACTGGCCTAGCAAGCCGACAGTGGATTTATCAACCGCTAAGAAAACTGAAAAGAGACACAAACGGACGGATACCAACGGAAAACGACCTCGCAATGGAAACGGACATCGAGATAGGAACAGTGACTACATTGGAACATGGAACATCTGCGGCCTAACAAACAAGGAACCAAAAAATTGTGGAATTCATGACCAAAAGAAAGATCTCCATCATGGGCATTTCAGACACTAGGAAGAAAGGAAAAGGGAACGAAAGAAATCCATTCAAACTTTGTTCTCATCTGGAGTGAGTCGGGAAAGACCAAGAGCAAAGCATGGTGTGGGATTCATCCTACACCCAACAAGCAAAGAATCTCATGATACAGAACATATATCAAAAGACTGATTAAAATCGTGTAAGAAAGTCCAACAAAATCGTCAAACTATATTCAAGCATATGCACCGTGTAACGATTCGTACCAGAAGAGAGAAAGACTCATTCTATCAAGAGCTCTCCGACCTCATCAACAGCACCCCTGACAAAGAGGACCTGTATGTCATGGGTGATTTCAACGGCAGAGTTGGTGAGAGAAGAAATCCGTGACAAAACATCTTGGACCCCACAGTGACCACAGAACCCCTTTGCAATTACAAGGGGAACCACGTGCTGGAACTATGTGCAGAGCATGATCTGATCATCACCAACACCTTTTTCCCAACACCGGGAGCCTCCCAAATTTACACCTGGTACAAATGGAACGATCTCAACTCTCGTCTCAAATCGACTTTATACTTGCAAGATCTAAAACACGTTACGCCATAAAAGACTCAAAAGCCATCCCTAATGCCAACCTTGACACTGACCACGGGCCTGCCCATTCTAGCCTCCAGTACTCAGAAGAAGAAAATACCAACTTCTGGGAAGAACCAGCCTGAAAAGATCAACCTCCTCAAACTGGAAGAGAAAGAAGTGCAAGAAAAGTTTCACAGTGCTATCAAGGAAACTTGACTCATTGAACAACACCTCCAACATGGAGCAAGTCTGGACACCTTCAAGCCACTCTCTTGAACACCTTAAGGGAATTTTGCGGGACAAAGAAAGGGTGGAGGTAAAAACGGGAAAGCTACAGCTTGGGAACCAAGAGTGAAGGAAGCCATCAAGAAAAAAAAGCAGCATATAAAGCTGGGTCAAGACCAAAAACCCAGAAGGGGACTACGTCAATACAGAATCGCAAGAAGACAGTAATCGGTTGTAAAGCCCCCAAATAGAAAAATATTGGGCGACTTATGGAGAGAAGTTAAGTGAAATTCAAAAACCCTCCCAAGAAAAATTTTCAAAAGTGTGAAGACGATGAGAGTAAGAATGAGCCATTCAATCCAACAACAGTAGGGGAATGATGAAAATGGAGAGGCACTGCACAAAGAAGAGAAATTCTGAAACGAGGGGAAGACTATTTTAAAGATCTTTTAAACCCATCTGGAGTACAAGCTTCCAGCTCTCATTTCTCACCACGCTATAAAGACCAGTTAGAGCCCCAAATCCTTGAAGCTGAAACAAGAAAAGCAATTAAGACCACCCCAAAGGCAAAGTGGCAGGTGATGACGGCATAACAACTGAAGCCATCCTTGCATGCGGAGAAACGGAGTTAAGTGACTCACCATCATCTTCCAGAAACATGGGAAGAGAGGAAAGTACCAAAGGACTGGCAAAATGCAATAGTGGTGCCAATTTGGAAGAAGAAGGGGAGCAAGAGAGACTGCAGCACCTACAGAGGCATTTCACTTCTCAGCCATGTAGGGAAAATGTATGCAAAGATTCTGGAACAGCGCACAAGAGCCAAAGCAGAACACCTACTGAGCAATGCCCAGCTGGGCTTTCGGAAAGGAAGAGGGTGCACAGATGCCATTTTCGCACTCCGACAGCTGTGTGAAAGAGCCATCAAATACAACCAAGACCTGCATACAGTATTCGTTGATCAAGAAAAAGCTTTCGACCGAGTCAACAGAGACAAGCTCTGGAAAGATCCTGGAGCAGTACGACGTGAAGGGGCATTGCTTGATAACATCAGAGCAATCTAGCCAACATATAGCGCAGTCCGAACAGCCAGTGGAACATCCGACTGGTTCCCGGGTTTCATCAGGGGGCAGGCAAGGCTGCGTACTCCCCCCTTCTCTTCGTGATCTACATGGACCAGATTACAAAGGAAGCCAACCCAGATCTTGAGGCCCTAAACGAACTATTATTTGCTGACGACCATTCCGATGAAAACAGAACAAAGCAGCTCTTCAAGAACACACAGACCAAATCAACACAAGCTGCGAGAGGTATGACATGAAAATCAGTATCACCAAAACAGAAGTTATGTCTGTCACAGAAATCCAGGAAAGCCGACATCAACATCAACGGCACCCAGCGAAACAGACCAAAAAATTTAAAAAACCTTGGCAGCCTCTTCACTGAAGACGGAAAATTGGACAGAGAGATAGAAACAAGATGCCAGAAAGCGAACGCAGTCATTACCAACTCGCCCCCCCCTTTTAAAACATCCCAGCATCCCAATGAGCACCAAGGGAAAAATCATCAACGCCATCTTCGTTCCACACTCACATACCAGTGTCAGACATGGGCCCTAACAAAAGCCTTAGAGAGAAAATTGGTCACATGTGAAATGCGCTGCCTGAGAAAAGCTGTCAACAAGACCAACGCGACAAGATCAGAATGAAGTGATCAGAGACATGGTTGGACTAACACCAATTTCTCCACCAAACGAACAACAAAGGATCAGGTGGTTTTTGGTCACCTCACTAGAATGCCGCCCAACCAACCAGCCCTCGGGCAAAACACCATCAAATAAAAATGGCTGGAAAGCCAGAGGTAACCAAGGAGACGATGGAGCGACTCCGGGCCCGACACCCTGCGAGCCCATGACCTGTCACACATCAAGCCTCCCGCCCTTTCTGCAGAACAGACGTCGTGTCTCCCGCGAAAGCCGAAGGCACCAGCGGCAGATGAAAGAAGAAAGAAGAAGGAAAGTTACTGGTATTCCCAATGTGACTGTCAGCCTGGCCAAATTTTCAGCTGGAGGAAAGTTACTGGTATTCCGCTTGTGACTGTCAGGATGGACACATTTTTAGCTGGAGGACAAGTTTGAAATAATTTTTCTATGCCAAATACTTGAGCTTTGCCGGTCACTGATGTAAGCAAAGCTTATATGAAAGCGTGTTGGTGCTTTGAAATGTCTGGATCGTCTTCATGCATTGATAGCTGTCTGTGTGCTTCACTGAAGGCGGAAAGCAATCTTCCGATGCCGGGAGTTTTGCTGCATACATGGTATGGTGTTTGAAAACAGAAATGCACCTTCACCTTTACCTATCCCGTAATCCCATGGACTGTGGGAGCACCAATGAAAATTTTGCAACCAGCTTCCTCCACTCCCCACGGTCTTCTGCTTTCGTGGCAAAATCATTCCACTCAAAGCCAGTTAACTCTCTGATGCTGTCTTCCCATCGTTTTCTCTGTCTGCCTCTTCGTCTCCCTCCTTGTACTGTTGCACACAAATTTGTGATTCTATGGTATCCAGTGGTTCCTAGGTGAAATGAGTAAGACAGGGTAATATTTTGGGTGACCCCCCCCACTAGGGTGTCAAGCCTGGGAACGTGCAGCAGCAGCAGCAACAACAACAAATACTTGAATGTTTTTATTCTTCCTTTTTGCCCTTATTGACACCACAAGTCTCCCGAGATTATTTATCAATTATCACAGCAAATCGAAAAGATCAAGAGGCATTAAATATGTGCTTTTCTATTGAAAGGATTACTCTAGCATTTTTTTAGATGCTGATTTGTTTGTACTTGCCGACAAGTAAACATGTCGCATTTATTTTGAAAGCATAATTTCAAACTACAAACTATTCTCTTCCATAAAAGATCTGGTTTGAAAGAAATGAAAAATTTAATTTGAATATAATTTAACTGATGGGATTAAAAAACATTGTGTACGATAGTCGTACACACACATCCCAAAAACCCACACTACAAGACACATCCACGGGGGATTAAAATACGCAAACAGGCTAATAAAAAAAAACCCACCATCTGAAGCAAAAATCTGAAAATTTTTAGAATAAACGGGACTAGCAGACAATCGACCAGCAATCCCTGATTTATTTAAATCAGGTGACTGTTCTTCTTTTTTTTTCAATTAGCAACAAAGGGAAAAACTTTTCCCCTTTGGTTTTTTCGCGACAAAGAAAGAGAGGGGCAGGAGGGTTTGAGACTTTCATTTCCCGTGGTTGATCGGGTCTAGGGGTAACGCACCTGCCTTAAAGAAAAAAGTCCGGTGGGAAGTGCGGGGTTTAATCCCCTTTTTGGGCCCCCTTTTTCCCCCCCCACCACTAACCTGATGGGGGTCTGGGTCTGGGTCTTTCGGATGAAAAATAAACGGGGGGCCCGGTGACACTAAAATTTATTTAGCGCCGTAAAAAAACCCCACTTTAATAAAAGTTGTCCATGAAAAATTTTCAGTAAAAAGCCACTGGATGGGGAAACAAATACAGTTCGGACGGAAAAGAAAGAAATGGGTGGCGCTGCTCTTGTGCGACGCGCTCTCCCCGCGCGAAACATCTAAATTTTACTCAGAAAATCTGCCGTACTTAAAAAGGTAACTGAATGCCTAACAAAAAACTGAAGTTTGGTTCGTTCCCAGCCCTCCTTTCTTCCCAGTTTAACAGAAACTCGAACGATTTCAATCCCAGATGAACCCCCTAAAAACCGGGGGGCCCAGTGCGCGATTACCGCACGTAAAAACTTTTCCGCCTTTTGGAAAGTGGGCCATTTCTGCTGGAGGGAACGAAGAAAAAAAAAAAAACCAAAACCCGGGTCAGCCAAAGCGTGCAGGTTAAAATTTTTCAGCTAATTGCCAAGGCCTACATAAACGTTTTTTTGTTTAAAAGTTGTGTTGAATTTCCTTTACCATGACAAGCCTTTAAAATAACAACCGCCTCCCTTTTTAAGGGGAAAAAATCCCCAATCGGAGTATGGCTGCCTAGTGGCGAGGTACCGAAAAAAAGTCTACCGCAAACTTTTCACCCGGTGTACTCCTATCCCACAGTGACCAAGGGGGAGAGGAGCAGACGCAGTTTTGGGTGACCCACAGGGTGAAAAACTGGGGAACACAAAACAACAACAACCACAAAAAACCAAACCACACGTACAAAGGGGTTTGTGTTTTAAATCATCCCCCAAGTCCCGGGAAAGCGGCTACCTAAGTGATGGGGGGTGGGACGGGGAGACGGTTCACCCCAACAAAATCACACTGGTGGGCCCGAGCTCTACCAGAAAGAAAAAACCCAAATCCCAATGAACGCTCTTAATAAATGGGCTTGTTTGTATTCTTGTGGTGTTTATTGCCATTACTGATCTAACTCTCTTTGGGGCTTTTTCTTCTTTTTTTTTTGAATTTTTGTCACCACCATTTTTTTTCACTGCCCCTCTTGTTTTGTTCTACTTTTCTTGTTCTTTTCCTGTTTCCTTGTTCTTTTTCTTTTTGTTTTTTCTTGTTTTTTCTTGTTCTTCTTTTCTTGTTTTGTTCTTCTTTTTATTGTTTGTTTTGTTGGTGGTGGTGTTTCTGTTCTCCCGCTCCTCCCTTTTTTTTTTTTGTTTTCCTTTTCTTTTTCTCTTTTTTCTAGTTTTCTTTTTCTTTTTCTTCTTGTTCTTGTTCTCTCTTTTTTGTCTTTTTGTCTTGTTCTTTTTTTTCTTGTTTTTCTTGTTTTTTGGGCTTCTTGTCTTTTTGTTCGTTCTTGTCTCTTGTTCTTCTTTTTCGTTCTTCTTGTTCTTGTTCTTTGTTCTTGTTTTTCTTGTTCTATTTTTTCTTTTTCAGTTCTTCTTGCCTTCGTTTTTTTTTGTTGTTTTTGTTGTTGTTGTTTTGTTGTTGTTGTTGTTTTTTTGTTTTGTTGTTGTTTTTTTCTTTTTCTTTTCTTCTTTTTCTTCTTCTTTTCTTCTCTTCATCTTCTTCTTCTTCTTCTTCTTCTTCTTTTTTTCTCTTCGTGTTTTTCTTGTTCTTGTTTCTTCTTTTCTTCTGTTTTTCTTCTTCTTGTTCTTGTCTTTTTGTTCTTGTTCTTCTTGTTCTTGTCATCTTGTTCTTTGTTCTTGTTCTTCTTTTTTCTTGCTCTTGTTCTTGTTCTTCTGTTTCTTGTTTTTCTTGTTTTTCTTGTTCTTCTTGTTTTTCTTTTTTTGTTTTTTGTTTTTTGTTGTTTGGTTGTTGTTTTTGTTGTTTTTCTTCTTCTTCTTCTTCTTCTCTTCTTCTTTTTCTTCTTCTTCTTTTTTTTCTTCTTCCTTCTTCTTCTTCTTCTTCTCTGTCTCTTTTTACTATGTTTTTGTCCTTTTGGGGGCACACACGAAGCAAACACCGAAGAGGTTTTTGTGAATAAAAAAAATTCTTACCCTAAATTTTTATTTTCGAAAGAGAAGAGAGATAGAAAGAAGATACATAAAGAAATGATAATAGATAGATGGGGGAAGAGAGAAGAGAAGAGAGAGAGAGAAGAGAGAGAGAGAGAGAGAGTGAGAGATGAAAAGGGGAGAACCTAAACTCTGAAATATTTTAATATACCTCGGTTGGGGCCACAAACAACAAAAGATTATGGGGGTGGGGGGGGGGGAGTGAGAAGGGGGAAGGTTTCTTTCTTTTTTGCGAATAACTTAACCCCTTTTAATAATACGGGGGTTCGAAAGTCTTGCCTGGAAAAAAGAAACTTAAAAAAAAAAATAAGGAACCAAGACAGAAAACCCTCAATGTTTTTTTTTCCAACCTTAAAATGCAGAGCTTCGACTAGCACCTCACTAAAAGTGCAAAGAAGTTCAGTTGTCAGCTTTGCTTCCTCCTCTTTTTCTCCTTGGTATGTCTCCGTTGTTAAATTTGTTTTGTGTTCCCGTTTCCCCCTCACACCCACCAAAAAAACACACCCCCCCTCCAAAACACAAAACACAACCCCCAAAACCCAAAAAACCAAAAAACACACACACACCAAAACAAACACAACACACACACACAAAAAACACCCCCCACACAACCAAAAACACACACCACACACAACAACACACACCACCCAAAACCACTCACACAACACACACACACAAAAACCACCAAACCCCCACTACACACACCCAAAAAAACACACAAACGCACACACCACACAACTCCTCTTTTCTCTTTTCTCCACTCCCCCACCACACCAACAAAAACCCCCTCCAACCCCCCAATTAACACCACCCAAAAAACCAACAAACACACACAGCAAGACACACACACCAAACCACACACACCCCCAAAACCCCATTGCCCCCAATCCCCCAATCTTTCCTTTTACCCTTACCATAAAAGACAAAAAAAAACGACTAGAAAAAACAAAACAAAAAAAAAACATTCAAACCCTTTTTAAAATAATCCATCTCCCTACCCGTGCTTTATTTCCCCCCCAGTCTATTTACATCCCTGCCTTTTTCAAAAGAGCCCCTTTGCAACAGGAATGGAACCTTACCCTTACCAAAATTAAACCTCCCCATTTTTTCCTCAACATACTACATACATACAACATAACATACATACATACATACATATTTAAACATACTACATACATACATACATACATACATTTATACATACAAGATAGATACATACATACAAAGAGAGAGAGAGAGAAGGAGAGAGAAGAAGAGAGAGAGAGAGAGAGAGAGAGAGAACAACAATTTGAAAAATTTTGAACCCAATTTTTATTTTTTCAGAGGTAGTAGTTTAAAAGCATTACATGCTTTTTACATCCAGCCCTAAAAATAATAAATAAAAAATAAATAAGAAACGAAAATATCTTTATTGACATAGATTACATGGAAAACAATACACACACAGACGCACACAACACATACTGGAAGGCAAGCAAGATATAGAGAACATCAGAGAAAGTGCTTAAATATACTCAGAAATAATAAAAACAAACAAAAAAAATTGAATAGGAATGGATATTTAAAAATAACTCATTATACCATGCGCGGGGACAATTTGTTGTAACTGAAACTACTAAAGGTTTTTATTTTAAAAAATTTGGGTGAAAGAAATGTGACATTTTCATAGGTCATTAGAAAATCATAGAACAGCCCTTAAACTGAAAATCCTGTTTCAACTTTTAGAAAGGTTGGAGTAATTCCAAAACCAGCTTCCAGAATAAAACTAAGCTTGATTTAAAACAGAGTAATAGCTGGCAAAGGGAGGTTTTAAATTTTATGTGAATGTCCCAAAATTTTTTTCGCTGAACATGCTGCCAAAAGGGAAAATGGGGCACTACCATGAAGAATTTTAAAGCATTAGTATACCTTTATAACAGCAATCGGTTTGAGAGGAAGAATATTAACATTTTGTAATCTAAAATGTTAATGAAGATGACTTATCTAATACTATTTTGACAGCTCGTTATGTATACGATTAATGGTTTGAATAAAATTATTACTGGGTAAATCCCATAGTTAGATGCATAATCCACAGAAGACTGAATAAAATGAATAAAAAAAATTTTTTCCCCGCATGCAGATTTACAAAATGTTTGATCTTTAATAACTGGTAGGTTTTTGGAGGCAATTTTCTTTGTTTTGATTACGTATATGTACAGACCAAGCAAAATTATTAAACGATGGTTATCCCCAAAATTTTATGACAGAAACTTCTTCAATTTTGACACTGTTGACGAAATAGAAGGCAAGCTTATGTTAAGATTTTGACGTTTTTTGTCTTGTTGATAACAGCATAAAATTTTGCGAGAGAGAGAGAGAGAGAGAGAGAGAGAGAGAGAGAGAGAGAGAGAGAGAGAGAGAAGAGAGACAGACAGACAACAGACATCAGTATAGACACCCCCCCCACACCCCCCCCCAAAAACCCCAC
>JAQIHA010001351.1:0-11569 GCA_028751875.1 Rapana venosa
AATTAATAAAAATTGCACTGTACACGACACTAAATGCTTTCCCGTAAAATCTGAATACTCTGTAAACCGTAATTCACTGTAAATCACTAAAACATGAAAAAAAAAATGCATTCCGTAATAACTGCAATTCACTGTAATACATTGCTTTTTCCTAGTACACTACATGCAATGCCGTATACACGTAATACATGTAATCACTGTAATATTTGTGATAATGAAAAACTTTTATGTTATCACTTAACATTTTTACTCACTGTAATTTACTGTAAAACACGTAATACACTGAAAAACACTGTAATTTCATGTAATCAATGTAATACATTGCCTGTACCCCGTACAAACATGCATTCCTGTAATACACTGTAATACACTGTAAAAACTGTAATACCTGTAAAATTCCAAAATACTGTAAAACACTGTAGAACACTGCAATACACTGTAATAACTGCAAAACACTGTAAAACATTTCATTCTACCACGCAAAATACATTCAAAATTTTTTGTAATACACTGTAATTTCCTAAATAAAAGTATTCACTGTAATCACTTTAAAAAAAACTGTAAACACTGCAAAACACTGTAAAAACATGCAATACACTGTAATAATTGCACTGTACTAGAGTACATCACTCAAGCCTTAAACCCCGAATACATGCAATGCGCTGTAAAACACTCAATACACTGTAATAAACTTTAATACACTGTAATACATTTTGACTCACTGCAATAACTGTAAAAACACTGAAAACACTGACCCCAGTACCTACACGGGAATGCACTGTAATAACCCGTAATCACGTAATACATGTAATAACTGAATAACTGTAATACCGGGAATACATTGTAAACCCCTGTGATACACGTAATACTTTTTAAAACCTTAAATCACCTTAATACAATACAAGCACGTAATTCATGTAATACATGAATACTCGCAAAAATTTTTAATTTCACTGTAATACAATGCACTGTGCCCCAGGCACACACTGCAAAGCACTGTAATAAATTATATTACACGAATACACTGTAATACACGTAATACACTGTTTTTTCATTTAATACACTGATACCATATTTAACTGTAAAACACGCAATACACTGTAAAACACGTAATTTTTGTAATACATGTAATACAATGAAAACCTTGCATGTACCAAGTACACTGCCTGCAATTCACTGTTAAAACACTGTAAAAACTCTGTAAGACACTGTAATTCCCCCTGTAATTCACTAAAAAAAAACTGTAAAACACGGCATACACGTAATACAGCACAAAACTGTATTTTAAATTTATTGTACCCCTGTACACTACAGGAAAGCACTGTAATTCCCGTAATACACGTAATACATGTAAAACACTGTAATACTTGTGAAAATGCAATACATGTATTTCACGTTATACCTGTAACCTTTTTACTAACTGTAATACATGTAATGCATGTAATACCTTAATAAATTGCCCAAAGTAACAATTCATACACTGCAATTTACTGTAAAAAACTTTATACATTGTAAATCACTTATTTTGTTGAATACGCTGTAATACGTGTACTACACTTTAAAAACATTGTAATACACTGAAAAACATGGAAACATTGTAATACACTGCAAAACACACTGTAATACACTTTTTTACATTAAAAAAATCCCTTTGGGAAATTTAAACTGAAATACAATGAAATTCATTTGAAAATTTTCCTGTAATACATTTTAAATCATTTTAAAATTCACTGAATCCCCTGAAATTTACACTGCAATACACTGTATTACACGAAATTCACTAAAATAAAATTTAAAAACACTGAAATACATTTCTTTCCCACTGCAATAACTGAGTCAGATTCAGGGGTTTTCCTCTTATTTTAAAACCTGTAACCCAATAAACCTGTCTCGGGGGGAAGATAACCCGCCCCAAAAAAATCCCCAGTTTGGGGAAAATAGCAGTTTGGGGAGGGGAAAGAGGGGCGCCCCCAAGCAATCCACCCCCACAAAAATCCCAACAGGGACAACACTGAAGGAAAGACATCCCGGAAATGGGTTGGGGCCCCGGAATACCAACAACCGCCCCTTTCCCTTTGGACCCCTTTCCGGGTTTGGAGGGGGAAAAAAAATTATGCGATTGGATAAAAAACAACAGCAAACAAATTTCCAGGCTGAAAGGACCACTTTGGGTACATGGAACATCCTTACCTTTACGCATGTGGGAAGCCCAAGAGAAACCCCACGAACTTCGAAATACGAAGGGGGCCCAAAAGGGGAAAGGCCGAAGCCCTTTTGGGTCGGTTTGGGCGAAGCAATACAAGGAGATACAAAACGGTTTATAGGGCGCCCGATTTCCAAACCCCAAAACCAGGGAGTAGGTTTTCTTGCCCCAACCCAGAAAAAGGACTAACATTTGTTTCCTGTCCCCCAATTTCAAGAAGGGATTTTCCATGCGGTCGCAGAAAAACCACAAAACATGACCATCATACAAGCCCTTTTACAAAAAATCAGACTACGATGAGAACAATCGAGTGTTTTTACAAAAATTTTGGAACCCGCCATCAAATAAAACTCAAAAAAGGGAAATTTTTCTGTGATCCGGGGCGCGGGAAGGGCCAAAGATCGGACCGGGACGCTTATGCCCCAAGGGCCGGGGGACAGAAGGCCGTTTGGGGGAAACAAAACAAATGATAGAGGTCCCGGGGTTTTTTGGAATTCGCAAGCACCCCACAATCTTCCTGTCGCCAAAACCTTATACCCCCAAAAGACACCCGGGAAAGAACGACGTGGCACTCACCAAAGGGAAAAAAGGACACAAAACCCAAAATTGACTACATCTTGGCCCCCAAACGTTTTAAAGGGCCCGAGCATCAAAAAAAGCCCAGACAAGATTTTCCCCGGGGCGTGATAGGGGTAGTGACCACGACAGGGTATTTCATGACCCTACAGATAAAAGCTGAAACCAAGAACCAGAAGAGAAATCCCCTTTTTGGGGTTAAAACATGGAAAAGCTAAAGGGACCCCAAAGTCGCTTGGAAAACCCTTTAAAAGGGCGGGGATAGGGGGCCCAGATTTGCCAGCATTGAATTTCCCCCAAGATGAAAAATAAACCCCCCCCTCCCCTTGAGCCCTTTCAGCAAGCCCATTCAGGAGACAGCCGCTGGGTTTCCCTTGGGAAAGGGGGAAAAAAAGAACCAACCGGGGTTTTTCCAACGAACCCTGGCCCTGGGCGACCAACGTAGGGAAGCTAAAGCCGGGAAAAGGGAAAAAAAACCCAAGAAACCCCCCAAAAGAGTAAAAAAACAGTCAACAGGTCAATCAAAAAGAAAAAATGCCCTGGGGCCCAAATGGGGAAACGGGTTGGCCTCCAACGGTTGAGAAAGGGAAGGGCCGAAAGGAGAAGAAAAGAGGCGTACCCCCCCAAATCAAGATACAAACCATAGCCCCCAGCAGCCAAAGACCCCCTTATTAAAAGCCAAAGAGGGGTCAGCCCCTTACAGGGGAGCGCCATTTCCATAAGGTGGACAGAGTTTTTGAAAGGGGGCCCATTACAACTACAAGCTGAACCCTGATCCGAAAAAACTTCACGAGAAAGTTTCCCAGACCATCAAAATCCGGGAAAAAAACCCCGGTGCGGGGGGGGAAAAGAGGTAGAAGAAGCAGTAAGATCCCTGAAAGGAGGCAAGTCCCCGGGATTGACAACACCCCGGTTTTTGAGCTCATCAAAAACGGGGCCCCAGGGGATGATAAAGGGCTTTAAACATCATCTGGCCAACGCATCGGCCCAGCAAAAAGGTGGCCTGAACAGGGGACCCAATCCATCATAGTTCCACTTCCAAAGAAAAAGGGGACCTGAAGAAGTGCCAAAATTACAGAACAATCATCTGATAAACCATCCCAAACAAAAATTTTCCCCCCCCCCACCATTGCCTTTAACAGACTGGGAAAAAACCCAAACAGAAAGAAATCCTATCAGAAGAACAGGCAGGAATTTAGACCAGGGTCGAAGCCCCGTCAAAAGATTTTTCAACATCAGAAGCTCATAGAGGGAAACCTCTCCAAAAACCCCTAAGCTTTTTACAACAATTTTTATTTACCCAAGGAAAGGCCTTCATCGAGTTTTTTGGCAAGAAAACCCCTGTGGGGAAGTCAGAGAGACTTTAACCCTTTGACGAGGAAACCCGATTTCAAGTCAATTTCCCGGGGGCTGTATGACAGCCCCCCACAGTGCAGTCCCCATGGGTGGAAAAACGGGGATTTTCCGGAAAATTCAGTTGGAGTTCGGGCAAGGCTCCCGCTTTTCCCCCTTCTTTTTTAAAGTGTTTCCCGGAGAACAAACTGCAGGAGGGGCCCCCCTTGGGTTCCAAGACCACAATCCCAATAGGGGAAAGGCCCGTCTTCCCAAACTTCGATTCCCCCAGACATATTGAACTCATGGGCCGCATGAAGAAAAAACTCCCGGGGTCTCCCACCCCAAATGGAAAAATCAGCCAAAACCCACGGTATGGAGGTCAGCACAGAAAAGAGCAAGATCCTAGTGAAAAGTACCCCAAAAACCGACCACTCCCACCCGCATCAAGAAGGGGCGAGGGCACTAGAGGGGGTGGGAACCTTTTTAAATACCTTTGGGGCAGTCACAACCCCAAAAAAGGCACGGCCCCCCCCAAGAGGTGAAGTCAGACTTGCGGGCAAATCTTTTCCCCGATAACCTGGCGAAAAATGTGGAGAAACCCCAAAAATCAAAAACCCCCACCAAAAAGGGCAGACTTCCCACAAAAGGGAATCGTAAAATTTCCCTTGCCGTACCCGGTGTGAAACATGGAAAACTTACTGCATATTTTGAAGTCCCCATTCAAGCCCTTTTAGATGAAATGCCCCAAGGGGGGATCCTGAACATTTCCTAAAGAGACCGCAAAACAATGACTACGTCTGGCAGCAGATCGAGCACATGGCTGGCAAACAAGAACCATTGCTAGATACAGTCAAACGGAGGAAACTGAAGTGGTTTGGCCACACAACAAGGCATAACAGTCTGTCAAAGACAGTCCTGCAGGGAATGGTGGAAGGAGCAAGGAGCAGGGACAACCACGCAAAAGCTGGATATCCAACATCAAGGAGTGGACCGGCCTCACTGTACCAAGCCTCCTGAAAGCAGCCCAGGACAGAACCATTTGGCGGTCCACTTGCAGCGTCCATGCGGGTACCCCAACGGTTGTCCCGACCAAGGGATGAGTGAGTGAGTGAACACTGCATAATACTGTATTACGTGTAATACACTGTAATACACTGTAATACACTGTAATACACTTTAATACACTGTAATACACTGTAATACGCTGTAATACATTGTAATACACTGTAATACATTGTAATACACTGTAATACGCTGTAATACACTCTAATACACTCTAATACACTGTAATACAATGCACTGTACCACAGTACATTACAATGCAATGCACTGTAATACACTGTAATACATTGTAGTACAATGTAGTACACTGTAATTAACTGTAATACACTGTAATACATTGTAATACACTGTAATACGCTGTAATACACTCTAATTCAATGCACTGTACCACAGTACACTACACTGCAATGCACTGTCAGACACTGTCAGACACTGTAATACACTGTAATTCACTGTATAACCCTTTAACAGACTGTAATACACTTAAATACATTCTAATACACTGCAATACACTGTAATACACTGCAATACACTGTAATACACTGTAATACACTGTAATGACCTGTAATACAAAAACTGTATCACATTACACTACACTGCAATGCACTGTAATACACTGTAATACACTGTAATTCACTGTAATACACTGTAATACACCTAATACATTGTAATACACAGCAATACATTGTAATACACTGCAATACACTGTATTGCACTGTAATACACTGTAATATACTGTAATACACTGTAATACACTGTAATACACTGTAATACACTGTAATATAATGTAATACACTGTAATACGCTGTAATACACTGTAGTACAATGTATTACAATTCACTGTACTACAGTACACTACACTGCAATGCACTATAATAAATTTTAGTACACTGCAATACACTGTAATACACTTAAATACACTGTAATACACTTTAATACACTGTAATACATTGTAACACACTGCAATAAACTGCAATACACTGCAATACACTGTAATACACTGTAATACACTGTAATACACTAAAATACACTATACTTCACTGTAATACACTTCAATACACTGTAATATACTGTAATACACTGTAATTAAATGTAAGACATTGTAGTACACTGTAATACACTGTAATGCACTGTAATACACTGTAATGCAATGTACTGTACCACAGTACACTACACTGCAATGCACTGTAATACACTGTAATACTTTGTAATACACTGTACTTCACTGCAATACACTTTAATACACTGTAATTCCCTGCGATACACTGTAATACACTGTGATACACTGTAATACTCTGTAATACACTGTAATACACTGTAATACAATATAATGCACTGTAATACACTGTAATACAATGCACTGTACCACAGTACACTACACTGCAATGCACTGTAATACATTGTAATACACTGCAATACACTATAATACACTGCAATACACTGTAATACACTGCAATACACTGTATAACAGTGTAATACACTTTAATACACTGTAATACACTGTAATACATTGTAAGACACTGTAATACATTGTAATACACTGTAATACACTGCAATACACAGTAATACACTGTAATACAATGCACTGTACCACAGTGAAGTACACTGCAATGATCTGTAATACATTGTAATACACTGCAATACACTGTAATACACTGCAATACACTTTAATACACTGTAATACATTGTAATACATTGTAATACACTGCAATACACTATATTTATCGGTAATACACTGCATTACACTGTAATACATTGTAATACACTGTACTTCACTGTAATACATTTTAATACACTGTAATTCCCTGCGATACACTGTATTACACTATAAAACACTGCAATACACTGTAATACACTGCAATACACTGTAATACATTGCATTGTATCACAGTACACTACACTGCAATGCACTGAAATACACTGTAATACACTGTAATACACTGAAATACATTGCAATACACTTTAATACACTTTACTACATTGTAATTCACTGCAATACACTGTAATACACTGTAATACACTCTAATACACTGTATTACACTATATCACAAGGTATTACATTGTAATACACTGCACTGTGCTGCAGTGCACTACACTACATGTAATACATCACTCTGTACCGCAGTACACTTCACTGTACTCCAGTACACTACACTGGAATACACTGCACTAAATTGAAATACACTGCACTGTACTGTGAAACATTATATTGTTAAACACTTTACAACACCGCACTCTGCCGCAGTTTACTACACTGTAAAACACTGTAAAACAATGCACTGTACCACTGTACACTACACTGCAATGCACTGTAATACATTGTAATACACTGCAATACACTGTAATACATTGCAATACACTATAATACACTGTAATACATCGTAATACACTGCAATACACTGTATTAAACTGTAATACACTGTAATACACTGTAATATGCTGTAATACCCTGTAATACACTGTAATACACTGTAATACACTGTAATACAATGCACTGTACCACAGTACACTACACTGCAATTCACTGTAATACACTGTAATACACTGCAATACACTGTAATTCACTATAATACACTTTAATACACTGTAAAACACTGCAATACACTGTAACACACTGCAATACACTGTGATACAATGCCCTGTACTAGAGTACACTACACTGCAATGCACTGTAACACACTGTAATACACTGTAATACACTGCAATGCGCTGTAATACACTGCAATACACTGTAAACACTTTAATACACTGTAATACATTGTCACTCACTGCAATACACTGTAATACACTGTAATACACTGTACTTCACTGTAATACACTTTAATACACTGTAATACACTGTGATACACTGTAATACTCGGTAAAACACTGTAATACACTGTAATACTCGGTAACACACTGTGATACACTGTGATACACTGTAATACTCTGTAATACACTGTAATACAATATAATGCACTGTAATACACTGTAATACAATGCACTGTACCACAGTACACTACACTGTAATGCACTGTATTATATTGTAATACACTACAATACACTGTAATACACTGCAATACACTGTAATACACTGTATTACACTGTAATACATTGTAATACATTGTAAGTCAAGTCAAGTCAAGTCAAGTCAAAAACACTTTAATCATCCCATGAAGGGCAATTACAATTCTGACAGGCAGATTGATACTCATCAAATATATCAAAGACACAAAAGCTATATTTCATATTGGTTTTCAAATAAAATGTCACGACACACAACACACACACCACACACACCACACACACGACGCGCATGCGCACAAACATCAATTGTGAACACAATTTTAAAACCCATTGACTAGAAGACATAAAAACTTATTTTTACGCACGCATATACGCCAGCACGACACGCACGTACGTGTGTGTGCGAACACGCCCACGCACACCCACACCATACACCAATATATGAATTCAATGTTTTAAGACAGTTGACTAGAACACAGACTTATTTCACACACCCACGCACCCACACACACACACAACCACACACACAAAAATTATGTATTGACTACACTCGTAACAATGACAATCAGGCAGATAATTCAGAGAAATGTAAGAACAGGTAGTCAACATCATTGTGATTTCAGAAGTCGAATGCTTACTGGCACAAAAGAATTTTTTTTCTGTTGGTTTTGCTGATGGGACACTGAAAAACGGCGTTCCGAAGGCAACATTTGAAATTCTGGAAACAAAGCATGAGAAGGATCAGCCAAAATGGCTGTGGCTTTGCGTACAAGCTGCTGATTGCGAACGACATGAGATCTCTTTGTTCTTTTCCAATTATTTTTGAGCAGATTCTTACAATTCTCTGCAGGCCATTCTTGTTTTTAACACTAAGGTTATTGTACCAACAAATGAAAGCAAAACTTAGAACACTCTCTATGTAAGACTTGTAAAACAAGAAAGGATCTTTTTGTCTACAAAAAATGAGTTCAGTTTCCTCAGAAAATACAGACGTTGTTGTCCCTTTTTGACAATAGCGTCAGTGTTAACGTCCCAGTTTAACTTGTGGTCAAAAACAGTTCCCAGATACTTATAGTTCAAAACGTTTTCAACCTCTTGATTATGGATAACAATATTCTTAGGAGTATGCCCTGATCTTCTGAAGTCGATAGGCAGGTCTTTAGTTTTAGAAACATTTAGCTCCAGATAGGCCTCGTCACACCAGTGTACGAACTCGTGAGGGCTGGACCATGGTCTAAGACTGATCCGGATAAGAGGGATAACAGAGCACTATCGTCTGCGAACTTTACCAGAAAGGAATTTCCATAGTTGCTTCTGCAATCATCTGTGTATAGAATGTACAGAAGTGGTGAGAGGACGCAACCCTACAGAGAACCAGTGCAGGTAAATCTAACCGAAGAAGAGATAGGGAAAAAGGGGGGTCAAGCTCAACTACTTACTGTTTATCCAAAACCAGGCAACTTTTGGTCCGATTCGGCATCGCCTCATCGAACCAAAAACTTGCATAGTTTTATATAAAAACTAAGCAGTTTACCTTGACCCCCCTTTTTCCCTATCTCTCTACTAAAACTGAAAGTAATACTAATTTATTTTTGATGGGTAAAACTATAAAATTAGGGGAATTTATGCTAAACAATATCTTGTCAAGAACTAATACAAAAATACTAAAAAATAAACAATATCTTGTCAAGAACTAATACAAAAAATTCTAAAAAAATAAACTAATACTTCTTCTTTATTATCTGATTTATGCTGAATTTTTTATTAAAAAAAAAAAAAAAAAAAAAAAAGTGCAAAACCTTCTCCGCTACCCAGGCTCCGTTACAGAAGGAGAAAATTGGAGGACACTGCAACGGAGCTTTGGGTAGCGGAGAAGATTTCCGGCATTCACAACTGTTGGAATGCCGACACACGCATTCACACACCACACGCATTCACACAACACATAGGACCTGTAGCCTACTGCTATTCCCTAGGGGGGTTCGATCCCATGCCTGCCAGCTCTGCCTGCCTACCCTGCCTGCCCTGTCTAACGCATTCCGACTTCCCCACTGGGCTGCCCCGAAGGGCGATAGAAAGAGTGAAAATTAATAAATATAAAGCTTCCTATATGATGACGAAATACTTAGGCCCCGCCTCTTTGGTGCGAGTGTACCTTCCTATGTGCAATACTTAGCCACGAGTGTGTTAGCAAAAGATTTTGGCATGTTGCCAATACAACACAACAGTAGGCCTAGGCTGAGATCACAGGACATATTATGTGTGGTTGTGTGTGAGAGTGTATGTGTGTGTCTGGCTGCATGTTCTTGTGTGTGTTTAAAAATAAGCTATTGGGTTTTACACTACACAGTATTTAGTCGGCTGGTCTGTTTTGAGTATTAGTTTACTATGCTTTGAGCTTCTGAGTTTTAGTTTTATTCTTTCTCTTTCTTGTCCGTCTGTAATAACATCATTCTCCCGAAGGCAATTATTAAACCCATCTCTGTCTTTCATGTGAAAAATTACAACGACTTTGATTTGTTCACGGTAATCTTTTAATATGCTATTATATTTTTGTGTCAGCAACCAAACAGATATCTTGCATGTCTCCCACTGAAAGCAAGCTTAACAAATATTCCTTTTCTTAACAATGTCACGCTCTGCTGAGCAGTTTGTCTATTAAGAAAAGGTCTGCCTATTTTCAAAGAGCCTGTAAATAGTATTCTAAACACTCGCTTAGCCTGCAGGGATTGACTATAAAATTTTATTCTCACTTCCAAATAAATTTTCTCTCTCTGTATGTTTTATTGTTGTGTAGTGTTGGACAGAATATAACAATGAACTCGAAATGATTTTTGTACACTGTTTGTAATAAATCTAAAACAAATACAGTCTTGCCACAGCCAGTCTGCCCGCATATGTGACCTTCCAGCACATAATGAGTCTCTTCTCACCATCCGGCTTTTTTCATGTTTTATGTGATTCAAAATGTACTTTGAATGCTCTTTCTACTGGTGAAAACTCCATTCAAATCGGATATTTAGTTTCTGAGATATGGGGTTTAGAATGCGGAATGCCTGTGAGCGGCCATTTTGAGAAAATGAAGGAAAACTGAATAATGTTAGATTTTCCTTAGCAACCGATGTTCAATCTTCATGAAACTTTGCATACTGATTGCATACATAAAAGAGTACATGTTTACAAATTTTGTGGTCAATGTGAATTGAGTCAAATACAAAACAATTTTAATGGGGGACTACCGTGGTCTCAGTATTCATTTTGGCTGATTATCATAATCTCGGGTTCTAACAAAAGATTTTTGTAATGAAATTTTAAACAGAAAAAGGGAAAACATTTTTAATGTTAGAATATTTAAATTTCAACAGCTTTTTTGAAGAAATATTTCTA